>MJUT01009162.1:470900-509418 GCA_002080005.1 Gigantidas platifrons | reverse complement strand
TTTCTTTACCTATTCGTCCATTTAAATCACCAATTACCACAGTATTACCTAATACACAATAATGTTCGATTTGTTCCTGCAAAACTTCAAAGACATCATATTCGTACTTTTGGTAAAATATATTGTTATCGGGTGGCATATATATAGAACATAGATATAAATCTTTACTGTCAGACATAATAGCATTACTAATTTTAATCCATATCATAATATCCGCACAACAATTTAATATTTCAATATGTGGGCTTAACCACTTTTTATAAAACATAACAACAAGCCATAAAGACAGCTGCGCGTGACCTTGTCTTACATGGATGAATTGACCAATCAGATTGTTTCAATGACGCATTACAGGAAAGGAGTGTACTTTATAATGTATATCGATAGTGTCAGATTGAAAGCCATATTTACAACAATGCACAAAAATAATTAAAATGCCTACCTTGCAAACATCTTTTACTTAAATTTTATCAAAATTGAAGCGTACACCAAACCTAATGACGTGTGATCTTTACGTTTTAAGCTGGAAGTCTTCATATAACGTCATGTTGTTAATGTGCCAACGTCGTCAACAACATTTCGCGGAATTTTAATTTGTGTGATTTTTAGACCAGGAATATGCAAGAATATATTTTTTATGCTCAGTATTGCATTGAAGAATTATAAGGATTAAACGGTTCTTTTCAGGAGTTCATGCATGTGTACACGGTGCCGATGCACTCACAAACTTTACATAAACGTATCACAATTATGCAAATTTCTCTCCTAGCACGTGGTTGTCTAGCTATAGTTTCGGAGCCGAAATGTAAACATTGTGAAAAACGGAAGAAATAGGTTCTTACACTCGTCTCTATTGAAGATCTGGGATTTCTTCCACTCGTGTGAGAAATTCTACGTCTTTTTACTCGTTCCGTTACGCTCCACTCGTGAAAAGACGGAATTTCTCACACTCGTGGAAGAAATCCCAGATCTTCAATAGAGACTCGTGTAAGAACCTATTAATCTTAGGCAAAACGCAACCTCGATACACATAAACATGAGCGTTTCCTTTCCTGGCTTGTTTCTTGCACTGCAATAAAAGGTGGTAGGGTTTATCTCGGTTTATGGGTCCAACCTCTTCCCCCTTTAAGAGAAAATATAATTCCAGTAGATTACACACAGAATATTTTTCTTTCATTTTTGTTTTTAAATGTATTATTTATTATATCTATCTATAAGTGGATTATATAATGACAAGCGAAATACATTTTAGGAGAAACAATGAAAAACAGATTGTGTCTTCTTAAACAATTTCTCTTAAAAATGTGTTTTCCATAGTGACTCTTGTAATATGTGTTTCTCGAACTTTCTCCCAAGAGGTGTTTACACGGTATCTCTCTAAATGGGCTTTTACTTTGTCTGTCAAATATTTATTTTATATAGTGTCTCTTTAAATGTGTTTTACAAAATGATTCTCAAACGTGCTTAAAACGAAAAGAACCTTGCTCTGTTCTTAATAAAATATTTACTGTGTAATAAAACCAGAGATATATGTGGATGAAAAACGGTCACAGATTAAAACGCACACGAGATCTGGCAAGAGGAATTACCGACTGCCGAATGGTTCAAGAGGGCAAGTAAACAGTGTGCACTTTATAATAATAAACCCTTCAGGAGCACTTGAGTTCAGCTCCGGTTTTTAGTTGGGTTCGTGTTACTTGATCTTCAGTTTTTTTGTAAAGTTTTGTATATCGTTGTTTGTTCTTTTGTTCTTTTTCCTTTGATAATTGTGTTGTCTTTTCCTTCTTCGATTTACGGATTCTGGTTTTTCAAATAGGAGTGGACCAATCTTGAGCCAGTTAGGAAAGAGGAAATGTCTGTGCATATGGGTTAAATGTTCACGATATACTGTGAAATAACCATATATTTATAGTACATAACAGATGAACTTCTTTATTGTGATGGGATGATTAGTGTTTATCATTTTTAAACAGTGAATATTTCATTTTGGCAATGGGTGACTATACCTAGCGGAGAGAACTATAATAGATTGAAACGATTTCCAGTCGGATAGATTTTCCCGCGTTATTTTTATATATTTTTGGCAAGATTTATCTCCGTTAAAATAGACGGCACTGTATTCTGTTTATAGTTTGCTGTCAATATGGCGAGGTTTGGCAATATAAACCTCGACGAATTTACCTAGCTTTTTCTTTAATGTCCAGAATGAGATAAGTAAGTAAGTAAGAAATCTTTATTTAAAGTCGGAAGACATATATACAAATAAACAGGCAAACGTGAGCTCTGTAGAGCTCTTAAACCAACTGATATTATTAAAAACAAATAACAATGACACACAGAATACACCATGCATACATATAAATACAGTCACAGACATACACAAGTGAACACACATCCACATAAATAAACAAAAGCAGCACTGAGCAAGCGACTGGTAAAATAAATAGCACACGTTTAAACATAAAAAAACTCATAAAAAGCAACCGAAACATAAATTGCAAGGCTGAACACAAAAACAAACGGGTGGCAAGAAGAGAATCAACCATGAATGCAGTAAGGAGTACTATGATCTACATGAGCTACAGGAACAATTTTCAGAGAAACACCATGTAGAAATAACATTTTTGAAGTTGCCAAAAGCACATTGTGGGAACGGAAGTGTATAGGAAATGAACAACTTCGGTATTTGTGATGGTGCATAGCGACGATCCATTGCTTGCTGGACATGTAGCGTTTGAAATATGGTAATTTTTTTCAAATTTATTTTAATTTGGAAAGATTATTGACGTATATAGGGCTATATTTGTGTTCTTAGTTTCTTTATAATCATTTCAACAAGATCTGAGATGTTATCTTTAACCGTGTGTAAAAGATTTAGCTGCAGATCACTAAAGCTGTCGCACTTTAATATCAAAAGATGATTTTAAACATGCATTATTATAGTCCATAAAGTAAAGTTTAACTAGACAATGCGACTATTATATTTAACAAATAGTTCATGGTACTGAGGGCCATATGGCAGTTTATATACCGGGATGTCACCCGCAAAATATTATATAGACCGAAGCGAAGCTGAGGTCCATATAGTATTTTGTGGGTGACAGACCGGTCCATAAACTGCCATTTGGCCCGAAGTGCCGTGAACTATTTGTTATATTATACTTCGCCTCCAAAAACAAGCACAAACCGGAAATAAATTTGACGCCATAATGGTGAATCTAAACGTAGACGATATATGGACCGGGCCCGGTCTATATACTGTTATATGGACCGGCTGCTGGCTAACAACGACAAATAGGTAAAATATAAACGTAAAGTATAATATACACAAATATCACTGTTATACCATGTAAAAGTATTAAGTCAATATATGCTTGACAAATGTACAAAAGATGCCTTTAATTATAGTCGGTGTCTTTATGATAAGTGTATAGTGGCATGTTCGCATAGGACATAGTTGCTTGCGAATTTTGTGTATAGTTGCTTGCCAAATATTTAAACTTAAAAGTTAGCTATGTTACATATATTGAACAAAAAGGCGAGTGTATCATCAGATATTGTGGTAGGCCATGTGACGAGGTCGCAGAACGAGTCTGGCCTATCAAAATATATGATGGTGCACAAACAACTTTGTTCAATAAGATACTTGTATCTTGCGACGTCAATCAAAGTTAGTGACATCAATCTCAGATCTCCCGCGGAAACGCCATCCTAGCTGGAGGGAAATCTTCATAATTTATGCGAGCCCCGCCAGATGAGAAAACGTTTTCGAACGGTAAACAGAAAAATGGATTTGGATGACTAAAAATATGAATTCTTCGGAGGATTTAACGTTTTCGCAATTTTGTGCATCTTCGCTAGCCAAGGGTTACGATCCGCTCCTCTTCTCTCAACCCTTGGCAGAGAAGAGGAGCGGGTCATGACCCTTGGCTAGCGAAGATGAATTTTGTGAAAGAATCGAAAGTGACAATAAAAATTTGTGCATAACACACAGGAAATTAAAACCATTGACTTTGATGATTGTATATATTGTAACTTAACAATTTGTTACACGAGTAAGAGTGTTAAAGGTAGTCATGGTTGCTGAATGGTCGTTGTCCCTATTAGCTTCGAC
Source organism: Gigantidas platifrons (assembly GCA_002080005.1). NCBI lineage: Eukaryota > Metazoa > Mollusca > Bivalvia > Mytilida > Modiolidae > Gigantidas > Gigantidas platifrons. The sequence goes on along the minus strand of MJUT01009162.1, from coordinate 505,304 downwards.
AGTCTGTTCGAGGTTTTTATTGGAATGTAGGCAATGTGTGATAAAGCGTGTCACTTGCTTACAGCTTCCTCCTTCTAATCCGTCAATAAAACTGATCGTCATGAAACTATCTGCAATGAGAAATGCATTTTCATGTAAGTTCTAGCATATATTCACGGTGGTTTGCTACGTCACACGCACGGATACTTGAACATCGCCTCGAGGTAGGTTTATGCAGTTGTACAATTTAAAAAAAAGGAAAACTAACAAAACCAAGTAGTTCACCACAGGGCCCACATATCAGACTTCATTGTTAGCATACATTCATTGCGTGGAAACCCGTCAGTTTTGCAAACACTTCTGTACAGTTAAATGGGTTTATGTGAACTGTAACCTTGCCCGTAATTTTAACTGTACAGAAGTGTTTGCAAAACTGACGGGTTTCCACGCAATGAATGTATGCTAGCAATGAAGTCTGATATGTGAACCCTTCGGTGAACTACTTGGTTTTGTTAGTTTTCCTTTTTTTAAATTGTACAACTGCATAAACCTACCTTGAGGCGATGTTCAAGTATCAGTGCGTGTGACGTAACAAACCACCCGTGATATTGTAACTTAACAATTTTACCCTTAAACTGACTGCATTGACAGTAATAAGTTAATAGAATGGGTGTTAATTTAAATTTTTGTGCTTAACGCCACTTTCAGCAATATTTCAGCCATAGCATGACGACCACTTGTAGTGATGGAGGAAGCCGGAGAGAACCACCGACCCTGGACACGCAACTGGTAAACTTTATCACTTGCGAGTCGAGTGCACCCTTTTTGTAATGTACAAAGCCAGGTGCGAACCCATACCGTATTGGTAATAGGCTTGTATGAGTTGATAGATCCAACGACCTAACTCATTGAGCCATTCGGGCCCCTTATAACTTAATGAAAAGTACAAACCTGTTGATGCAAAACAAGCAAAGAAGGAACGAGTATGTAAAGGGGAAAGAAACGTATTATTGTGTAGACACCAGGGTAGGTAATAGTTATTACAAATCTATCAGCACTGTTTAATTTATTATTCAAAATATAATAAACTATGCATTATACACTAGAACAGGTTTTTGGCTATTGCCTAAGTAACGGCATATTTTTTCTTGATAAATACCACAGTTTTTCACCAAAGATAATGATTTTATCCTCTCGATCTTCATAGTACCTCGTTTCACAAAAGGTCGTAAATCGTACGATTTCCGACTTACCTTACGACCAATTACCGACTAAGTTTGCGACCGTTTCACAAAACTTGTCGGAATGTTTTTACGATTTCCGATTTACGACTTGTGGTTAATAAATCTTCTTTGTGCGGAGGTACGAAAATCGATCAATTTATACCCTATATATTCGTTCAAACAAAATATTAAATATTAAATATAGTTATTTTATTGGTCTACATGTATGTATATACAAAATATTAAATAACAGTCGCTTGAATTTCAATGATTTAATTTTTTTTTTAAAAGAGTAAAAAAAAAATATAGTATATTTAAATCATTGAAATTCAAGTGACTGTGATTAAATATAGTTATTTTATTGGTCTTTGTGAATACAAATCACCCGACACCCTAAGAAAGTAGAAGACGACAATTTCAAAGTGGAGACTGCTTTTTCAGGGAAAGCTCCGCAGTGGAAAAAGGAGAAAATATCCACTTTGATAAGGCTGATGACAGAGAAGTCAACAATAATAAAGAGAAAGTTAACTCCATCCCTCATCAGTAATGATACAAAATATTTCCCAATGACTGTCATTGGTGATTTTTACAAAATTCTAGTCCACCCACTTTTTTGAGCCATTTGCCTCACATCAGGCATCATATATTTAACCTTATAATATCATAATTTAGGTCAGATTTAGTTTTGATTTATCTAAGAAAGACATTTTATAGCGAATTCAAATGAAACTTTTCAAATGTTTAAGTATACAAATGTACATGTACATTTCTACGGATGCATGTATTTAGCACCAGTTTATAATTTACATGACTCTTTGAATAAAATTGATTACATGTTTTTAATATATGGCACAACGTTGACTTTAACAAAATATCTAAAGCTAAAGCATATAGGCATTTCTTTCCCTATGTCAATAGGTTTCAAAAATTGAAACCACCATATTGGGTCATAACGCATAGCCAATTTTAATACTTAGTGAATACATGTAGTTATTGGCTTTATGTAACTTCTAGTTGAGACGAATATACTTGACAGGTACTATTTCTATGCAGCAAGAACTGGGGGCCGTTGCCCCCAAACTTTTGAGATAACACAAATACGTTGTTGTCCCCTATATTTGGAGGTAAAATATATGTTGTGCCCCATCTCCCACTTTCAAAATACTCGTCTGTCCCGTATACCTGTGAGTAACCACGATACATTACAATAGATTGTTTTCTCGTGGACATTTATTTCACATCTCAGTATTTTCCATGAATATAACGTCTATAAATAGTTTCAACTTAAACTAATGGAACACCCCGTTAAATTTTGATGATATATCGACTTTCCGCTTTAAATTTGGAATTCTTGGACTTTTTGTAATTTTGATGTCAAATACTGTCAAGAAATTGAAAATTGAACATTGTACAACACGAATTCAGTGCGTTTGTTTTCTTGGTCAGTCTAAATGCATGTAGTTGCATGCGCGCCAAAAAGTATCATGCCACTGAGATTTTCCTTGTATAATATTTCATAATTACGTTTTATATTTAGCGCATATTTCCACCGTTTTTATGCTTGTTTGCTTGTTTAATGTTGTTTAAAACAATATTTCAGTTATATATCGTGGCGGTTCCGTTTTTTTTTATCAGGATAGAATTCCTTTCAATAAAGAGAAAAGGAGGTCGATTTTTTAAGTACAATTTTGTTGTTTATTTAGAAAGATTCTGATAACCAATACAGTTTCTTTTTAGCAACGACATAAACACAAAAGAAAATGGGTATGATATTTACAGGTTGTTAACTGGTAAGTGATGGAACATCATGATTCCTCATTGTAATGATGTACATTCAACGTTTGTATTTAACGATTTACGATTTACGACTGCTCCGACCCAGTCGGTAATTTGCGACTAAAAAATGTCGTATATCGGAAGTCGGTAAGTTTTGTGAAATGGTCGTAAAGACAGTCATACGACCAAGTTTTCGATTTACGACCTTTTGTGAAACGAGGCCCAGATTGCTAAACATTTGGACGCTTCAGATACACTTAACTATGAAATTTTATTGAAAGAGAAAATCAAGCGACTATACACTGCGTTTACAAGCGACTATCCACTACATATATTCTTGCATCACTATCTTTGACCCAAACTTTGTCGGCATTGATACAACTTACAAAAATCTGTCTTTGCATGTCAAAAGTATATATGAAAGGCTTTTAGAAAACGTATATTTCAATATCATAACATTTTCGAATATTTTGCAAAAAGCTGTCAAACAAGACAGGCACTCAAACTTCTACTGGTCGGTGGTATATTTTGGACATTTTATCTTGCATTTGCAGCATTATTGCAGTGTTTCATGCATCAAATATACACATGTACCTTCGTAAGGCAAATTAAAACTTTGGTTGCTTTGTATAAGCTAAAACCATTACAAAACCTTATCTGAGGTAATAGTTTTACAGTCCTGCAAGGGATGGATCGTCGCTATACACCATCACAAATATCGAAGTTGCTTGTTTACTATACACTTCCGTTCCCACACTGTGAAAAGTTGAAAGACTCCGTGCATGATTGGTCAGGGAGTTCCAAAGTTTTGCTGCTTCATAGCTGAAACTCTTCTTACCATACCTTGTTGTTCTTGGTCTTTGCAATTCCACTGTAAGTTTGTATCTGAAATTATAAGAGTTAATTTTTAAAGTTGTATGGTTATGTAAAAATTCAGGGCTGGATTTATTAACTATTTTGTATTCTCTAATGCCATGTTTCTCATTCGTCTGATTTTTAATGATGGTAGTTTTGATTGTTCAAGCAGTGTGTCATATGAGCTGGTGTTGTCGTCATAGATGAAAAGTAATGCTCTTTCCTGCATTTTCTATTTTGTTAGTGTTTCGTTCAGTGCAGAAGTGCCAGGTCAAAGGGCAATAACTTAGGTTGGACATAATAAAGGAGTGATATATAGTAATTTTTGCAAGTTTGTTCAGATGTTGTCCTATCCTTTTTAAAACATTTAAGGGACGGACCATTTAACTTCCAGGAGGGGGGGTTATGGTTTTTTCAAAAATATTCTGATTACCAATATTGCTGAAAAAAATATTCTGATTTTGGTGGAGGAAAAAAAAATCTGATTCAGAGTTTTTGTCATATAACCTAAAGTTAAATTGCAGAAAAAACATTTCGCACTTCGCGCGACAAAAAAAAATTATAACTCTCATGTTGTCCGAAAAAAATTCTGAACGAAAAAAAAAACAAAACCTCCCCCCCTGCAAGTTAAATGGTCGGTCCCTAATTGACGTGCAGCTTTTGTACATATATTTGCAATGTGTGTATTGAAGTTTAGTTTGAAATCGATGGTTACTCCGAGTAGTTTTACCTCGTCTTCACAGCTGATGTTACAACCATTCAAATTGAATGAAATATTATGTTTGTGTGTTTTATCTCAAATAGCCATTGCCTGGATTTTTTCTGGATTTGCTTGCATCTTATTTACAGAGAAGCATAAAATTAGAGAGGAACTATCATCCTCCTAGGATTTAATAACTGCAGCCAAAGAGTGACCAGATTTTGAAAGAGTGTTATCATCAGCATCGTTGTACAAATCACAGTTTTTACAAAAAGAAAAATGTCGTTAATAAAAATTTTGAACAGTACTCGGCCTAGTATATAACCTTGAGGCACATCTTTATACATTTCTAACATTTGACTAAAATTTTGTCCTATTTTGACACATTGTTTTCGTTTACAGAGATAGCTATTTAATCAAGAAAGTGCAGATTCACTAGTCCATAATATTTTAGTTTCAATAATAAAAGATCATTGGGTAAACAGTCAAAAGCTTTAATTAAATCCATAAGAATTGCCGCAATATATCTATACTTGCCCAGTGCCTTCTTCCAGTCTTCGATAACACGCACTAATGTAGATTAGCAGCCATAGTCTGCTCTAAATGCTGCAAGAAAAGGATTGAAAATGGTTTTAGCTGATCCGAAAGCTGAGTTTCTATGGCTGTCTCGAAAATTTTTGAAATTGACGGGAGGACACTTACAGGCCTATAAATGTCTTTTCAAGAACACTATTTTTCTTACGAATATGTCCACTTGGGTGGATTTGAGAGAGCCTGGAAAAATTGAGGTGGACAGCGAAAAATTAACAAGATCCGTTATTGGTTTGACAATCATAGCATGATGGAGAAGTTTTGACGATATACCATATATTCCTGTAGCCTTTTTTACATTGATTATACTAATGCGTTTTGATACAAAGTCTTTAGTCATTGGTTGAAAATCAAGCTTTGACATTGATTCATACTCATACTTGTTGTTTATTTCTATAATGCTGGGACGAGTTTCATCTACTTTTGTATTACTATCACCAATATACTTGGCTACATTAACGAAACAATTGTTAAAGGTCTCACAATTTTTTTTTTGTTGTTGATCACTTTCAATTATATTTTGTTCTTGTAAAATAATATCTTTCTGATTGGTAGAACCTTTGTTAGTTAGAAAAGGTTTAACAGTGGGCCACAAATCTTTTGCCTTAGGGCCACCAGTGCTTCTTTCTATAAAGTAATTGTTTATGGATCTTTTTTTTAAGTTTGGTTACTAGATATCTTTGGGTTCTGTATGCCTCCCAGTTTTTCTTTGAGATTATTTTGTGAAATCTATTGTAAAGCATCCTCTTCTTATACACTGCAGATTTTAATTGTCTATTCATATATGGTGTTTGTTGTGGTAAAATCTTCCTTTGTTTAACATGTGCATGTTTGTTTGCAACTTCAATAAATTTGTTATTAAAATTTTCATAGGCAGTATTTACATTAGTGTTCCTTTCTATATCCCAGTTTATGTCTTGCAAATCAGATAAAAAAAATTGCTCGTCAAAATTCTTAAAGTTTCTTCAGTTTCAATACTTAGGATTATGAAGTGGTTTAGCTCATTTGACTTGAACTGCAATGAAATTGTGGACTTCGCTAAGACCTCTACCAAAATTACATAATTTACAACATTTATTCTCTTGATTGGTTAGTATTACATTAAGCAGAGTTGGTTTGGCATTACATGTATAACAAGTAGGCTTTTATTTTAGACCAGATTTGTAAGACAAAAAATATCACATAAATCATTTAAAACTGAACTTCTCTGTTCGTCTAACATATTAAAATTCATGTCGCCAATTATCATAAAATTATCATAATTTTTACAGATCTTATCAGTGTTAATTTTAAAATAATCATTAAAAGTTGTGTCACTCATGTTTGGGGGTTTGTATGTGTATGCCCCTACAAATAACTATTTGTCACCTTCTGATGTTACCTCTACTGCAATAGACTCATGGTCTTTGAATTCTGTCTGTTTTACACGGTCGCCGGCCAGGTCTGCTCGCACGTAAACCAGGACGCCACCTCTATGTTGGTTTCTCTGAAGAGTAAAGTTTTCTACATTAGAAAGTGCATCAGGGAAGCTACTCTCTAACTTTGTCTCTGAAATGAACAGAATATCTATAATATTTCTCTGTACTAGCTCAACAATGTGTTCATATTTGTTTCTATAACTGTTTAAATTTAAATAACCAAAGATGATATTTGCTGGGGCACCTTTCCTCAGCTTGACAAGGTCTTCAAAAATATCACCTACATGCTGGTCTTCAGCTTCGCTATTGATGTTTACATCAGATGCTGTGATTGCATCAATTTGCGGATCAGGATTAGCATCCGACTTTTCGATGAAATAAGAGTCGGAAAATTTGGGTAAGGTACACGGTTGACAGTACCAGCTCTCATTCGATATGTAGAGTTTATTATATAGTTCATTTGACATAATAATGCATTTGGGGTGAAACCACAATTGCGCAAAATTCACATTGAATTCCGTTCTGGTTGTTTTCACATTTTCCACATGGATAAGGTGGAGGTCCAGGGTTTAAGGAGATGTCACCACAAAGTATTAAGATTCTTAGTATTGATTGTTTATTGTTTTGGTCATTCGATACTAAGTGCGAGGTGATTTTCCATTTAGAAAAAGTTTGTTGATCATAAAAATGGCGGTGTTTGCTTACATCCAAGTTCGGGGCTATAGTGTTCAAAACTAAATCTCTATGTAATTTCGTGGTTATTTGGCTAGATGAGTAAAACCCAAGGTCTTCTGCTCGAAACTCTTCTACCGGCATATCTAGTTTGGTGGGAAATACTAGTAGACGGCTAAATATCATAAATATTGCTATCGTAAGAACTGCTCCATCTATGCAGGTCGCCATCTTGTTTCTTGTCTCCCTTCTTGTCAACCGGTTACAGTGCCATTAATTTTTCTACAAATCGCATGACCATATACTTATGTTCTACCTCGATAGTAGAGAGCTTAGAAAACGTGAGAAGGGCTTATTATTAGGGAAAAAAGATGTGACTCGTGACATGAAGATAAGACTAAATTACCGAACTCAATATAAGTTCCACGTAATTTAGTGAATGGACCACCATAATAATCGAATTTCATCATTACAAGCAAGGTGTTTACCACCAAGCGAAGCAAAAGTACAGTTTACTTATTATATACTAATGTGATTAATTACATATAAGACATAATCAATTGTTTTAAAGCGATATACAAATAGACAAGAAGCAGCTTGAGTCTAACAATTCACATAATATATAAATATTGACAGCAACATGTGATATATAGCATTAACTAACAAAAGTGTATATTCAACACATGTTTCACAAATACTCAAACAGATTTGAAATTCAAGCACACTATGATTTATTGGAAATAATTAAAACAAATTGACAATTTATTAATAAAATAAAATAAAGTATCCTTTTGACAAATATTGAAAATATAGGGCATGTCTGTCCCATTAAATGATTTAATTTTACATAATTTGGTTTGATTCAATGATTAGAAAAAAAATAATCAAGAAAAAAATAAAAGAATCTTGGAAAAAGGCAACCTCGATACAAATATACATGAATGCTACCTTTCCGGGCTTGTTACTTGCACTGCAATAAAGGGTGGTGGGGTTTATCTATGTTTATGGGTCCACCCCCCTCTTTTTTGAAAAGAAAATAGCATTCCAGTAGATTACACAAAGAATATTTTTCTTTCATATTTGTTTTTAAATGTATTATTTATGATATATATCTATAAGTGGCTTATATAATGACAAGCGAAATACATTTTAGGAGAAACGATGAAAAACAGATTGTGTCTTCTTAAATAGTTTCTCTTAAAAATGTGTTTTCCATAGTGACTCTTGTAATATGTGTTTTCCATAGTGACTCTTGTAATATGTGTTTTCCATAGTGACTCTTGTAATGTGTGTTTCTCGAACTTACTCCCAAGAGGTGTTTACACGGTATCTGTCTAAATGGGCTTTTACAGCGTCTCTCAAAATTTATTTTATATAGTGTCTCTTTAAATGTGTTTTACAAAATGACTCTCAAACGTGTTTAAAACGAAAAGAACCTTGCTCTGTTCTTATATTTGACGTTCCGCTATATAGATGATGTCCTTCCACTACATAATTTCACGTTTGGTGATGACTATGTAAATTGCATTTATCCCATTGCACTTGAAATAAAGGATATCACTAATAGTAATACACCTAGATATGTTAAAGATATTGACCTAGATCTGGATATTGACTGTGCGGCCGTTGAAGAGCGAAACTTTACGACTAACGACATGCTTTCAGTTTTCCCATTGACAACCGTCCCCATTTATGTAGCAACATTCCAGAAGCACTTGCATATGGAGTATATCTCTCTATACTCAAGTGTTTGTGGTTCCTATAAAGATGTCCTTTATACAGGCTTGCTGCTAACAATAAATCTGCTGACTCAAGCATTTCTAATGGTTGAATTGAAATCATCACTTCCACTGTTTGACGGTCGCCATGATGTCTTGACAGCAGCTCTTGGGGTGTGTACTTGGGTTTGAGACCTAAATGTATAGTAAGCTTATCGCTGATTGGTCGGTTGAAGATATGAATTTTGATGTGCGCGCATACAGGATGTCGTAAGATGTAAGTGGATCGCAAGGCAATGACAAAATACATCTAATCGTAATTAGTAACTAATAGTAATAATAGTAAGTGAGTGAGTGATTAGTGTTTAATGACAAAAGAGAAAACATCAGTTATGTCATGGCGAGTACAAGTTACATTCGATTGGATAAAGATGATGTCCGCTTTGTACTAGACCAACATGTTTATTTGGATTTTATAGTGCTATATCACTGAAACAGTCCGCGGGTAGACATGTCGCTTCACTCGGACACATTTATTCTGATTATGTGCCAACCAGTCTTTGCTGTTGCTCCTTAATGCTGCATGCTTAGCAGAGAAAAAGCAAATACCAATTTCATAGTCTTTTGTCTGACACGACCGGATCTCCAATCTACGATCTATCGCACTCGAGACTAGGACGCCAACCATTACAACATCGATGCTTTATGATCTTAATTGGATTGTAAGCTACAAATATAGAACTAAAAAAGAAGTATGCCCCCGCACTTGATAATTATGGACAAAATTGTTTTGTTAGGAGTGATTTTTAAAAAAATGATGTGTGTCTATAAGACACAAATGATGCCCCCGCCTGACCATAAGAAATTATAAACAAGTCAAAAACTGTAGTAGGAGCCATACAAACCATGTTTCCATTATGTAGCTAGTAAGAAGGAAATGAAGTCCAACTACCTGTCATTATCAAACCATGTATCTATATCCGGACGGACGAACAAAATGACTAAATCCAACTACCTGTCATGTTGAGAATATTTGAAGAAAATCAAAATCATGTGGACATGCACACCTCCATTATGTGTATAAACAGCCTACAAAATATTAAAGCTGTAGCTTTAAAACTGTAGGGGGACATAGCCGAACAAACCATGTATCTATATCCTGACGGACGGACGGACAGGAGTAAATTAATATCGCGGGGGCATAAAAATAGTACGAATAGTAGAAAAATCACATAAAACAGACGTTATATATCATGATGCATCATGTAAGTGTCTACAGTAATATCAATGCATGGCAATAGGAGAAGAATTTGAGGATACCATACGGGTAATCATAATCCTCAATTCGAAGGACAGACAACACAATGGCCAAAAGAAAATGGACAAAAGGACAAACAACGATCTACATACAAACCATTACACACACAAAAAACTAATGATCGAGTTACACGAAACCTCACTAAAAACCGTTTAAATAAAAGACACCACACAGTACTAGTGTCCCTTACACATTGAGCAAACCGAAGATATAGATAATGTAATATGATCTTCTAGGATTTATATGAACCTCGTCCTACATCTCTGGTTATTCATTTCCATTGTTTAATATATACACTAAAAGTTGCGATATTATTCCATACAATGTTAAATAAATTATCTCTTTAGTTAAATTGCTCAATAAACCTATGGTGTATGATCGACTCTGAAAATTAGAAAGCTGTTTATCTATTGTATTATTGGTTTTAACTGATTACGATTTTTTTTTCAAACTACTATGAAATATCCTACCGTCTTCGTCGTAAAATGATTATGACATGTAAAAGGCTAATCAGTAATAGTCTACATTATTAAAATCCACGGCATCCAGAGTCGGCGGTGTTCAATGTTGTATCTCTCTTAAACCTGCAGTGTCTTGTTGTGATATGAAGAGTCTAAAGTTGATAACTCCAGTTTTGATAGCTTGACTTTCAGAGGCCACAAAGATACAAACAAACAATAAAGTATCATACTCATATATTTACGCTTCAATTGTTTCGTATGAGGGCTCATGTCTTATTTACGTTATTTGTGCTTGTTTGCGCACAGTGGTGTCCGACACATATGTGTTGTACTTTTTGTTTCGTTTTTCTTCATCTTGTGTACCCGATGTTGCCAGTTTCTCTGGATTGTCAATTTTGATTGCCCCTTCAGTATTCTCTGATGTTTATATAATTACGGTATGTTTATTGTAATTCTTTCTAAATTTATAGTTTACACTAAAGGTTGTTCTGAATAAATAGGCCATGTATTGGCTAATTTATCTATCTATCAGGTCTTCAAAGGATAACATCCAACATTTACTTTACATATACAGTTATCGCATTCGATACGGAATTATAACATGGTTCAAATCTAAAATATTGCATTGGTTTTTACTAGTGTAACATGACGGGTGCCACTAGTGGAGCAGCAATTGGTTACCATTCTGGAGCACCTGAGGTCACCCCCGGTTTTTAATAGGATTCGTATTGTGTTTTGTAGATCTTTGTTTCTTCTATTGTTCCTTTTCTTTTGACTATTGTATTATCTGTCTTTCCTCGATTTACGGATTTTCTTTACCCCTATGGTATCTCGAAACTCTTCTTTTTTCAAATGCATTCTTTATGCTGACTATATTATACAATTACTGTCTTTTGATGAGGTAAATGTGTGGATTTATTGACTTTTGAAAAAAATGATATTCACTGAGCCCGAAAGGGCGAAGTGAATATCATTTTTTTCAAAAGTCAATTAATCCACACATTTACAGAATCAAAAGACAGTAATTGTTTTATTCTATACTTTGAAGAAATAGTGGTATTCTGAAATAATAAAAAAAAAAGTTACGTCCACTGTCCTGGCGTAGTGCTACATTATTGTTTACATCATCATGTTATTATCTGAATCTTTATCACTTAATATATTTTTTAATGTTCCGTCCGACAAATCTAGGTTTTGGGCACCGGCGATACGTCTGCACCTACAGACCACATTTTGTTTTTGTATTGACGGATGCGCAAATGAACTACTTTTTTCAATGGTTGATTAAAACAGAATATTCCTAAAAAAAAATTCCCGATGTTCCAAAAATAGTAACACGTGACATTTACCGCGGTGAATATTAAATCTGAGGCGGTGAATACGTCTTTTTATTTAAAAAAATTATTGAGGTAGAAATCTATACTAAAGAATTTACTAATATAGAATAATTTTTTTTATTATTTACAATATTCAAACGTTTAATGGGACATTATCGTTACTACTAGTTTAAAATACTGTGTAGGTTTAATTGTTCCGAATGACCTTTAAATTGTTTGGTTTCTTTATCTTTTGATTATGAGAGTACCTGATGAAGGTTATTCCAGAAACTCGTCATATGAACTAAATTCGACTTCTAGGCTTTTATTAAATGCCACATGTTCTATTTATGTAACGGGAAATAAAGTTGATGTATGTATTTACCACAAATTCAAATGATGCTCAGACAACAACAACAACAACAAACAAAAAAACTACGATTATAGTACTGTGTTTTATTGTTAACCACTCACTTTCACAGTCATAAAACGTTCGAAGACGAGCTTTCTACTCCTACCATCGTACATACTAAATACGGTCTTCTGATTGACCCAGATGTCTATGAGGAAACTGGTACTCGAATATGTTGTATTATATTATAACCATGGCACCAGAAACAATGCAAATGCCTATGGTATATTTCATTTGTCTAATTCAAATAGACTTTTTGGACATATCTTGATTTTATTTGATTCTAAATTAATATGTTTTTATATCATTTTTTAATACGAGTTATTTTCCTTAGATCAATCAAATACATTTCAAATTACCGATATATTTCAGTAGCAGCTGTAATAAAGTTATCAAAGAAAAGTTTGAAGATCTCAAAGGGGTAATCAGAATCTGTAAATCTAAGATACCAAAGTGGTAATCAGAAGTCATATATCTAAGAAGGATAGACAACACAATGGCTAAATATGATATTAAATACCACATGTGTTTCGTAAACATTATCCATGAAAGATGATATCTTTAATGATTAATTTTATTGTCAGTAAGTTATTACCCCCATTCAAATCAATGCTGTGCCACGTTTTTTTAAGAGCAGTATACATACCTGTTTGTAAAGTGAGCCGCACGCAACTGGACAAAATCTATACCAATTATATTTTGCTACATAAACATGTACCTTGAAATTATGCATTTTTATCCTCATTTTCTCACCAAATATGTTTTAGAGAAAGCATTGCAACACACGTATAGGAGAAAAAACATTTAAATAGAAATAAAAAAAAGTTTAAAAGATTCCAAAGGGGTAATTAAAATCCGTAAGTGGAAGAAGGAGAGACAATCTAATGGCCAAAAGAAACGGTCAAAAGGACAAACAATGATCTACAGCACACTACCCAGAAACCAAAATATCGAGCAACACGTACCCCATTAAAGTCCGTGGAAGAACACATGTGTTCTGTCTGGGTAAACAGTTCCTGCTCCAGATGTGGCACTCGTCATGTTACTCTTGTTAAAACGCCATGATAAGTCATGTATGAGGAACTGAATGATTTTTTTTATATTATCTCTATTATGTTATCAATTATACCGAATTTATTTCATCTGCACTATAGTAATTGAACAAAGTTTGTTGGTCTAGTACAAAGCAGATCTAATCATCATTTCGTTTACATGCAACTTACCCTCGCCATGGCATAGCTGAAAATATTCGCATTTTGCGTTTTACAATAATCATTCACTCACGAAGACGAACGAACAGTAATGACAGTGCATCATATGACTTTGGTCCAGGCGACATAAACTAAGCAAACACTAGACAATTCCATCATATAATGAAGCACATTACAGTACGGTCGGTTTGGTTAATGGTGCTTAACGCCATTTTCAACAATATTTCAGCTATATCGTGGTGGTCAGTTTTATTGGTGGAGGAGAAAATCACCGATCTGTCGCAAGTCACTGAAAAACTGTACCACACAATGTTGTATCGAGTACATCTCAACATAATACAGTATGTATTACCCAGTTCCGATCACATTTCCGAGAAAAATTCCTATATCAGTGCAGGAAACCGAACTATGCATTCGTGAATTACTGTGTGTGTTCCGTTACACGTTATTTATTTTCGATATTCGGAATACAACAATAGTTATACTATGATTATTATTAAGGCTAACGTTCTACTTCCTAAGGTATATGTGACCTTAGCTGATTTGTGCTGTCCTGTTTAGGCCCTTTGGTTTGATTTCCTGCTCTCAAATAATTAAATTATTTGGCTTTCCAATCTTTTGACTATGAACGTAAAGGTTATCCCAGAAATGCGTCATGCGCAGTAAATAAGATATCTACGTTTTAATCACTTTTTTGTTTTTATCAATGATTTCAGGGCAAATTATTAATTGATCTAACAATAACAAGTCACTGTTTTAGTTTAAAGGGTCAAAGGTCACACTCGCTAAATGTCTTCTTATGACTTGACAACAAACCTGGACTTGGCTGAATTACTATTTTAAAAATGGGATTTCTAGAACAAGTGATTCATTTACAATATTATATTACTATTGGACATGTATTTATTCCCCTGGTATTTCATTATAACTCTATATTGTATTTTAAGCTTTGTGGACGTAAATCGTGGGTTTTACTGTCGCAAATGAAAATCTAACACGATTCATTTCCAATATTACTGTTCCATTGGACATGTATTTATTTTCGTTGTATTTCATTTTAACTGTATTGTATTTTAAGCTTTGTGGACATATATTGTGGGTTTTACTGTCGCAAATTGAGCTTACAAACAAATTGCATTAGAATGGATAATTACATTTGTATTGATAAAAACGTAGATATCCAATTTAGTGTGTGCATACAGCACTAGTTGTTACTGTTGTTTTAATTTATAGCTAATCGAACGATACGTATCTGCTACTTTTATTTTTTAATTAGTGTGTAGCATCTGCTTAAATGAAGTTAAAGCGTATAAATTGACTTGATTACTAAAGGTTTTTGTCTTGTGACGCAGTCGAGCATCTTGTCAAAGCGTTTAATCATACTTACAGACAGGTAGGCATTTTTCGCAATATGATTCAAAATGATTAATCAATGTAAATTTGGAATATCTTTTAAGGGATGCTTCTATCCATACAACTAGTTTAACTCGGCCCCCCTTTTCCATTGAAGTGCCTGTGCCAAGGCAGAAAAGTGGGCGGTCATGTATTTGTGTGTTAGGGGTCAGAGGTCATGTATTTGTGTGTTAGGGGTATCCATTTTGCCTCTTTAAGCCATTTTTATATTTGATTTTGAAATTGAGTGGCATTTTTTGTTTTTAATTTTAAACACTTGAATATTTTTTTTTAGCGCTAATGTCTACAATAAGTTGAAAGATATGGTTCCAGTCAGTTGTATTCAGAGACGTTCAATAAAATCACAGACACTATTTATTAAAAAAAGGGCTGGGCTCATAAAACTAGCTTAATCCCGCCACTTATTATTGAAGTGCCTGTACCAAGCCAGGAAAGTGAACGGTCATGTATTTGTGTGTTAGTGGTGTCGAATTAGCCTCTTTCTGCGATTGTGTTATTGGATTTTGTAACTATTCCAAAAGTGTGATTTGTTAGATCATATATATTACACCTCCCTATTAGTAGGAGCTGAACTCAAAAACATTAATGGTGATAGACACTGATTGCATACTGTTAATATTAGTATTAATTAATATTTGTGCTACACCAATTTTCATGGATTTCATCGATAGTGTGAATTCACGAAACTAAGACATCAACGAATATGTTAGGGATGAAAGTTGTTCCTGAAACTCGTTGTATACACTCAATTAGATATTTACGTTCCAGTAGCACCTGCATATATAGTATATATCTCTAAGAAGATAAGATGCTCTAAAACTTTTGGTTCATTTCATGATTTCCTTTATTGAAGGGTTGCTGCTAACAAGTCAGCAACTGAACCAGTTAAGGGAATCACCTACGACAGCTTTATTAACATTCAAGCAATATATCCATATATAAAACGGCTTTATCAGTACCAGTTTTGACTATTTTTTATTTCCTCTCCACTAGAATATTATAAGGTGGTTTATGTACTCACTGACTATAAGGATTGTTCAACAACAAGATATATTATCGATAAGTGGAAAGGTTATATTAAATGATAAAGCTAAAATGTTTTTGATAACCACTTTGCTATCTTCAAATGTTTCTTCCAATCACTTGAAAAAAACTCCGCAGCCTCAGAATATGAAAGCAATTAAGAATGTACAATGAGTACCCATTGTAATACCTATAGCATTAATTAGAACAAGTGGTTTTTAACTGAAGTAAAAGCATATAACTGCCTTGTCTTGAATACAACAAATAAAACATGATAACAGAACAAACGTCCGGGCAACAGGAACGTAAAGCTGCTTATGTAATTAGAATAAAACAAAAAACCACGAAAACAGAACAAATGTCCGGGCAACAGGAACGTAAACCTGTTTATATAATTAGAATAAAACAAAAAAGCATGATAGCAGAACAAATGTCCGGGCAACAGGAACGTAAAGCTGCTTATATAATTAGAATAAAACAAAAAAGCATGATAACAGAACAAAAGTTCTGATAACAGGAACGTAAAGCTGCTTATGCAATTTATCAAGAGTAAATTTATGAAAATGTATGTCACTTTGCGAAAGACAAACAACTTCGATTATTAAATAGTACTGCAAAGAATCAAATGGTTTCTCCCTTGAACAAATATATATACTTGGAAATGAGATAACAATATTTTTAAGTATTGTGCATGTATATTCTGCTGTGGTTATATGAAGAATTCAAATCCAGCATTTACAATATTTCTATCAGATCTGGTCTTTCACGAAGACCATTAATTTATCTTATTGTTTATGACTATTTGGTATTTTATTCTCTAAAACGAATCAATTATGATTATAACATTATAACAAGTACATGTAGCATTTTTGCGTCTTGAGCTTGTAGTCAGTTAACTACCAGCATTGATTGACAGTGTTCTACCGAACGTATATATATATATATATATATATTGTTATCGGGAGCAGGACAAAAGCCCCCCGGACGAAAGCCCCCCATAAAAAATTATTATATGAACATTTTTATTTGTATTAATATGTACATTTGTGTATAAATACTAAAATTGTAAAATTTGTGATTTAATTTCATGAGCTTATAATAAAATGTATAAAGACTGGATGGAATTGTAAAATTTATACATTTATTTTGTTTTTTAAATTATATTTTAGTCTAAGTTTGAATAAATTGTATAATCAATTAGTTATAATGTGTTTTGACCGTTTAATGATGTGCATAATTGCTTATTTAACTATAATAATTTGTTTGAAATTGAAGTAAATCAAGAGGTATTTAATTGAAACCATTTAATTTTTTGTTTTCATTTCAATAGAAGTAAACTTTGAGTTGTTTTTCATAATCAATGTTGTTAAGATGGTAATTAGGATAATATGTAATGTTTTCCTTACATTAACTCATAAATGCTTTTGTTTTTGTTTTCCATTTCTTTTGATATATACAATTTTATTTCTTAAATAAATATGGTCATTGTTTGTGAAACATGTGTTGAATCTGAGATATTTTTAGTAATTTTGTAATGAAGCCAGCTCGTACCATAAAAGAAAGCAGGAAATCTTTGAATGTATATTAGTGCTATGGAGTTCGTAATAACCAACAAAGGCCAGCAAAAGTTGTGCTTCCAGGGGTATCTTTATATCCGCCAGAAAGACCTTACTAATGGTGCATATTATAAGATGGGGGGCTTTTATCCAGGGGGCTTTTGTCCTAGGGGGGCTTTTGTCCGGGGCTTTTGTCCGGTGGGCTTTTGTCCTAGACCCATTGTTATCAATTTTATAACAGTATATGCTTGTAAATGAGTTGGTGATTGTAACCTAGCACCAAATGAGTAATTATTCAATTCAGCTGAGACGAACAGGTTACATTTGAAGGCATTGTGATGTTATTTGCTTGTTTCTACTCTGACACGTCGAGTGGATTTTAAAAGTGCACACTAACTGAAACAATAGTCAACAGATACACATCATCACATGTCGCTTCACTCGTACACATTATTCTGACTCCCAGTCTGGGGTCATGATGGTCGTGATCGAAAGGTAGTTGGATTTACAACTACCCGGGAAATCAGTATCTAACACCACTGAAGTTTTGAGTTCGAATCTCGCAAGGTGTACACGATATAACATGTGATTTTCCCCGGTTTCTCCACCAATAAAAATTGACCGCAACGATAACTCCAATATTGTTGAAAGTGGCGTTAAACACCATAACCCTAAGCACTGACTCCCATTAAAACCCATCTTTATTTCTTTATTGGTTGACCACAAACGTCCATATTTGTATAATAGATATTTTGTTACTATATTCATGAAATTAATTGAGAGCAGATAAAACATTTTCATATTATCTACAGATCATTTTGTAAAGAAACATGTTATTAAATGTTTAAAACATATTGATATTAAGACGCATTGATTGTGTTTAGAGTCATTTATACAATACGTAGATTTAACCTTCTAATCGAATGTGTGGTTTAATGGCAAGACAGTAAGTGGGATCAAGTTCAGGTCGGGTGTAACCAACGAAATCGGTATTTATTTCTTCTCTACTAAGCACTCAACATTAACAGGAAGGAACAAATAATTGCTTGGCTCGAAATCAGGATAATTTGTCCGATAGGAGCGATATGTCTACACGCGGACAGTTATTTCCGTGAACTTGCACTATATAAATCTAACATAATATGTTGCTGAAGTACAAAGTAGGCATTACTATCATCATCTCGTCGAATGCATCTTGTTCTTGTCATGATATAGCTGAAAAATATCTCATTTGACGCTAAACAACAATCACTCGCTATACATTCTAAGCTGGTAGTCAGTTAGCTATGCAAATGTATTCATCCTAATAGTGTAGCGAAAATGCTTGTTATAATGCCAGAGTCCTGATGATAAATGCTATTTTCTATTTGTTTTTTTTTTTTTTTTTTTTTGCCCATTGGCCGTTTTCAACCTACAAATTGATTTATTGTTAACATGTTCTCATCCTGAATATAGCTGAAAATTGCTCACTGGACGTTAAACATCAATTAATCAATCAATCAATACCACCCATTAATCGGTAAGGTCATGTGTACTTATACCGGACCAGTACATATAGTTCATAATTGTATGATGTTTTCTTATTGTGTTGTTATGCTTTAACTTTGTTTTAACTATTCTTATTGTTTTAATCAGTTTGGGGTGTTTTGAAGTGAAACTCTATAATTATTCTGTTAACTTGCACAAACCATGCGAAACGAAAGATACAAAGTAGAATATCTGTTTTAGAAACTGATTCGAGGTAATCTTCAAAATAAAATTATTATTCTTTATTAAACAACTAATAAACAAACTTTCAATCTCGTTCCTAAAATAAATTATTTATGTTTATAAAACAACATTAAAATCCACACTTGGACGGAGATGCAAGAATTTTCAAAGATAAAATTATGTAATTGAAATTATTTACGACAGTCGAGATAAAAGGCCAACTGTTCTATCACAATGTACGGTCAAAAGTCGGTAGATAACATATCTCAGGTCATGTATTACATTTACACTGTCCAAATATACGGCGTGAATACTTGTAAAGGAAATTGCTACCATGTGGAGCACGGATTATATTATATCATAAAAAGGTATATTGTACTACAGTTATAAACCATCTATATTGTCAGTAGTGTCAATATTGTAAATACTGTAATTTTTTTCAGTATTGTCAGTATTATCAGTACTGTCAGTATTGTCAGTAATGTCAATATTATAAGTAGTGTCAGTATTATCAGTGTTGTCAAACTAGATTTTATTTAGTTGCTTGTATTTCTGTCATGTTGGATGGTACACCAGCAAAATGACAGGGAGAAGACTGTCTACGTTGTTTATTCTATTCTATGTTTTCTCCTTTTGTCTTTTAGAACAATAAAATATGCTAAAAGTATAAAACAAAGAAAGAACACGTTTTAGATTTAGTTTTCTATTAGCATTTTCTTTGAACTGTTTATTTCATCTTAGAAATAGTAACATGCCTGATATATGCTTTGTTTACGTTATTTGTGTTTGTTTGCATATAGTGGTATCTTACACATATTGTGTTGTGTTTTTGTTTTGTTTGTCTTCATCTTGTGTACCATATATTGCAATTTTCTCTCGATTGTCTATTATTGATTTCCCCTTCGGTATTCTCTAACGCCTATTTTCTAAATGTTTACCGTAATATCGGGATTAAGATAACGGTAACAAATGTACAACATAATATTGTGCAAACATGACTATCAGGAGAGACAAAACAACACTTCGAGAGCCTCAATTGCAATGTCGGTGAATAGTTCAAATTAGGTCAATATAGCAAAGGTTCGTTCGGTTACATCGGGGATATCTCTACAAACAGTTATGACAGGTAAATACGGTAATGGTCGATATATTTAAGACATGACGACCGTAACATTTACTACAAGATTAGTTTATCTTATGTAGTTGGTTTTCTCTGAAGTACATGGAGAAATATCGCGCAATCTCGTTTTTTAAGCTTGAAGATGGAAAATGGTTTTGAAATGCGATTTCTAATATAAATTTGTCACAATAATTTCCGGGTAAATATTTAAAATGTGTACATATGACAATAAAACTGTTGCTCCGTTAAATGAAAACAACATTAGAGAATGCCGAAGAGGGTATCAAAAATGTATAATCCAGAGAAACTGGCAACAAGACGAAGATAAACAAAACAAAGCATTCTAGGGCAAATATTGTCGAGGATAAACAAAATAAAAACACAACATAATAGGTGTTCGATACCACTTTGCGCAAACGAAGAGGAATAACGTAACTGAGACGTGAGCACTCCTACAAACAACTGGAGGTATAGGAGAACCTAACATCCTTTTTATGTGGACATTATGAAAGGCAGTGTTATTAAGGCGGTTGTTAAATTTGCTGTATATAGTGCTCACACGAACCCATGCCAGTTGTGTTATGCTTGCGGTCAGAAACCAACAACATTAACGTCAATAACGTCCACTATTTAATTGGAAACACATAATATCACTCTAAATCAAAGCAACACCATGACAACTATAAAATACGCACAATTGAAAATTAAAACAATAATTATAATAATATATGTTTCCTACAGTTTTGGCACAGTGACAACAATTAAATATGCAAAACTGAAACCGAAAAATTCCTGATTTTATAACATTGATAATTTTCATTATTTTAGAGATAAAACTAAAATTTAAGAAATCAATAAATATAAAATTATTGTAAAACTGACATTGATTTTATAATCAAAGACAAATCTCATGCCACACAAATGTTCAAAACACTCACAAATACACTACGTGGAGATGACATTGTGTTGCACGAAGTATTTACAATTGTTTTATTTTATTTTATTTTATTTTTATGATTTATTTACAGGAATTAAATTATGAGGCGACATCGACATTTGATTTGTTTCCTTGCAGGATTTCTATTGGTCTTGTGTTTTTATTATGCAAATTACCAACACGTACACGAGCCTCGGTATGACGCGTATGACACCACTGATGTTAGTCTATTTGTTATACCAACTAAAATAAACAATTCTAACGCTGCGTTTCTGGTAGATACTTCAGTTTGTAAAATACCACGTGTAGATCCCTTTGATAAATCGGTAAAGCACCTGTTAAAGAATGGATACGTTTTAAAATGTGAAACAAAGGTTGATATAGTGTATGTTGAGGGAAATACTATTTATATTGACTGGAAAGCTATTAATGAATCTCGTTTCAAAAATAATATTGAATACTGTCGCTATGACGTCATATGGCGACCGTATGACGTAAGGAAAGATCATGATTTTATGGAATATAGAAATGAAAGTAAAAATTTTACAGATCAAATTGATGTATCAGATGAATTTGTTCGTGTTAAATGTTATTCCGGGATAAATTCTATAGAATATACCAACTTCTTTTCGTTTGTGCATTTGAAAAAAGAAGTAGAAAAAAGATGCAAGGAGAATTTCCAAAAGTTTGAAAATTCAAGAAAAGAAGACCTTAGTGTTTTGATGCTAGGAGTGGATTCTATATCTCGTATAAATATGATGCGTTATATGACGGAAACAAGATCGTACTTACTCAATAAAATGTCTGCAATAGAACTTGTCGGCTACAACAAAGTTGCCGATAATACATTTGTTAACATAGTACCAATGACTGCTGGGAAATACGTCGACCAGTTGCCATGGAACGAATCAATAAGATGGACTTCGATGAACGAATATAACTTCATATGGGACAATTATTCAGCCAATGGCTATCGAACTTTATATGTTGAAGACCATCCAGAAATAGCCATATTTGATTTTGGTAAATCTGGGTTTCAAATACCACCTGGAGATTATTTTAATAGGCATTTCACAATAGCTATGGAGAACACTAAGAGTATATGGGATAGTGCTCATTATTGTGTACACGGTAGAAAGGAAGCAAATATACACTTAGATTATATCGAACAATTTACAGAACAATTTAAGGAAAATCCATATTTTGCTTTTGCGTTTCTCACTCGTCTTACACACTCTTATCTTGAGGAAACAAAAAAAGCAGATAAACTGTATTCCGATTTTTTCAAGCATTTAAACGAAAGGGGGAATTTACAAAACACTGTTGTATTTTTCTATAGTGATCATGGGATGCGTTTCGGTAATGTTAGAGAAACATTTGTGGGGAAATTAGAAGAAAGACTGCCTTATATGTTTATTGTGTTTCCTCCGTGGTTTTTACAAAAATATCCTCATATTCGCAAAAACTTGGAAATTAATGCAAAACGACTTACAACACCTTTTGATATATTTGCAACTTTGTCAGATATTCTGAAATTCACGGGAAATAATCGCGAGGTCAGAAAAAAAGAAAGAGCAATGAGTTTACTAAATGAGATTCCAGAGAGTCGTACTTGTGAAGATGCTGATATTCTTCCACATTGGTGCACATGCTCACAACATCAACAGTTAAATGTAACTAATAAAAATGTTATTAATATTGGACTAACAATGGTTTCTAAGATAAATGATGATCTTACAAAAGCGTTCAATGTCTGCGAAAAATTGTTTTTGAAAACTATCAAATATGCGCTTCGTGTTATTCCCTCAGACAAAGTTCTTCGCTTTGAACAAAGTAAAAATGACGTCATAGACAGAACGGTGCTTTACGGAGAACGTGTTAATACATACGTAGATTATCAAATAACACTTCAAACAAAACCAGGTGATGCGGTTTTTGAAGGAACATTGCGCTACGATGAAAACGAAAAGACATTAGATTTAGTTGGTGATATCAGTCGGATTAACAAATACGGTTCACAATCCCATTGTGTGGAAGGATATCATCTTAGAAAACTTTGCTATTGTAAGGAACAGCTTTGACAAAAAAAATCTTAATTAAGTGCATCCCCTGTCTCTTGTCAGATTGTATGTACGTTTACATAGTTTCGTAACGAAGCTTACTCTATGACTTTCCCAACTGAACTTGACGACGTGTTTTATCTATGGGATTTGTCATAGTTTCGTCAACGATGTTCACTATCTGAATGTTCACTGTGATCTCGTGGTGGGTTGTATGTACTTAGGTGTTTGGGCTTTGGCGTAGCTTCCTCGCCCATGTTCACTATATGACAGTCCATTGTGACTTCGCGATGGGTTGTATGTACGGTTTTTTTCAAAGTTTCGTCACCAATGCTTACTGTGTGACCTTGTCCACTGGGATTCCATGATATGTTGTGCGCCTAGGCTTTGACATTGTTTCCTCGTCGATGTTCACTATATGAGTCTGTGGACTGCGACCTCAAGACGTCTATTATTTATGGGCTTTATCATAGCTTCGTCACCTATATTTAATTTATGACTGTTCACTGTGGCCTACACGATGAGTTGTATGTATGGTCTTTGTTATAGTCTCGTCATCGATGTTAACTATATGACTGTACCCACTTGGACCTCACGATGGGTTGTATATATTGGGTTCGTCATAGTTTCGTTAAATATATATGGGCTTTGTGATAGTTTCGTCACTCATGCTAACTATGTGACCGTTCTCTGTGACCTCACGATGTGTTATATTTATGGATTTTGTCTAGTTTCGTCACCGATGTCAATTATATGACTCTGTCCACAAATGTCACGTCACGATGTGCTTTAGGTATGGGCTTTATAAGTTTCGTCACCGATGTCAACTATATGACTCTGTCGACCAATGTCACTTCACGATGTGCTTTAGGTATAGGCTTTATAATAGTTTCGTCACCGATGACAACTATATGACTCTGTCGACCAATGCCACTTCACGATGTGCTTTAAGTCTGGGCTTTATAATTGGTTTCGTCACCGATGTCAACTATATGACTCTGTCCACTAATGTCACTTCACGATGGGCTTGATAATAATTTCGTCACCGAAGTTAATTTAACAAAAATGTGTGATATCATAAACACGAACAGTACAATAACAGGGTCAATGAATTCTCGTAGTTAACTGACAACTAAGAAGGAAGGTAGAATATGTTGGTTAAAGACCCAAAAACAGGATAACTGTTGCAAAATTTAATACCAATTAGTGATGAAAATCAAAAGAAATTAATGATTTTCGTGGGTGACCAGAATAAATATGTCATCATATTGTTGGAATCAAATATTGAACGTAGCATAGTAATATAATATAATATGAAATGACATATAAATGTACTAATTAAATTGCCAGTAGGATAATTTGCAAAATAAACCTGCCTCAAAGAGTGAGTGATATATTCTAAGTCATAGCCTTACCGAATAAGATTTGTCACATTTGAACTTTTAGTTTTGTTTATCACATCACTGGACCGCTGTGCATGTAATAGTATGGTAGTTTCATTTACAGCAATCACTGCCTTTCACCACTAAAGTTGTGAGTTCGAATTCCGTTCATGGCGAAGTGTACTCGATACAAAATTATGTGATAAAGTTTGTCAGTACCTTGCGGCAGATCGGTGGTTTTTTCCTGGTACTCCGGTGTCCTCTACCAATAAAACTGACCGCCATGATATAACTGAAATAGTGTTTGCTTAAGGTGACGTTAAACAGCATAGCCCTAACTATAACTCCTTAATTACATTGCCAAAAAACATGGAAGCGAAATACCATTTTTGATTAGATCTCTCTATGTCAATTGAGAGCTTTGCAATGTTAATAAACATTTATGTAAATTTTCAATAATATATGTGTAACCTCCAAAAGCTATCAATTGGCTTACGAAAATACAAATATCAGGTTCATGATGAATTTATTTTTTACTCATTGTATATATATATATATTGGAATGACACATAAATTTCACATAAATAAGATCTAAATTAGCAACGCTGAATAGTGCAATATTTGTAGAAAAAAATAGAAAACATGAAACATCATAAGTCAATTGCAAATACAGATAATAAATTCAAATTTGCTAATTCACAATAATTTTAAACTTTATACTGACAAACTACAATAACCTGATTATCTCCCTTTCTAGATATTACAATCAATAAAACTATTCCCAATCAAAGTATGAATTAAGAGAAAGTCTTCAAAAGTAATAAACATTTGTTTATGAATAATTAGGTAAAAGGTAAAAGGTAAAATTCATTTAGGACAGATACCAACTAAATCTAGTGTAGTTTAAAAATATACAAATATAAAATTATATAAAACAATGTATCAAGGTTAAAATGCACTTTAAGNAATATTGACTTAATTAGAACCTTTCGTAATTGAAATATAAAATACAGCTTTCATAATATAAACTTTTCTCAAAAATCTTTATCAACTGCTACAATAAATCAAAACTTCAAATTTGATAATAACATTAAATTAACGGTACCAAGTTGTAAAAATAATCTTTGCATTTACCGAACTTTAAAAAGTTCAACTGAAGATAATGTTATATAATATTTACATGTACAAATCATATTTTTGTTATTTTCCCTTCCACATTCTATGGAATACTTTTATATAAAACCATCATGTAAAAATCCTAATAAATATAACAAAATAAACCAACCTTCCAAAATTTCTGAGACATAAAATCATGTACCCTGTCTCAGTTGTTAATCAAAAGTGAGTTTTTAGTGAGTACTTTTTAACCTGTAATTACTGAAGTGAATGATATCTTAATATAAAAAGAGAGATAACTCAAAAATAATTTAATGGAAAGTTTTGACATGTTACATATGAAAGCGGTATCCTTGATTTAAAAGGTTTTCTTTTATCACGGCATTACATGTACTGCCATTGCAGTTAGAAACATTATTACAAATACATGTAAAAGTGGGAAATGTAAACGTCATATAACAGAGCCAAAGGAATGCATATGTTCATGTGTTCGTTATATAAATGAGCATCGACAGGGCATAGCGATACGTGCTAGTTTCTCAGTATGTGGGGTATACTATCCCGCATACAGGGACTCATACTTGGTTATCAGGGATGACAATAATATTACAATCAAAGTCATCATGGTGAAACATAATTAGATGTTTGGTGTAGGAAAATTACATAATCATGGTGCCTTAAAACTACTGTAAGAGTAATTATCACACAACAACATGCTCTTACATTCCACATTCGGTATTTTCTAACGATTTTTCTATTGCATTTTGGAAATGTTCAGACAGTATGGTATTATTATTTTTTTCATTTTATGGTATGAATAATTGCCATCGGCAATTTTATTATTTATTGAGCATATTCATGTCATGAGTTCCGTGTTGGGATGTCCGTTACGCTTACCTCATGATAACGATGTTCGGTTCGTCTTTACCTCCATTTGTTTGTAGAGCTCATGTGTTTTACGTTATTTGTGTTTATTTGCGCATAGTGGTGTCCAACACATATTTTGTTGTGTTTGTGTTTTTTTTTACTTCGTCTTGTGTACCCAATGTTGCCAGTTTCTCTGGATTGTTCATTGTTGATTGCCCCTTCGGTGTTCTCTGACGTTTAGTATAGCTGGAATACTGCTGCCATGCCATTTAACGATAATAGATACGTCATAAAATTAGTCCATATCGCTATCAAAATCTTACAAAAAAGTATACGGTCGTTATCACGAACTAGTTGACCACTACAAATTAAATGTCCATTTGTTTTGTTTTTTCGTTTTATGTAGTTTTTGTCTTCAGTCTACCACAGACAAGACTTTCGTTAGACTTGACTATGGATACCACTGATAATGTCTTATAAGAAACAAATACAGCAGGCTGTTTGCGAGCACCTAGGTTCATCCCCGGGTTTTTGCATTTGTGGGTTCGTGTTGCTCGTCTTTTTAGTTTTATGTTGTTTTTTTAGGGGGGTAAGCTTTTTTTTGCTTTTTTTTGGTATTCGTTCTGCATCTTGTGCCAAATTTTGCCAATGTCTTTGGATTGTCCATTCTTGGTGTGTCCCTTTTGATCTTCTCCAACCTTTAGCTACAAACATTATTTGTATGATGTAAAATTAACCTTAGGCACCATATCACTTTGGACATGATAACTTGTATAAATTTTATTATTTAGTTCTACAAGTGCTTAAGTTGATTTAACATTGTTTTACATGTAGTACTAGTAGGTTCCGTGTATTTTTACACTTTAGTCTAGGGTGTATATACGGAAAATAGCGCCTATGGCAAGCACTGAAATTGTGTTTTACATTTATAATTAAATAATAATAAGAGTTTCCCAAATATTCATGGCTATGTTTATTACAAGATTTTTGAAAAATTGTTTCAAGATATATATTTCAATTGTTTTTTACGATGTTCCCATATGAGAACATAAGGCGATAAAAGTTTAATAAAAAAAAACAACCTCTCATTGGCGCTCCCTTCAAGTGGCGTCCAGGCCACTTGCCCTACCTTCCATACCCCAGATACGCCACTGACTTTAATATCAAACAGCCAATGAAAGAAAAACGATATAATTGATCTATCCTTTGTTTGTGCTATATAAATTATTTTATCAATTGATAAGGGTGAGATATACTATCCGTATACCGGGGTATTATATTATAGTGTATGACAGTTATGGACTTTAAGATCGAAGTGCGGTAACATTATAGTAATTACGTATTGGTGTGACAGCTTGATATATATATAGATACATATATAATAAGTAATCCGTTACACAGTAGACGGGTCTGTTGTCATTAGAGTAAAACATTCAATAAATTGACTGTATTATTGGGAGTCAAAGGTTTTTGTCTATTGAGCTTCATCATTATGATCAATTTCAAAGCTTTTGTAGAGATAAACGACACTTTAACATATAATATATATTGCATTGTCTACCATTTACTTTTAATAATTAAATTTGTTTTCTATACAATTCATTAAACATAAAATGCACATGGCGCAATAATTTATATGACATTATATAAAGAAACTTAATAACGTACTTAAGGTACATGCTATGCATAGTTCCTTGATTACAAACGTTCATGCGTTTCTTGAGATCTTTACGGAATTGCATGGCCACATGTAACATCGTGTTGACAGTTTATTGAAGATTCTCATTTAGAACAGGAACTGTCTACCCTTCTGGATCACCTGAGTTCAGAGCCGGGTTTTAGACAATTCCTTTGTTTTCTGCTTGGTGTTAAATAGTCAATCATCTTTTTCTTTTCTTTCTTTTTTTTTGCTTTCTTAAAATTGTTCTTAAATTATATTTTGTTTTCTAACAGTTTTGCTCGCTGGACGTTAAACATCAATCAGTCAAGCAATCAATAAAAAAAATGACATGATCACTTGTTTACAATCATTTGATTATATCTTTAATATCAGTGCTCAAAATGACATTTAAATTATTTTGACTTTGAGTGCGTATGACTTATGAAGACACGTAGTGTGTATTAAAATAGATATCTACGTCTTTATATTCAGTTTGATATATTGATTAAAATTCATCCAAGAAAAGCAGGACTACGTAGCCACTTTCCGGTCCTTTCCTCGTTCATGACTTATCGCCGGGTTTGTAAATAGATTAACACGACGGGTGTCACTAGTGAAACAGGGACTGCTTACCCTTCCGGAGCAACTGAGTTCACCCGGTTTTTAGTGGGGTTTGTGTTACTCGATCTTTAGTTTTATGTGTATGTTTTGTAGATCGTTGTTTGTCCTTTTGTTTATTTTCTTTTAGCCATTGTGTTGTCTGTTCTTCTTCGATTTATTGATTCTGATTACCCCTTTGGTATCTTCAAACGCTTCTTTGTCTAAGTCAGAAATGGTAAGTTTTTGTAAAGAAATGTATTAACCTTAGAGGACTATACCCTAAAGGTTAAAGGTTAAACCAGAAATGAAGTTTTAGTTTGGTAGTAGTAGTAGTAGTAGTAGTAGTATGTAGTATATTTCGTACTGAAGATGTGAAGTTTTGAAATGAAAAACAGAAAAAAAACCCACAAAGTCGGTACTGTTCCAACCAACAGCAAAATCGTAGAAACAGAGGCATAATCGATACCCTCACACACACACATACATGACTGTTCACTTTCCTGTCTTGGCAAATGTACTTTTAAAAAATGTCGAGGTTCCACTAGAACTCCTCCTTATAGCGAAATGATGCGATCATACAAATGTTGTCTACGTGAGAGTACAATATAAACACCCACATACATCTGGGTGAGCAGCTCTTAAGAACCCCGGGGTCATAATCTTGATTTTTCTACATGTAGCTTATCATATTTATTCTTCGTGACGCAAAT
Source organism: Gigantidas platifrons (assembly GCA_002080005.1). Classification (NCBI taxonomy): domain Eukaryota; kingdom Metazoa; phylum Mollusca; class Bivalvia; order Mytilida; family Modiolidae; genus Gigantidas; species Gigantidas platifrons. Next base: position 475,500 of record MJUT01009162.1, on the reverse strand, counting down.
GATTTCACATGAATAATAACGTCATAATGTATAAGTTAGATAGTACAGTACGTAGTAAGTAAGTAAGTAAGTAAGTAAGTAATGACTTTATTTCAAGAGGGTAACACAGTTAGCAACAATAAGCTAATCTTCCATGTGGCCCTCAAAACAATAATAATCAAATACAGCAAATACAGTTTCAAACAATACATACATATTCACAACAAAATATCACAATCTGAGTATAATCAAGGAAAGATCCTTGGTATAATGAATATAATGTTATAATCATTCGTTATTTTGTTTTGACATTAAATAATAAGTATATTTCTTTTTGAATAGATCTATATTTTGAATTAATTTTAAATTAGGATGTAAAGATTTCCATAAAATAGTTCCAGAGTATTGAAATGTGCGTTTCATAAAATTAGAATTTGGTCTTGGAACGAACAAATTTCCCTTTGCAGATGATCTTAATGAATAAACATTATAATTTGTATTCATATCAAATAAATTACACAAATAATCAGGAGCAGAATTGTTCATACATGTATACATTAAAACACTTTTATGATATCCTAATCTATTTTGAATAGACAGCCAACCAAGTTTTTTTTTAAATAATTGAGGAGATGGCATATCATATTTTGCAATAAGAATAATTCTTGCTGCACGCTATTGTAATTTACATAGTTTTTCCAGATTCAAATTTGTGGTTTCTCTCCATACAGTACAACAATAATCAAACAGTGGTAGAATATATCCATTATAGTACATGATTAAGCCTTCAGTAGATAAGTATGTTTTCAAACGACACATCAATCCAAGCCTTGATGAAATCTTTGAAACAATGTTATTAATTTGCTGACACCAAGACAAACAATTATCAATAGTAATGCCAAGTAATTTTTCATATTTTACATCGTTCAATAAAACATCGTCATACAAAATATTAAAATATTAAAATCAGACTCAAGTAGTCTAGATGAACCCATTGTCATTGATTTTGATTTCATAGTATTTATAACCATATCATTACTAGTGCACCATTCCTGTACCTTTTCCATATCTTCATTCAACCTAATGTTAATGTCAAAATTGGAATTAGACGAGAAGTGTATAGTGGTATCATCTGCATACAAATCTGACATACTATGGTCTACATAAAAGGGTATATCATTTAGATACAAAAGAAAAAGCAAGGGTCTAAGTATGCTTCCTTCTGGTATTCCATATTTAATATTTGTGCACATGATTCATAATTATTGAGAATTACTTTTTGAGATCTTTCCGACAAATATGATCTACACCATTTTAAAGATAAGTCATCAAGTTTATATACTTTTTTAGTGTGATTAACCATATCAAATGCCTTTTTAAGATCAAGAAACAAAACCCTTGTGTAATTCCCTTGATCCATTTCTTTTAGAATATGATCAACAATTTTAGTTAAAACTGTCACACAAGAATGCTTAGATCTGAAACCAGATTGATTCGGATGAATCAGTTTGTATTTGATTAAATATTCATAAATCTATGCATAAACTATTTTTTTTCAAATAACTTAGATAAGCTAGGAAGTACTGATATGGGTCTATAATTGAATAGTGAATATTCAACTTCAAAAGTTCAGTAAGTACTTCTTCTGGTAGTATACAAGTATACTGAACCGCAAAAGAAACGCCGCAACAAATTACACAATCACAGACATTTATTTTGAAATACAATAAACATACAATAAATTCGTTTTACATTGTTTGAATGGTGAATTTATTGTCTCTAGGTTATGAAGTTATATCGAATGTCTCAATAAAGCAAAACTACAACATTTTGATGCTTTAATTCCACTTCCGTTAATAACGAATACAAAAAAATATATGTCCACCACCAGCGTTAATCACAGCAGAACATCTTCGATACATCGAGTTGACCAGGCGATTGATGAATGCAATAGGAATGCGTGCCCAAACTCTCTGAAACGCTACCGAAAGTTCAGCTGCAGTTGTCGGGCTTGGCTGCTCTGTATTCAACCGTCTTTGAATTTCGTCCCACAGATGTTCAATAGGTGTTCAAATCTGGACTTAGAGCTTGCCAGTTCATAACATTTACGTTATTCTGCTGCAAGAAGTCTCTTGTTTCCCTGGCTGCATGCGCACGCATATTATCCTGCTGGAACGTCTTGTTTTGATGACGTCCGAAATGCGGCATAACATGCGGTCTCAGAACTTGATCGATGTAACGGGCAGCTGTTACTCCATTGCCTCTGCCCGGGCCAAGATTCTTGATGATAACTGGACCAAGTTTCACGTTGAGTCCGATGCCACCCCACACCATGATCCTTAGACAGCCCCAAGCATTCCTTTTCATCATGCAGTTGTCATCATATGGTTTTCCTCGCCTTCTCCACAATCTTGTTCTGCCATCTGCGGTTGAGATGCAGTAACGGCTTTCGCCAGAGAAGATGACGTTATGCCACTGCTGGTTACGCCAATTTTGTCGCTGCAATGCCCATTGAAGACGCTCTTATCGGTGTCCTGGCGTAAGGACAGGTCCCCTGGCAGGACGGTAACATCTGAGATTGCTGGCAATTAATCGACGGCGAACCGTATCAGCACTTATTGGTCGCTGATGTGTTCCATCAGTCTGTCGTGCAGTTTCAGTAGCTCTGGTGAAGCGATTCCGCAAATGTTGAAGGACCATTAACCTGTGATTTACCGCAGCGTGGGCGGTCATTCGTGCTGTTTGTGGCGTTGTAACGTACCCGCAGACGTTCAACTGTCCGAAGTCATTAGCAATCACTCTAGCAGGTTGCCCAGCATGCAGTCTACCTATGGCTTGTTCTCTCTGTTGTGGATTCAAACGTGGCATAGCTTCGGTGTCAAAACTGATACTGACAATCATTGAAATTTTCAAGCCTTTTATACCCATACCGAAGCAGGAAAATCATGAGCATTTAACCATTCAAAATTTTTACTGCAAAGTGTGTCCCAAGAATGGCGGGAGATTCGAGTGTTCTACAACATTAGATAAAAATCACCCAAGCGGAAATTTCCTTTAAATGTGACTGATGTTTACCTTGTGTGTTAATCAGCACATATATTTTCAAAAATAACATTTTTAATGGTTATTTCGGTATTAAAAATATTTTTTTTAAATGCGACGTTTCTTTTGCGGTTCAGTGTATATGAAAATGTATTTTCGAACCAACACCCAGTTATATAATTTTTCAGTGGATGCATTCAAGTTGGAATTTTTGAATATATGTGGTTTATTACTCATCTTTCACATTAGATACGATAACGTAACCCTCATTCCGCTTGTGCTCCATTTAGGGTTACGAGTCGGTCCCATTCAACCTATGGGAGCAGCGCCCGGAGTGATTCACACCGGGCGGTTTTTTGTCCTAATTCCGTTGTAAGTGGTTGGAAAAATTAACGGGGGTGAAAGATAAATATATTTAGGTAAACCTTGAGGTGTTAAGTAAACGCTGCATCAATCCATGGTAGACTTATATCCATCTGAAAATTTGAATGCATGAAATCTTCTTTCTGTCCGACATTTTGTTTACAAGTTGCTAATTCACGCGCACTTGCCTCGTTTTTGAGATATCCTTATTTGGATCAATTTTATAGTAAAATCGACTTGATCTAGTACAGTTTTCCATATTTGGCATATATGGATAGGCTCCGCCCATCGCGAGAGTCTACGTAAGGTGTTATGGCGGACAAGTGACAATTTTCAAATACGAAACCGGTCTTGAAGATAGAAACAGGGATTGTAACACTTATTTCGTATCACCATTACTTCAAAATTGTTGGGAATAATAAGTTATGACCAGATATGCAAAAAGAAAGTTGAAATATTCACGGAACGAAAATTTTAATTTGCTCCCATACGTTGAATGAGACCGATTCGTAACCCTAAATGGAGCACAAGCGGAATGAGGGTTACGTTATCGTATCTACTTTCACATTACCAATATTATATTTGATTTCATCCAATTTTGGTAGAATATGTTGAATATTTTGACATGTTATTTTAAGACCTTTTGAATCTGTATGACCATAAATATTATGCTTATTTTTACTAAAAGTATCCGCATTGCCATGGAAATTCTCAGACATACCATGAGAACAGTCATTCTTATCAGTAAACCTAGGCGACTGATTTTTACTTCTTAAGGTTGATTTTGATCTATTTAACCTGACCTCGGTGGAAGGTTTACAATTAGTAATATAATTATCAGAAATACAACAAATGCAATCAAAAGGATCATTTTCACAATTTGAGCACAAAGTATTTAAAAGTCAATTAAATGGATTGATTGAAGTCAAATCGGCTTGTTCTTCGTCCTCTTACACAAAGCCATCGAAAGATGGTGAAGCAATGGACATCTTTGAACAAAACTTTAATTGTTAATGCCATCTCTCATAGGTTGTCCGCAAGTGAAAGACAAACTTTTTCATACATTTTATAACTATTTTCTACACAATTTCACATGCTAAACCTGATTATAGACAATTGTAAATCATGCAAGGAGCTTAGTGTACGTCATTCCAGTTTAATTCGTTATGAACTTTTATCAATAAAATAAACAATTGGGATTTAAATATAATTTCCT
>MJUT01009162.1:417329-430342 GCA_002080005.1 Gigantidas platifrons | reverse complement strand
AGCACGTGTTTTAATTGTGAGGCAAACGGTAGTCTGTGGAAAAGGGGGGTAGTCATAATTCTGTGGATTCAAGAGAACTAATTTCCGGAGTTAAAACTTCTCTGTTGAGGTCTTCTCGTAACAACTCGTGTATTTACATACAATAAATGGTAAAACATTTCTCGGATTAAATATGATTGTCGTCAAGATATCCTTTACTATTTTACATTTCATGTATTTTTTTTCTAAGAAAGTAAGAAAAGGCAAATATTCGCATTGTATTTTGTCATGTGAACAATTTCAGATGTGAGGGGCCGTCGTGGTCGTGATCGTATGGTAATTGAATTTACAATTACTTATGTAATCAGTGCCTATCATCATTGAAGTTGTAAGTTAGAATCTGGATCAGGGCGAGGTGTACAACATTATGTGATAAAGTTTGTCAGCTACTTGCGACAGTTCGGTGGTTTTCTCCGGGTCCTCCAGTTTTCTCCACTAATAAAACTGACCGCCACGATATAACTAAAATATTGTTGAAAGTGGTATTAAGCACCATCAAACAAACAAAACATCAGATGCGCGGCATTTGCCTGATTTTCCTACATAGCGGCTACGGCCATTTGGGTACACCCAAAGTCAAAAGATTGGAAAACTAAAGTGCTTTAACAGGATAGCTCAAAATCCACCTATTTTAGTTTCCATTTTTACTTAAAAAATAGTTATTTACATTTGTTTTGGTGGATTTCCTTGCCTTTGTATATTATGAGTAATTGATGATTCATCATTTGAATTATTGAACGAAGTACAACAGAAACTTGTTATAAGGAAGTAGGATATACTAATGATTTTACTTTCTAATTAACGAAGTATTCCAGTTATTCGAGGTATATACATTTTATTATTATTATAAATAGAAAACGGATAACAAGGCTTCACTGTTGAAAGAGTAAAGAATTAAATTTATCACAATGTTATTGTTATATTAAACCAAATTTAACCCAAATTTTACTGTGATTTATTATATTCATATAATGTATACAAATTTCATGGATGTGATTCTAAGTTCAATCTGATTAAAATCAGATCTCTCACTTGCTCCCCCTTTTCTGATATGTCGCGGCGTGGGAGATCTGAAGAAATCCCATTACGGGTCACATGTGAATGACCCAATGACATGACCTTTTTCGTCTAATGAAAATTCAGCTTCCGAGATCATGAAAGCGTAATATTCTAATAGTAAACTGCTCCGATATGCAGTACGTCTTCTTTAACAATGATTTGATCATTTCTTGCTACTCTCTTTTCAACGTTTCAACAGAAAACTGTGTGCAAATTGATTTCAGCACATCCTCATATTTATCATCCGCCATCTTTTCGACAAAACTGAAGCGTTGTTTGCTACGAGTAATCTGATTGGTCGAATAAGTTCACAACCCGTAATTACCATATCATTTAATATTCATGACATCGGGTCATTCACATGTGACCCGTAATGGGATTTCTTCAGATCTTCCACGCCGCGACATATCAGAAAAGGGGGAGCAAGAGAGAGATCTGATTTTAATCAGATTGTTCTAAGTTATGTGTGTTTTGATGGATTGGACAGTATGTCAGTATAGTTACTGTCAAGGTCTTTTAGATGTAACATAAAACATGGAGATTGAAAGGATATTGGTAGCATTGTAGATGAATTAAAGTGATTGTACAGAAATTAAAGTGTTGTATTTAAATAAAAGTGTTGTAGGTGCTTGGAAGTATCACAGGGCTATCGGACCTACAGTAATTTCGAACCCTGGTATCATACAGAAATATTAGAATTGCAGAGAGATGCGTGGAAGAGAAATAGAAGTGATGCAAACAAATAAATGTGTTGCCAAGAATGGAAGTGGGTTTGTCTCTGAACAGAAACACAGAAGTGGTGTAGATAAGTAGAAGGGTCAGGGTTTAAGCTTATGTTGTTTAACGCCACTTTCAAAAATATTTTAGCTATATCGTGGCAGTCAGTTTTATTGCTGGAGGAAACCGGAATACCCGGAGAAAACCACCGATCTATCGCAAGTCAATGACAAACTTCACCCCATAATGTTGTATCGAATACACCTCGCCGTGAGCGTGATTAGAACTCGGAACGTTGGTGATTATATGTACTGATTGCATATGAAGTTGTAAATTCAACTACCATAAGATCATGACCCCGACGGCTCCTCAAATAGAAGTATGATAGCAAAACATTAACGTTTCAGATATATAGCAGTGTTAAAGAGTATGCAGTTCCTGTGATATAATATAATATTTCTTCACCATGAACAGTACAAACTACTACAGATATCCCCCCTCCCCCACACATTTTCCCACACACTGGATAAACACACGATCTTCAAGGAAGGCAAATCAGCATTTGATACCGATAAGTTTGTTTTTCACCAGATATCACGAAGTTTGAACGGCAGAGACGAATGATATGGCCACAGAAAAAAAAACATTATTAACGACTCCATGTTATTGTGTCATATTCATTGGTTAGATGGACATTCACAGTGCACGTACAAGATTAATTCAGCTGTGAAATGTGAGATAGATCTATTACGACATTGGCAAATGATGTGTCCCATGCAAAAACAAAATCGAAGAAAAGTTAAAATTACTGGAACAAAAGTCTGAATGTTTCTCAACACTTGAATATAAAATTACAACTGGAGAGTTGCAAAATGCATTTTCTAAACTAAAATCTGGGAAAAGCCCTGGATTGGATAATGTAAGTAATGAAATGCTAAAAGCATCTCAAAGTTACATGAATCCATGTTTATTGAAATTATTTAATGCTGTATTTACATCGGGAATTTATCCAAGTAAATGGTCTGAAAGTTTTGTATGTCCTGTATTTAAGGCAGATGATCCTAATAATCCTGTTAACTATAGAGGAATAGCAATTAATAACAGTATTGGTAAACTGTTTAATTTAGTATTATTATAACAGATTTGATTTATTTCTGGTTGATAATGATATTATACATGAAACCCAAATTGGGTTTTCAAAGAAAGCTCGCACCTCGGATCATATATTTGTTTTAAAGTGTATTATTGATAAGTACCTGAAATGTGGGGACAAAAAATTGTATGCCTGCTTTGTGGATTTCCGCAAAGCATTCGACACTGTTATTCATGTTGGAATTATGTATAAATTACAGTTACAAAATGTTAATGGTTATTTTTATAGAATCTTAAAATCCATGTATATGAGTGATAAATTATGTATACAAGTTGACAATAAAATGACGGGGTTTTTCACACCTGAAGTTGGGGTCAGACAAGGGGATGTTTAAATTTTTTTAGTCTATTTAAATTTTTCATAAATGATTTTCCTAAACTTTTGGAAGAAAAGACTGACTCGGTCACATTGGATAATACAAAGATTCCCTGTTTGTTGTTTGCTGATGACCTTGTACTTTTTTCTAATACAAAGGAGGGTCTTCAAAGTAAATTAGATATTTTGAATGATTATTGTGAAGAGTGGTGTCTTGGAATAAATCCAAAGAAAACTAAAGTTATTATTTTTAATAAGTCGGGTAAACTACTAAAATATAATTTTCACATTGGAACCAATACTATTGATTGTACTAAAAACTATCAATATCTAGGTATAACCATGGAAAATTCTGGTAATTTTATTGAAGCAAGAAAACAATTGTTTCAAAAAGCCATAAAAGCAAGCTTTAAACTATGCAGAGATATGAAATCTGCTACCCCATCTATTAAAACATTTCTCCATCTATTTGATCATTGCATAAAACCTATAGCATTATATGGTTGTGAAAACTGGGGTGTCATAAATATCACTCGAAAGAGAAAAGAGCTCAATTTATATGACATTTTTAAAGAATGGGAATCCGAGAAGGTTAATCTAAAATTTTGTAAATATATGCTCAGGGTTTAAAAAAATTGCACAAATATAGCTGTGCTGACTGAACTTGGAAGATTCCCTATGTATATAGATATATTAAAGCAAATGTTCATGTACTGGCATAGACTTGAACACTCCCCCTCAAATTTATTAAATCGAGCATTTAGTGAATATAAAAACAATACTAATCAAGATAGCAACTCTTGGTATTCCAATATACTCCTTTATAGTAGAAAAATAAATATTGATCTTGCAGTCTGTAAAGACTTTGGTAAATCTAAGTTTAAATTTTTGCTAAAAAAGGCACTGAAAAATAACTTTCTAAATGTATGGAATGAAATAAGAAACACATATTTATTAGATAAAGGAAAATTAAACACATATTTTAAATATAAAACATCTTTTAACCTTGAAAATTATTTGATTGTTAAAAATTTCACATTTTGACAAAGTTCAGACTTAGTAACCATACATTAAGAATAGAGACTGGTAGACATGAACGTAAACTCAATTCAGTCTCTGGAAAACTTGAGTTGCTTCCAATGTGTGAGAGACTCTGTCAGCACTGTACTAGTAATTCTATTGAGGATGAACTGCACTTTACTCTGGAATGTCCTTTATATGAAAAGCAAAGCAAAACCATTCTAGACAATTTATATATAAAATTTCCAAATCTATATAATCTAGATCATCCAAACCTTTTTATTTGGATAATGTCAAATGATGATCCTGTTTTTTTGTCTACATTTATTGAGTATTTAGATAAGAACTTTTTATCAAGAAAAGGAAAGAAGATTATTTAGAGTAAAGAAGACTATAATTATTTTTAATGATTTTTAATATAATAAATATATTCATAAATAGTATCCTCTTTGTGGCTGACTGACTCTTTCCTCCGTATTATTTCTCTTTGTTTTCTTTGTGTTGTCTCCAAATAATGATTACAATTAGTGTGAATGATTGTAAATGTTGATGTATGAATGATCTTCATGTTGTTGATTAATATGCCCATTTTGGGCCCTATGATTAGGAAATAAAAAAATCTGATCTTATCTTATCTTAAAAACAAAATGACAACTGCAGCAATGAAACGAGATGAACAACAGGTAGAATAATTTGAATAATTGATAGACCACATCAGCAGTAAAGTGACAGATCCGTTTTTCATTGCATTACATTTTCTCTTTTTTATAAACATTTGAACCTAGATGCACGAATTCTTTGTTGAATTCTAATGATGATACCATAAACAAATAAATGTTAAACAACTGTGAACGGTGGTACGAGTTCAAAGTTGTAAAAACATGTTTATCCTTCAACTATTCATTTGACGTTTTTGTAGAACAAAAGTTTTATCATATTTATGGTTGAATAACCCTGTATTTCGAAATAAACTATTGTTTTCGCAGAGAAATTCACGTAAATCAAGCGGATAAATTGTACGGCGAATAGTTGTTTACTGTACGGGGAATAGAAACCTTTCTATTTGCCGTACAGCGATGACGCTTTATTTACATGAATTTCTCTGTGAAAACAATAGTTTATTTCGAAATACAGTGTTGTTCAAGATTAAATATGATAAAACTTTGTTCTACTAAAATGTCAAATGAATAGTTGAAGGATAAACGTGTTTTTTACAACTTTGAACTCGTCACATGCTTCTTTGAACAGGTACCACCCGGTCCAATTCTGACGATTTGAAGAGAGAGAAAGCCAATTATGGATCATAATCAGCCTTAAATAGTAGCTACATTATTAGGGATCAATATCACAAAACTTAATACTTGTCAGCAAAACGTAGAATATAATGAAAATAAGAAAACAATTGACCTTACTTGACTTCACGAGGTACCTATATCCGGTTGTGATGCTACACAGTGACAATGGGTCTTTGTAAAATAATCAATTATTCTATAACCATAATATTAAAAGATAAAGAAATAAGTATTTCTAATGTTAAACAAGAAAAACTTAACTCCAATGTCGTCCTATAGAGACAATATAAATGTCCACACGATCCCCGATTTAGTTTATCGTCGTGAAATCTTTTCAGCAAATTGTGGGTATGACTTAAAGATTCTGTCTGAATCCGTCACCCATCTTTCTTGAAGGAAGACTTAGCTCACATACGTGAACAAAATGTATTTTTGACATTTCTAGAACAATCTATTAATTTGGAGAAGACATTCTAAGTTGAAAAACTTGTGTCTAATCCATTTGTTTTGAACAATAAAATATGTTTAAAGTATCTATTAATTGCTGGAGACAGTCGATGGATGGAAGAAAGCTTAGAGCTATGGGTGAGCTAGAATCTGTTCAGTTTATGTCCACTATTGGTGATATATATATATATTTTTTTACATCGATATGACATTCAAACGTCAATAAAAAGTGCAAACAAGAACGTTTGGAGGTGTTATTTAGGTTTAAAATATCGTACTGAAAAGAAGTAGTCCCTGATTTTACTCTCATGTACATTAATGAAAACAGTTGTCTCAAAAAGAATTCGAATTTCGCTATTTCATGCCAGTATTACACCACTAAATCCGGGAGCCAGTCAAAATGATGTTGATAAAGTAGTACGTAAAATACAAAACGAATCCCTACACTGTTAGATAACAAATAAACCCTAGTAGATACTGGAAAATACAGGATGTCAGCAGAAACGTACAGATTTTAGGATCATCTTTTAAAACTCCATAGTTGATGACCTTGTAGCCTTAAATAAAAAATTGATAGCATTGGAGAGTAACCATCTGAATTTGCGTAAAACCGAACGTGAAAGTAGGATTGTCGGGGGTTGACAACTTCAAGCAGACGATTTGTTCTTATTTGCCATTAAATGTATGTTGATTTTCAGAGATAAGTTTCCAATTAGGTACTCCTTCCCACAGGCATTTGACCGATGGACCTTAATTTTCCCGTATTTGACACGAGGGTACGTATTTTCAGGGCTAGTAACGATGTAGGACCTCTATTTAATTGTGGGTCCTGGGTCCACACGAATACTAGAAAAATACTCAAGGTAAGAAACAAAATTGTTCACAAACCCGGAGGTCGACTTATTTTCTGTTACGCGGCACGCGATTGGTCAATTCTTTTCCGGAAATTTGCCTTGACCAATCGCGTGCCGCGTAATAGAAAATAAGTGGTCGACCTCCGTGTTCGTTGACAATCTGTCTTGGGAACATATAGTCGGGGGTATATACTATATATGCAAATTAGTACGAATATGAGAGTAAATCAGTGGCACAACAGCTGATGGGGGTCCACAAGTTAGTGCATTCGATCAGTTTATTTTTCAGAAATCAGGGAAATCAACAATAATAAGAAATTTAGCAGTACGCCGCCATTTTCAGTGATTTTGTTTCTTACCTTGTGTATTTTCTAGTATTCGTGTGGACCCAGGACCCACAATTAAATAGAGGCCCTACATCGTTACTAGCCCTTAAAATACGTACCCTCGTGGCAAACACGGCGAAATTAAGGTCCATCGGTCAAATGCCTGTGCTCCTTCCATGAGATATGAGGGTCGCTTATATTAAACTTCAGTTGAAACCTGTATAAAAGCTCAAAAAGATTGAATTTAACATAGAATGCTATGGGGAATTCTTAATACGGCGGAGCACAAACGTATAAGATTTGTCTCCCTTATCCTGTTTTACAATTTATTTCCAACCAAAGGCCAATGAGGGACAAAATGAGCAATTATATTAAAATGAAAATAGCTGCTGATTGTCAAAGAGAGACATAATACATGAAATAAAACAAACAATACATATAAGTCGTGTTACAGCTGAACAAAATGATGCTACTTTTAACTACATATTATATTTTCTATAAATTTATCACCACCGCCACGATATAACTGAAATATTGTTGAAAGTGGCGTTAAACACAATAACCCTAACTCCAAGCAGAGCTAAACACGATATGTCATCTATTAAGAAAAATAATGGTTGGGTAACTATCTATGGTACTACATCGAATATCATCAATGTGTTTGTAAACAACTGTGCACCAGACTATTTATGTATTCTTTTTACTACATGTTCAAATTATACTATAGTGTTACTAACTGGCTGTTTCTGTATTGGCCCTGGTATAGATTCGAGGTTAGCAATATTGGCCCCGAGGACCAATACTGCTGACCGAGGATATATATCAGGGCCAATACAGAAACAGCCAGTTCGCAACACTTATATTAAATAATCTAACTGGTCCGTATGAATATTTTTCCAGGGCCGTATGGATAAATTAACAGGACCGTATAATGGATATATTGACAGGGCCGTATGAGCGTGGTTTTTAGGGCCGTATCCATAAACAAATACAATGTCAGTTAAAATGTAATTTTTTGAACTATTTAACAAGTAAACACAAGAATTTCATGTAGAACAAAATAACAAGATATGTTGATGTATAATAATAAAAAAAACTATTGAAATCCAGTACTTAATTTGATGAATTAAAATTAAAGTTTATTGTGCCACAATTAATATTTGCTCCACACAACAGACCACTGATTTTACTCATACCAAATTGTTTTAAGCATTGGCATGTTTACGGTGTTAGAAGTAACTGAATTTGTTACTGCTGTATAGGAAGTGGCGACTCTACATTCATCAGGGACCACTTCAGATGTGCCGTTAGAAGTGATGTCATTCATGTTTATGTATGTCGGATCTTGTATCAATATGTTCAATTTCTGAAGTATTGTTATTATGTCTGCATCATTACTGGGGTCTTCGCATATGTAATCTAAGTCAAAATTTGAGTTGGAAACATTTTATAGGATCACCTTCGCCTCTTGGCTGGATAGAGAGAGAATTCCGTCTTCATTTACAGGGATCTCAGTGATCACCTTTTCACTACCAGACGACATTTTGGGTCTATGTAAAATGCAGCTCGGATTAAAACCGGAAGTGAATTTATCCGTATTGGCTCCGGGTTAGTACTTATTGGCCCGGGGCCGAAATGCCGTGTTAAAATAGGCAATTGATATGAGAGGAAAAATTAAAACCGTATTAGTCAGGCAGATTTTGTCAGAATAGGACAGATTTTTACATATTATTTAATAAAAATTATTACGAGATAATCTGAAAATGGAAATTTATTTGTTCCAACACATGAAGTTTCATGAAAAAAACATTCCATTACTCAGGTACTATATACAGATTAATACATGGGCATTTCCATATTGGCCTGGTTATCATCCCGAGACCCCCAATATGGGTCGAGGGATGATAACCAGGCCAATATGGAAATGCCCATGTATTAAACTATTTATTACATACTTCCGACATCTAGAAAAGAGACACCCATATTGGCCTGAGACGAAGTCGAGGCCCATATTGGCCCGGGTCAATATGGGCCTCGATATGAAAATGATCTTGTAGTAATCCAATAACCGGTTATTTTCCCGGGGTGTGAAAATATGGACAGTTTACTTCCGGTCATATTGGTCATACAAAAATGCCTTTATTTTAACTAAGTATGTAATAAACTATGGAATAAAACACATATTCTACATGGACAATGACATGATCACTGAGACCAATTTGTGGCATAGTGCTGACTCGGTTGACAGGTGAGGGGTTGTTAAGGAGAATAAGATCAATGACTCGTTCTTTTCTATTTCGAATCTTCATACGGTTTGGTGTAATATATAGTTACATGAAATTTCAAGCAAGGTTTTATATTGATCTTGGTCTGGTATGACAGGTAGTGTTAGAGGGATAGACCAATCAGTATGCCCGAGAGTAAAGTAACCCACTAGCAAGATGTAAGACTTGGACTTTTGGTTAATTCCTAACTAAGGATCTCCCATTATCTGAGGGGACTGTAATTGGAATCTACTTGAAGATTTTTAGAGCCAGATATATCTATTTTTGCATATAAAATTGCACAGCCTGTTTTTAGTTTTTTTTTACTTCTGTACTAATGAACTCATTTATAATGGCAATTGGTACTCCCTGTAACTTCCATTGTTTTACTTGATGGTCTATCATATCTATGTTATACTGAATAGATGGGAAGTATTTGTATGATGATGTGTTGCTACCAAGCCATGTTTCAGTACCTAGTATTATGTCTGGTTTAACAGCCAATGGTAAATAGTCCTCTTGATATAAAACAGACCCTTACTGGTAACAAACAATCTTTACCTTACTTAAAAAAGAGTGTCATACCTAAATCTACGGAAGCTGGCCATGGGGAGGACCATATTATTTTTCTAATTTGTTATATCTACATTATTATAATCTGGTATAACAAAGTAGAAAACAAAAATGATATCGCCCTACCCAGCTTCCGTTGTGATTGTTCCATTATTAAAATAATTTTGATCTTAAGATAAAATCATGACAAACTGGTAAACAAAAAGGAAAGTTATAGAGAACTTATATAAAAATTAAACAAAATATAGGATTTGAATACCATTTCCTTGCACAAATTAAAAATAGAACTCGGCCGTTTTTCTAAATCTCTGGTGATGAAAGAATATGTACTAAATGCACATCTGGGAACAGTGGCGTAGGTGCCAGAGTCAAGGGGAGACCTATGTTTTGCCTGCTCCACTTTCTTTGGCAAACATTCAGAAATGCTGGATTTTTATCATGGAAGCAACAAATGTTCAGTTTATCAGGAGACTTTGAAGCCAAGCGATATTTAAATTTCCTTGTCACTCTTGAACTTGCTGGTCCATCTGAGGCTTTTCCTCACCCCACACGTTCTGGTCCACCTGAAGATTGCCGCGACCCACACTTTCTGGTCCACCTGAAGCTTTCCCCAACCCCACACTTTCTGAACCGCTTCTAAAGCTTCCCCACTTACCGGTCACTTCTAAAGCTTCCTCTCCAGCTTCCGGTCCACTCCTAGAACTGGTCTTTTCCTTTTTGTGTACAGGTAATTGCTCATTTTGTCCCTTTAATTGGAAATAATGAATTTTTTATTGTATTTGTAAACAGGATAAGGGAGATAAATCTTACACGTTTATGCTACACTGTAGATTTGTTTTCATGGATGGTTACAATAGCACAATTATTTGTTTACAATCAACAGCAATATATAATAATTTAACACTTGAGATTCAATCTATTTGTGTGTCAATTTTGAAAGTTTAATACTACATGTTGTTTTATATATAATTTCTTTTTGCGATGTAAGTTTCTAAATTTCTAAATTTTCTAGATTCTTCATACAGATAGTACGACATTAAATCCATTTTTATTACAGCTGATGTGAAGACTGCGATTGGGATACAGAGAGCATCAATGATAAAAAAAAAATGAAGCAAAATTTTGAAAATGAGTGAAAAAAATGAGTATATTTGACAATTTCAAGCAGTAATAAATTTAGAGATCAACTTATACGTGCATATAGTATATACGTATATAAAAACATCACAAACACTCATACAAGTCAAACTTGACTACTGATATGTTCTATTTTATTTGTATGGCACGATGCTTTAATGACAAGCAAGGGTTACTGTTACTCGAAAAAAAGCCACCACCAATGACGTTCATGTAGGATGTGTGTAACAATATATGGCACCTTTATTGACGGGTAGTCCGCTCGCACGGTTCTGAAAGTGTTCATGTTTATAGGTTTCATTAGCACAATCATTTGTTTACAATGCAACGGGAAGAATGTAAGAGTAGAGGGGGTCTGATTAGATGAAAGAGAACTTGAAACAATTTTTTTTCTTGGAAGCTGAACCAGTTTTATTAATATAAGGGCATTTTGATAAAATGTTTTTAAAATCAAAGTGAAATTATATTTTTTAATTTGGGTGGGGTGTTGGAAAAAAATTTACTTGAAATAAGTGCGGAATTAGAAATCATTCATATCAATAGAAATAATTTGCGGATAGATTGATTGATTGATTGATTAGTGTTTAATGCCAGCCGTAGCAATATTTCAGCTATATCGTGGCGTGTTTACGGATAGAAGCGCCACGAAACGCATAGTATTTTTTTTAAGGAAACAACAACTTTAGCATGCCTCTTTCATAAACTGAAAACAACATTTAATTATCATTTGTAGTTTTGTTAATGGTATTTTTCCTAATTAATACCCTATGGAAAATGCATTGTAAATAATTGCAACCAAGTTTTTAATATTTACACAATCAAGCCTGAACGTTATGGATGTTTCTACATACCTATATATGGGCGAGCAACTTTGAAAGCGTCAGTCAGAAATTTGGGATTTATAAAACAGCTGGCATTTATAGCATTGTATTTGGATAATTTACTCCAGTGAAGTCATGTGACTTGAACAAAAAACAATGTCAGTGGACAATAATGAAACTTTGTGTATTGGAACCAAAGGACATCATAATTCAAAGAAATCGAACTACATCTGGAACTTGTTATACGTATCATTTTCCGGAGGAATAATTTTGTGAACAAATATTATACATATATTTAGAATATAAGAATTGCAGATCTTAAGGTGTAGCTTGGTGGTTCATCCATCATTAAAATGTCATGTACGGTATTGATGTAAGCAAAAGGACTGAATGAATCCAGTTGTGTTTGGGAAGACTTGATATGAGCCTATGGCGACAGGGAAGATCCAGAATGTCACTGGATAAACTAAGAAGACATGTTAGAATACTAACAAAATATGAGGACGTATCAGAATTTATTTTAATTCATATCGGTGACATTGAAAAATTATATCATAAAGAACTGAGGAAGGAAATTACGAGTTTGAATGGACCAAGAACAAGTTCCCTTGGGTTAGATATCTCCCCCAATTTTACGGGAAATCAAATGGACATAATAAAAAAGTCAATGGAATAATGTTGGCTTAGAATTAACAAGAAAGTAGCATCCTGTGCATTACGTTGCTATGTGTGTTACCCGTATGATTCAGACATACTATCAGTCATTAGTATGATTCAGACATATTATCAGTCATTGGTATGATTTAGAAATACTATCAGTCATTGGTATGATTCAGACATAACATGGGTCATTGGTATGAGTCAGACATATTATCAGTCATTGGTATGATTCAGACATACTATCAGTCATTGGTATGATTCAGACATAACATGGGTCATTGGTATGAGTCAGACATATTATTAATCATTGGTATGATTCATGTATATTATCAGTCA
>MJUT01009162.1:369410-384541 GCA_002080005.1 Gigantidas platifrons | reverse complement strand
TTTTTTTTAATACTAATAATTTTTTATCGGTAATTTCACAATTTTAACACAGCTTTGTGATTTTTTTTTTTGTGTTTTGACCTTTTTTTTCTTAATGAAAGGTTTAGTGACGTCACTTTAGACCGCGCATGACAAATGACCAACAGCTGATAATTTCTAGTTTCACGAGTCGGTGGTCAACTGAACGTTGTTACTAAATTTATCGAGCAGTAAAGATCCAAGGAAACTAACAAATTACCGATAAATATTAATTATCGGTAATTTGTTTCAGTTTCCTTTGATGGTCAACTGAACGTTGTTACTAAATTTATCGGGTAGTAAAGATCCAAGGAAACTGTAACAACCTCGATAAAATTCGAGCTCATCTGATATGGACCTGATAATCCTTGTCTTCCGAATTTTTTTTTACTAATAATTAATATATATCTACTTCAACATGTGTCCCAGTCTGTATATATACATATACATATAATATAACTTAATGCCTCTAAATATAACATCTCCTTAAAATATGACACTATGGTACACATTCAAATTACATTTATTAAATATTATAAATGACCTACTGCACTCATTTCATATTATAAAGAAAGGTTTCTGCCAATCGGCTGCCAATTAGTACAAGTAGTAGTAGTATTAGCTAAATATACCAATACAATTAACAGCTAAAATAGTCATTTAGTAACCTTTAAACCATGGTGACAAATTCATCAAAGTATAATGACAATTCTGTTAGTTTTCCTAGACATATATTAATAATTTATGAAAAACGAGCAGCCACCTACCTCTCCCCTGAAATCACCGAACACAAAATATATAATAGAGGATTGCACGGATGTCATGGACAGTACTTAAATACTAGAATCCATCAATCAGATCATTTACCTTACATCTATAATCTTGTTTTACTAAAAAGATGTATATTTACTTATTTGTATATTCCACATACTAATTTACTTGTCTATATATATGAGTAATACGGCGGGTGTCTTATAAGAAGGAAATGCTTATCTTTCGTGAGTACGTGCATCATACTAAGTCGTATGTTGTACAGAAGAAATGGCCATTTTGAAAACGTAGGGTGACGAGCTATATCCCTATATATTGTTAAGAGAATTGGAAAAACTTAAAAACAAATGACACATCACGTAACAATAACAGACGTCAGCATGTAAGGGACACATTTAAGGTTTGTTACTTCAATTATCCCGAATATTATCCTCAACATAGTGCATCTGTATTCCTATCACCGAGTGCTTCGGAATATTATCTCGAGTCCTCGACATAATGCATCTGTTTTCCTATCCCCGAGTGCTTCGGAATATTATCTAGTGTCGTAGGCATAATGTATTTGTTTCTTATCCCCGAGTGCTTCGGAATATTATCTAGTGTCCTAGGCATAATGTATTTGTTTCTTATCCCCGAGTGCTTCGGAATATTATCAAGAGTCCTGAACCTCCTATGTGGTCTATCAGTTAGCGTGTTCGGCTCGAGTGCGACAGATCATGAGTTTGGTCCCTAATCGAGTCAAATCAAGGACTATAAAATTGGTATTAGTTGCTACTCCGCTAGGCACACATTCGTCATGAGTAAGAGCCAAGACTGTTTGACTCAGAGTCAGGCTAACGTGTCCGAGTGTAGCAACATGTTTATCGTTGTTTCAGTGATCTAGCACTATACATATCCAACTCAACCTGATGGTCTACTAGTACAAAACAGATATCATCGTTGTAAAGTTTCTATGCCATAAAATAAAACCCAATTCCAGGTTCTATACCATCATTATATACAGCTAATCACATGCATTTACAAGCGACTTAGTATGGTAGTTGGATTTACAACAAAAACTCACCCCCACGATATAACTGAAATATTGTTGAAAGTGGCGTTAAACACCATAACTCTAATCCTAACAAGCGACTGACTCCAGTGCAGTTAACCTTATCTCCAAATACACGTGTGAATGATATCTAAGTATATAGGGAAAACTATAGAATTTACTGATTAAAAATGTATGTAAAATAGATATGATGTTGCAGTTATGTAGTATAGTTGTTGTTATCATTGCAAATTACAATCATCATCTCAACAAAACAATACTTTGTTCTCGCCATCATATAGCTACAAAAGTGCTCAACTATCACTCACTAGCTCAAAAAAATATCTCCCAATATTTCAATACATCAATATTATATAGGAAAGACAGTTCAAGAGCTTGTATTTCTGATAAATCTGCATATATTTTTCCAGTACAGAGCAAATATAAACTTGTTACTACTAATACAAGATATCGTGCAAAAATACAGTATTTGTACTAATAAATGACAATCCCTCAATAGAAGACCGGGGTATAAGAGTACATGTAGGGCCTAGTTTATCCACTGTGAGGTACAACCCCTATTCGCTAGTTATGTGTAACGAATCAAAGACACAGTTCGCCTTAGGACAGAAAGTAAATGTATAAAGAATGCCACTCTCCACGTTAGACAACTTACTGTAGCTTCTACGAGCAACAGTTTGATAAGAGCTGTCATCTGTAGTCCGATTGTAAGCAAGCTTTTGGGGCCACATTTATCACCCCCTACCCCCTTTTCATTGTGACAATTAACACTTCCATCTTTAGGCCCATCACAACATCATATTGTTGTGTACCTTTGTCATTTGTAAGCTTTTTCACGTAACGTTAGATATCAATCAATCGATCCATCAATCAATCATTCAATCAATCGATTGCACATATAAACCGGTTCAGTAACACATTTATTCAAATTCGATAGGGATATAGAACAACACATACTGTTCATAAAGTCTTTTTGACTGTATGTGTAGAAAGAAAACTGTTTTATAATAAAAATGTCGATTTTTTTACATTATGAGATTTAAAATTGTGTAGGATGATGGCAACAATGACATTTATTTTTATTTTTTACACAACACGGATACAGGAAGAAAAGTACAATGTTACAAAATGTACATCTCTTTTCATAAGTATCTAATGTTAAGTGCAAACCATCCATTTTGATTTTGAAACAATGATATTAATCTGCTTACATTTTAAATAAATAAGTGTTTGTAACTTTGTGTATATCTTAATTCACATATTAAAACGACTTTCCTGTCCGCCACTTTTCTCTTCCCGATCTGTATTGTAACGATAAGTCCTTGTTTCCTGTGTACTTGACGGTCGCCATGTTTGACGAATTATGATTCAGAGCCTGGCCCAATCAACAAGATTTATCACAATTAAATATAGTGTTAACCCTGTAAAGCCAAATTTTAACACAGTTACGTTTTGAATAATTTCCGCGTTTGTGTTGGTCTGAATTTTCCACAACTTTGAAATGGTGAGTAGAAATAACATGTTTCTTTTCTAAAATGGACTTTGGCATGTTTTCGGAAGATGACAAATTATGTTACATACATACTTCCCCTTAATAGGGAAATCTGTAAAGTATTTTGTAGGAAATATAAGAGTTAAAACTTCCACCTAGGCTCCGGTTCATAAGGATTTCCTAAGTTAAGAGAATGATTCCGGAGCTATTAATATATAACGAAACAAACAATTTAAATTAGTTTCATTTTACAATTGTACATTTCTCGTTCAGAATAACACATGTAATCTTTTTAAAAGTTATTACATAAAAAGCATATACATCGACCTAAAAGACTACAGAAACATTTTGAGTAAGTATAATACCATGTAATCACGTGTATATAAATATGTATTTATATATGTATAAATTTTGTCATTCACCGAAGTGTTTAATTCTTTATCACTTTGTTTTGTGTACTTGGTGTTGTTTTACAAACCATTTTAGACGTTTATAATTTGTTCTATCGTTATACCGTTGACTGGTTTTTCAGACGTTGTATATAGATCCAGTGCAGATTTAGCACTTTTAAGGATAACTGTGAAAAAATTTTCAACACGCAAGTCTGTTTTATGTGTTGTAATTACATCCAAAATATAAAGCCTTTGCTGTCAATATTCGTTTGCTCTCAAACGCTGTTTTGTATATTTTCACTTAAACACTTAATGTATTTCTAAATAAACATGGTTTCTTATATTTTAGGTTTGTTAACAAACGCAAGATTTTTTTCTACAATATTTCCTAAAAATATATATTTTGTTAAATCTATTATGAATTCCTTTTTTTTTCTTTTCTTTTTTTTAATAATTGTTTGTTGAAATATTGTAAAGTAAGTGATGTGTATTTGTTTAAAACTATGGTAATATAATAGAATATAATTTTGAAAAAAAAGTCTAAAATAACAGGCGTCATTATTTTGTATTTGAAGGACACGGAACCGGAAGTGAACATAACGACAACACCACAATCATCCGAAAGTGAATTGGACGAAACTTCATCTCTTGACAATAATAGTGATGAGGAAAATTCGAGTCTTCCACCAATACAAACACAAGATTTGCATAAATCAAATGGCATACCGCCATCTTGTGGTCTTCCGCAGACATTACATCACTCCAAGAATCTACAACAATCACAAATTGGTATCCAACAGTTTCAGCACCAACGTGACATAGACCAAGGACAACATCTGCAAAAAGAGCAAAATCAGTCAGATTTATCTCCGAGTGCTGAACATTTGCAATCTGACGTGCAGCAACCACCAAATTACCAACAAGATTATCAGACACAACAAGATGATATTGTTCAACAACAAACTATTACTCTGCAACAGCAGACTGATCAACAACAAAAGCAGAACATTGGAAATCAAGATATCCCTTTTGATATTAATACTATAATACCAAAGACTACAGTTAAACTTGAACCAGGAATTAACTCAACAGAAAACATTTGTTCGTCCGAATGGAATACATTTGCTCCGAATGCAAGCGGAAATGATGTAGGGGAGCTAACAACAATGCAACCGTTTTCGTATTACAAAAATGCCTTTGATCCAAATGGCCAAAATATTTTCTTTGATCAAGGACACAATTATCAGATTCCAAACAAAAACAATAATACACTATTCGATCCCATGTTTTCAAGGCTCAATGAAGGAGACGAACTTCATCCATTTGACACTAGTGCTATGCAATCCTCAACTAATGATAATTTTCAGCAAAATGTTAAAAATGCAATGTATTACGGTGCTGAGTATACAAAGACAACTCAGTCTGGAATTGACGCAAGGTGTTCCGCAGGTCCATATCCAAGTCAAAGCTTATATAATAGAGAACCATATGTCTATGCCAACGGAGTATCCAGAACAAAGTCTTGTGATGAAGTTGACAACCATGGTGCACCAAACGAGGAAAAGGTCATAGTCCCAGAAGGTAAGATATGATAATGGATTTGGAGGGATAATTTTGTTATCGTCATTTATCTATTTGTATTACTATCACTGGTTCGATACCTCTGCTGGTGGACTATAAATCTGCGGGGTTTATTGGATATATTTATTATTGAAATTTACAGTTCTTATATAATACAATTATTATTAAAAGTAAGCCCCCACCCGCTCAAAAATGCATGTAAAAATATCTAATACATGAAATGTGTCTGGTAAGCTAGTACAATTTAGTTTCCCTCAAAGTCCATGGCTTTTGTTTGACCCCCAAAGATATCGTCAACTTTCATATACGAGACTATGTATCACAAGAGTTGATATAGCATTGAAATGCTGTTGAGAAGCATTTTTGCAAAGTATATTTCGTTGAAAAGAGGCGAGTTTCCAAGAATTCTATCATTAAATGTGTAGCAAATATGATTGATATGTTGTTGTTTAATGCCAACTGTGCAATATTTCAGATTTATTATACATCAGTATAAGTTTTCATATTAAAAAGACATGTTTATAAATATTCTATTTACTGGTAAATTGTGTAGTGAATTAGTCACCGATGAATAGTCCAAAAGACTATGCACCTCTCCTGTGCTATTTACCGGAGACGGGATATATGTTTGAGTAAGTTTTAAATCTTCTATTCATTGGGGGAAATACGGTAATTGGACATTCAAATTTCTGGGGATTCTTTCTATGCTGAACTAAAATCCCGAAACCCGCATACGACAGTAACAACATGGTGGACTGGTTCTGTGTCTGTCCATGATATTGCAATTTCATAATTATGCTGTTCGGTACAATAAAAGACGTATTGACTGGATATTCGGGTTATAACAAATTTATTTGTTCCCCTCGATATCAACTTTTGCCCTTGGTTCGCCTCAAGCAGTTGTTGGTGTCCCGGGGAACACTAAAGTTGCCATTACTCTCAAAACAGTCAATAAGTGTATAATATTTATGACGGGACAGTCCACAAACAATAAATCATATAGGAAAAAGATGGCACTGGAATGTGGAAACGAGTGGAAGTTTATATTGCCACGGGTAAAACGATACAGGCCATAAGAGGAAATATGAATTTTGAAGTTATTTTAAG
Organism: Gigantidas platifrons; assembly: GCA_002080005.1. Classification (NCBI taxonomy): domain Eukaryota; kingdom Metazoa; phylum Mollusca; class Bivalvia; order Mytilida; family Modiolidae; genus Gigantidas; species Gigantidas platifrons. Next base: position 378,129 of record MJUT01009162.1, on the reverse strand, counting down.
AACATCAAATAATTTTGTTTTCACTATTTAAAATTCCTAGAAATAAGGACAGTGTTAAAATTGCTTAATTTTAAACAGTTGCACATTTAGTAAATTGAGTTAACATTTGTTTCGTCATGTTGTGAATTTTGTGTTTTATTTATTTTAATTTTTTCATAGTTTATGGTGATTTTAATTGTTAAATTAACAAAATGGATAGGACACAAGTTTTACCAACGTATGCAGTCTTCTCCCATTAATACACTAAATTCACATAGTATAATTATCATTCTGAGCATGCATATAATACATATAGAAATATATTGTAAGTAATTAACGAATTAATAATAAAAAAAAAGGTTGTGTTGGATGGATGCGAGGTTGGAGAGTAGATAATTATCGAGTAATTATACTACAAGGAATCTTTTTGAAGATTTAATAAAATTCAAGACGTGTTTAAAGATATTAATATTTTCTTCGTATGTTAAATCATCGGACCCACGGGTTAGTAGATTCAGATCGCTTGTCTGAACCCAATTTAAATTGTTCATCATAATATGTCTTATTTCAGTATAGTTAGGGCAAGTAAAAAAATAATGGGATGCATCTTTCCGTGGAGCTCCACAGGAACAAGCAGCATCATTTACTATATTAACCTTTGATAGATCGTAATTTAGAAAGGAAAACGAGTTACGAAGTTGAGTAAGAATAATATCAAGTTTTCTGGGACCATAATAAACATATTTCGGGATACGTTTTGTGTTATCTGACTGTTCCTTTCGAATGGCTTTTTTGAATTTAGTTAATGTGTCAAGATTACGATCAAATTGATCTAGCCGGTTCCAGAGTTTTACAGTAGATGGAATAAAAGATTCAGTTGAAATCGAGAGTCTACAAAAAGGTATTATTAAATCCGAACCGTTTCTTAAGGGGTAAATAGTTGTGCTTTGTACAGTAGGGGGAATAAGTTCTCTAAGATAATTTGGTGCATGTCCATTCTTTATATTATAAAATAACTGGAGTTTCCTATTATGCCTTCTACTAAAGAGAGTAGTCCATCCCGTTTCTGAGTACAATTTGTCTGTTTTTGTGAAAATTGGTAATCCAGTTACAATCCTTGTTCAAGTTTGGTTGAATAACACACTCCACAATTATCCCATATTTCACAGGCATATTCAAAAACTGGGCGGATATATACTAAGTACAGTTTTTCTAGATTTTGTCTCCTTAACCTATATTTTAATTTTCGCAGTATACCTAAATGTCTTGATACGTTTAAGATTATATTTTCAATGTGGTTATTCCATTTAGCATCGCTTGACAAGGTTACACCCAAGTGTTTATGGCTCATTGTTATAGGGATATTGTTTCCATAAAATGATAAATTAAAATTATAACTGACGTCTGTATTGGAAAATAACATAATCTCAGTTTTGTCTGGATTAAAAGACATTAACCATTTTGTGGACCAGGTATTTAGTTCACACAAGTCATGATTTATAACATTTTCAATTTCAACAACATTTTGACTTGAATAATCTAAAGAGGTATCATCTGCAAAGAGTCTACTGAGAGAGATGAGCTTCTCTCCGATATCATTTATATAAATTAAATTAAAGGCCGTTGGCCACTGGTCCCCCGACGCCAAGGTTATATGGTAAGATTAAATTTTGAAACTACTGTAAACTAGAGGTTCAGGTGAGCTTGTATCACTCACCTGACTTAAATAATTCTGAAAGGGGAGCACCCAAGAATCATTTTGAAGTAAAAAAAAAATGGGAGTAACTCTGGTTAGATTTGTTGAAAAATCATCATTATCGAACTTGACCTAGATATTCATGAGTTACATTTACATACCAAACCTAGTTTCAATCGGACTTTTTGTTCACAAGTTATAAGTTGGAAACCAAAAAATTAGCAATTTTGAAGAATAAAAAGGGATGTAACTCTGGTAAGATTTGTCGAAAAATGATCGCTATCAAACTTGACCTAGATATTCATGAGATACACTTACATACCAAACATAGTTTCAATCTGACTATTTGTTCCCAAGTTATCATCTGGAAACCAAATATTTGGCAATTTTGAGGTATAAAAAGGGGCATAACTCTAGTAAAAATTGTTGAAAAATTGTCATTATCGAACTTGACCTAGATATTCATAAGATACACTTACATGCCACACCTAGCTTCAATCTGAGTTTTTATTCACAAGTTATCATATGGAAACAAATTCGGGACATAGGGACGAGGTATAACAAGGGATGTAACTCTGGTAAGATTTGTCGAAAAACGATCGCTATCGAACTTGACCTAGATATTCATTAAATACACTTACATACCAAACCTAGTTTCAATCTGATTATTTGTTCCCAAGTTATCATCTAGAAACCAAATATTTAGCAATTTTGTGGTATAAAATGGGGCATAACTCTAGTAAAAATAGTCGAAAAATTGTCATTATCGAACTTGACCTAGTTCTTTATACGATACACTTACATACCACACCTAGCTTCAATCTGACTTTTCATTCACAAGTTATCATCTGGAAACCAAGCACACGGACGGACGGACGGACGGATGGACGGACAGACAGACGGACGGACGGACGGACGGACGACACCCATTTCTATAGTCCCCTTCGACGAAGCGTCCGGGGACAAAAATAGCAAAGGTCCTAAAACTGAACCTTTGGGAACTCCAGCAGAGACTTCACAAACAGTTGATGATGTTGCCCTGTTAATCACTATTTGCTTTCTTTGATACAGATAATTTTCAAACCATTTGATTAAAGGACCTTTTATACCATAAGATTTCATCTTATGTATTAAACCCCCGTGCCAAACTTTATCGAAAGCTTTGGAAAGGTCACAGAATAAAAAACAGCTAAATTCTTTTTTTTTCTATTGAATTGAGTATAGAGTTGTATAGTTCTAACAACTGGTGGATAGTAGAATGTTTCGGAAGAAAGCCAGACTGATACTCATATATAAGTTTGTTTCCAACAAGATAATTATAAACATCTTTATAGACTACTCTCTCCATAATTTTACCAACACAACTTTTTAAAGATATCGGACGGTAATTTGAAGACAAAGAGGCATCACCTTTTTTTTTTTAAATAGCTATCACGTGTGCAATTTTCCAGCTTGAATGATACTTGCCTTGTAAAGATTTGCTAAAGATAATTTGAAGTGGTTCGGGAATTTTTCTGGGGCTATTTTGAGCGTTTTATGGCTAATTTTGTCAGGACCGGACGTTTTTTTTTAGGTCTAATATTTGAATGATATCAACAATGTCACTAGCAGTCACAAAATATTGATAATTGAGTCATTAGTTTCACTTACAAAAGGGGAGGGGGGGAGGGGGGGACTGGTATATTTTCTTCCTCCAACTTAGATACTAAACTAAAATATTTATTTATAAATAGTTCACATTTTTTATCGTCGTCATATACTATTTCATCTAAATGTTCATCATTAATTGTGTTTCGAAGCGGAGGGATACAGTTACTTCCCTTGTTAGATTTAATTAGCATCATTAGTTTCATTATTTTCCAGTAAGTTTTAGGTTTCGTCGAATTATCTAATAATATATTGTCTAAGTTACTTTCAAAAAAATGTTTTTGCTTTCCTTTTCATATTATTGACCTTGTTCCTTTGTTTTTTATATTTTAAAGTATCACTTTCCCTCCCAAGTTTTTGAACATTTTTTTTTCAGGCGATCGCGTAGTCCTTTTCCAATTTCGTTTTTAAACCATGGTTTGTCATAATCCCGTACAGTTATAGTTTTCGTTGGAATACATTGCCTTGCTATGTCTAAAAATAATTTTATAAATTTTTCAACCATGTCATCTACGTCGTTTAAAAAGCCTATCTTTTCATTCCAGTTAATTTCATTCATATTGTTATTAAAGAGTTCTAAATCTATATTCCCATACTGTCAAAGTTCTCTGGTAAATGAACATGAAATCGATTTTGGACATTTGAGAAAAGCAACTGCTGCATCGTGATCACTAATTTCTGATGGCATCATTTTTTTCTCATTACATACATTATGTTGTATACTACATACGAAGTCAAACAAATATTTTCATATATTTAATACATATTTATACCCTCCCCCGTTATTTTTTTAATCAGCGTTTTCTCCATGCTTTGTGAAAAAAAATGACAATGGACAGATAATGGAGATCTTGTTTTATATTTACAAGTTGAAATATACAAAACTACGTACTGACAAGAAATTGTAAAAATAAAATAAACAAATATTTAAATACAAAATGTATTTGATAAAATTAATTTTCATTTTCTTCTCTGGCAGTATTACAAATTATATGCATGTAATTGTTTACCGGTATATATCACTCAAAGCATCATGCATCATATTTTTAACTTCTTAAGTATATTAAAATGTTATAAGGAAATAGAGGATTAGAGAGTCAAGATGGATGATATCCGTTTAGCTCGCCATAAAGGCCGAATTGATACAGTTCTTCTAACTGTTTCCTTCCATTGTTATCATCTAATAGTTAAGTGGTAAATACACTGTAATAACTACAGTAAACAGAGGGAAGGCCGCTATATAATTAACTTATATTCCAGCCATACTCCACCGGAACATCGTATTCAAATTTCAATCTGAATTTAATATACCATTTCAGTTAAGTAGTGCTCAATAAATATTTCAGTAGTATTTCACCATCACTTGGTTCAAGATCTAGATATAAAGGAAGAGTTAACATAGAATCAACATATGTCTTTATATATATACACAAAGACAAAAGTTAAGCACCCCCATGTTTTTTTGAAATGACAAATGATACCAGTATCAGGAGATTAATGACCAGATAATCTCAAGAACGCAATGGTGACTTGTTAGGACATTACATTGATTGTAAGAAACCACACAAAAAAATGCGAATTTAATGAATATTTAATCACAATATCACAAGGTCAGTTTTTGCAGTAAAACATGTCTACCTTTACAGTTCAAAAAGCACGATAAGATTTTCATTTCACTTTCAAAACGTCACTTATGAATCACTTGACGACATATATTGTTCAAAATTCAGTACCGTGTGTAACCCCCACGTTCTTGGATGACTGCCTCAACCCTGCGTCTCATCCCTCCAGTTAGACGTCGGATGTCCTGTTGTGATAGCTATTGCCATTCACGATGCAATGCTGCTTCCAACTGACGAATGTTTTGCACAGGAGGTTCCCGAGCCAGTATACGACGGCCTAACATGTCCCAAATATGATCTATGGGGTTCAAATCCGGGCTCATTGCTGGCCAAGGAACAGAAGTCACGGCTTCGCTTTGGAGGTAGGCGGTTACTGCTCTTGAACGATGAGGTCTGGCGTTGTCATCCATATACACAGGCCTTGTAGCTAGTGGGTGGTTGTCGAAGTGGGGGACAGCAACTGGTTGCAAGACGTCTCTGATGTACTGATCACCAGTTAGGTTGTCTAGTATGGTGACTAAATTCATCTTGCAGTCATGAGAGATACACCCCTAAACCATTACTGAGCCTCCACCGTATGGGACAGTTTGCTGGATGTTCCTTGGGGTATAGGCTGTATTTTTGTGTCTCCAAACCCTCATCCGGCCGTCGGCTACATGAAGCAGATACCGGCTCACGTCTGACCAATGGATCTTGCGCCATGTCCTTAATTTCCAACCGGACTTAAATACTCAAGTTCGAAGCGTGAACATACTGAATTTTGAGTAATGCGTGAGAGGCATGGTTCACGTGCATGACTAGTCGATATTAGACATAATGGTCACACCTGTGTGAGCACATCTTTTTAATGGAACACTGTTCTTGCTATAATCAATATAAATATTAGAATCTAAACTTAGAGTAACTTATTATGTTTTAATATATCAGGGGGTGCTTAACTTTTTTCTTTGTGTGTGTCAAGGATTTATATAAATCCTTGTGTGTGTATATATATATATATGTCCTTGTTTAAAATGACCCCAAAGTGTTAGATAACGTCAAATAAAGTAGATATTCGCATTAGATATCGATAGAAAATTAACACGATCTTCAATCGTAGAATCTATGATTTATTACGAAATAATTACATAAAAGTAACATTAATTTCATATCGATTTCTGACGCTAATCATAAACAATATATTCCTGTGATCACTGTGAAAATTATATTAGTAATCTAAAAAAAGATTCACGTGGTATATTTGTACACGTACTACATGCATGCGCTGCAATATGGTTCAAAATACAATAACGTAAAAGGTAGAAATTTTTAAAGATCGTAACAAAGTAGAAAATAATATATTTATAAAACATTGGGTAAGAGTTCCTTATGGCACCCCCACCCTAAAATCTATGGAATATGTATATTTAATAATAAGCATATTTAATTTAATGAGTTTGATCATTTCAATGATAGAAATCGAGGCTGAGTTATTAGGTCGGGTAATTAAGGAAGTGTTTTGATTGGTTGAAATCAAATTTGGCGGTATAATTGAGTAGAGCCGAGCAGAAGTCTCAAACTTCCTCAAGAATTCTGTCACTAAAAAGAATAGAACTTATTTTCAAACACGACAGAATAATTCGTAAGATGTCTACCCTCAAATAGGTTATGTTGTACGTGTCTACTTCTTTAATTAGGTATTAAGATGAAGATTACAAAACAAATGTGAAATAGTAAATATTTCAAGCGTGTTAAAAGTGGTCAGTACATTTAATTTTATGCAAGTATGCACAATGATAAAAGTGCCAGTTGAACTTAAACACGATGTTGACTTCTCATCTCATTTCGATTACTTGTCGATTAAATTTAACATTTTATGGACAGGCCACCATTGCCGCGGAGAAATTTCGTATCACCACTAAAACTTGTTTCTTTTCCGAACACTCAAATGTGTACTCAATACAACTTCATAGTTTTTCAGTTACATTTGATTGGTCTGTGGTTTTCTGGGGGTACTGAATCCGGTTCCCCCATTAATAAATGTGAAACCCCCCCCACGATATACCAAAAGCACATTATCTGTATTGATTATTGAAATATTTTTTTATTAAAGTGGCGTTAAATATAATATTGATTTATTTGCATTTGAATTGTGGTATAGTCCGTTTGACTTCTATAAAACATACAGAAAAAAATTCTTAAAAATCCAATTTTCAAACCCATAATTTTTTTTTCTAGATGTATATTAATATATGATATATACAAACTCTGACAATTAATTTCAAAATTTTTGGTTCATTATTAAAAAAGTTGAAGTGCAAAAATCTGGCTGGAGTGAGTACAAATAACAGAGTGTACCATGTGACATAGGACATTTAAATATTAATGGAAATCAATAACAATTGACTATCACCTTAATGGTCAGTTGATGAGTAGCCTTTTATTATTTAAATGTCCTATGCCACATGGTACAATGAAATATACATTGAAAGCACATGTCTGTTATTTCCTTTTGATTGTTGTGCTCTTACACTATTTGTATTCACTCCATGCAAATTTTTACACTTCAGAAAATATAATTAACATAGAGACCTAATGGGTAACTTTTTTAATAATGGACCAAAATTTGTTTAATTAATTGTCAGAGTTCGTATATATCATATATTAATATACATCTAGAAAAAATATTGTTGATTTGAAAACTGGATTTTTAAGAAAAAATTTTTGTAGGTTTTATAGAAATCAAACGGACTATATATTAAAATGGAGATTGGATTAAAAACATGTTTTAATGAATTTGACAGAATAATTTAATTGAAATATGTTCAGTAACAAAATAAAATAGATAAATTTTTAACTTGTTATTACCTATTATAATCGGTAAGGGAGGGTGGGTTATGATGTTTAACCCCACTTTCGACAATATTTCAGTTATATCGTGGCGGTCAGTTTTATTGGTGGAGGAAACCGGAGTACCCGGAGAAAACCACTAGTGGTCGACTATAACTATAATATATATAGCTTATACTTGGATTCATTGTTAAACAGGATGTGTTATAAAAAAAAATTGATTTATTATGCGTAAAAATAGAATATCATGTAGTATGAGCTAAGTATTCTTGGTAATATATGGGAAAATCAAGGAAATTTTAATTCAAAGTGGTTTAGTTTAAGTGTAAAACAAAAACTATTTAATCAGTTTCAGCAAAAATGGCGTTCTGACATGAATAATTCATCAAAAGGCTTATGCTATAACATTTTTAAGGATTGTTTTGAATTCGAAAATTATCTAAATTTACTTGATGACAAAGACAGACAGTACTTTGTAAATTTAGGACATGCAATCATAGATTGCCTATTGAAATTGGTCGATGGCAAGGCATTGAGAGACAAAATAGGATATGTAACATATGTGATAAAAATCAGATTGGTGATGAATTCCATTATGTACTACAGTGCCCATTTCTTCACGACGATAGACGACGTCTATTGGATTCTACCTATTTGACTAGAGTTAGTGTTTTGAAATTTGCTAATTTTTTCCAATCTAGAAATAAAATTAAGTTAAGACGCCTTTGTAAATTTATCATAATTATTTTTTCAAAAACACGTCCTCCTGGTTAGTCACCTCTCTCTCCTTCATTGTTGTGTGGTTTTTTTTTTTTTTTTTTTTTTTTTTATTGTGTTATAACCATCCTCTTGTCATGTGCGTGTAAATATTGATATTGAATGTTTGTATTTATCTCTGTACCATTGTAATGCATTGGTTTATGAGAATAAAGAATCTTGAATTTTG
>MJUT01009162.1:330684-356832 GCA_002080005.1 Gigantidas platifrons | reverse complement strand
AATGTCAACCAGGGTACCCGTGTATAAAATGTCAACCAGGGTACCCGTGTATAAAATATCAACCAGGGTACCCGTGTATAAAATGTCAACCAGGGTACCCGTGTATAAAATATCTAGCAGGGTACCCATACATTGTGTTTTGCATGTCCAATTAATTTTGATTTAAGATATACATGAACATGTGATATTTTGATATATTTAGAACAACAGAGTACCAGTGAAGTAAACTTATTGAGGGAACACGCGGCACTAGAATATATATTATAACACGGCCTGTTTTTTTTCAAATATTATAAGAATGTTAAATTATGTAATTTTTACCACTTTCTACCTTTTCTTCCCGTTAATATAAATCACAAACCACAAACCCATTCAATCGATCACTTAATTGTAATTCAGTGAAACAGGATAATTCACTGTTCTCACCTACCGCTGTCGCTAAGTTGTGAAATTGTATTTAATGATTCTACACCATTTAACAGTTTGCTTCGATTTCATTAAATAATAGAATTGACAAATCCGAATTATATCTCTTTAGTAAAAGATAAAATATTCAATTTGACAGATTTTCATTTGTTTAGATAAAGAGTATTATACAAATATTTAGGTATCATTGTTCCGGCTTGTCTAAATTCAGACCATGAAATTAAATTTGTTTCGGAAAAATCTACTGTTTTATAGGACCAAGATATTTATCGTTATTTTATATTTAATATTACGCTCCAGTTTCAATTGTCGATATATGATTGCTTTTAGTTTGTTTATTTTTAAACAATTTATTCATTAGAAATGAATTATTTTTAATCAATGACACGAGAAATTAAACATAAATTGATCAGAATTGGAGAGATTAAATGCATAATTTTGTTAGTCAGGGTTGCAGTCACATAACTGTAATTAAATTCAATATTGAAGCCAAGTTTTTGATCTTACATTGCATAAAATTAAGGTGGAAAAATGAAAATGAAGTCTACAAAGCGATTATGGTGTAGGAGCTTGTGTTACATATATTGACCTAAAACAATGTCGGAAATTTGTCTGTTTAAAATTTCCATTTATGCATACATGCATACACACACACACACACACACACACACACACACACACACACACACACACACATATAGGGTTAGGGTAGGGTATGGTGTTTAACGCCACTTTCATTAATATTTCAGTTTTATCGTTGTGGTCAGTTTTATTGGTGGAGGAAATCAGGGTGCCCGCAGAAAACCACCCGTCTGCCGCGATTCACTGAGAAACGTCATCACATAATGCTGTATCGAGTACATCTCCCCTGAGCGGGATTCGAACTCACAACGTTAGGGTTGCGTTAATCACCTTAAAACAAATGATAATTATCATTTAATATAAACATTAGACAGTAAACTATTTAAGCATCTAAACTTAATTGAATTAAAATTACAAAATCTGATAAAATGTTCAACTAAATTGTAACAATATTTGGAAAGATGTTGCAATGCGTTGTACAACACACATTTTTTTCCAGTAAAAATATCTGCCTATTTATGTATTTATTTATTTTGTTTGTTTTGTTTGTTTAAAAAAAAAATCGGCAAGATGATTTCATTTATAAACGTGAATTTAATAATGTACGCAATCAATAACAACAGAGTTACATTCAAACGACAGTATATATATATATATAGAAAGATAAGTAATACAAACGAAATATAACAGATATAGAGAAAACAAATATACACTCAAAACTTAAGAACATGATTTTCATATTTTAACATTTAACGATTTATTTTTAGATAGAGCTTTTAAATTAGATTTATTAGTTTTGATAATCAATAGCTCAGGATGACTGTGGGAACATTTTGCTTTCAGTGGAAGCGGCAAATTTGTAAACAACGGACCCACGTGTCTTAAAGTCCGGAATCGTGTTACGCCATTTAACTGATATCGATCCAAGTTGATGAATAGAGACAGGAACTCATTGGTCGATGTTGACATCCGTCGATGGCTTTGATTGGCTAACGAGTGGAAATCACTGTTTACTCACATCTTCCACGTGAATTTTCTTTTTATGCGAAACCAATAAAAGTTTTTCATAATTGTAATAAGTAACGGTTTTTATCCCTTTTTATTTTAACCTCGTCAAGTTCGTCTGGATATAATCATTTTTTTACCAACAGCGAAAACAAGATATATGAATTTAATTTATTTATAGTGTTGTAAAAATATGTGAATTTTAATTAATAGTACTATTTTCAAATTATATTTATCCTAATAATATTTTTATTTGATTATTTCTAAAATGCAAGTCCTAAATCATGTGGACTATTTTAAACACGCAGAATACTTAAAACAGGATTATCTAAAAGAAGATCTCTGCAAGCAAAGTGACTATTACAGTAACTATTTAAAACAAAGTGATTATTTTAAACCAGACTATCTAAAACCAGCAAGTTATTTCCGACAATGTGCATTATCTGGATTTCACAATTTTATGTTTGCAGGTAATGTTGTATAGATGTATATATGTATATTTTTGTTAATTATTTGAGAAAAGATATACATTTATATGCACTTTTTATTTTTGTAGCTTACATTTATTTAAATTTTAGCGTATATTTTATTCAATATCTTATCTATTTATTTTTATTTCATTTATAAATGTTGATAATGATAAAATGATAAATAATTAAGACTCATCATTGTTGTAATTACATTCAAATACATATAAACTAATCATGCTGCAGTTTGTGTACACATGTTCCTTGGTAGCACCTAGATTTCGATTTGTTTTTATTTTCTTGTAACTTCTGTAGGTTTCATTTGTGTGGTCATGTAATTTGATCCATCATTACTGTTTAGCTTTTTTTTTCACTTTAATGTACACGTATAAACGTGTATGTGTTTTAATGTATAAACTTGCATGTGTTGTAATGTATAAACTTATATATGTGTTTTAATGTATAAACTTGTGTGTGTTTTCATTATACAGAAAGCGCTAATACCAGTGTTTCTGTCGGACTTCGTATCTTGTTAACATTTCGACCTTAGGGTTATCATTGGGGAAATGAACATGCATCTGTTGGTCTTCGGGACAAATTCGCAATTAACATGTATCTTCTTCATTTCGGAACACATTCCCAATCAACATGTATCTTCTGGTCAACAGGAGATCTTCCCAATCAACATGTATCTTCTGGTTGACATGAGATCTTCCCAATCAACATGTATCTTCTGGTCGACATGAGATCTTCCCAATCAACATGTATCTTCTGGTCGACAGGAGATCTTCCCAATCAACATGTATCTTCTGGTCGACAGGAGATCTTCCCAATCAACATGTTTCTTCTGATCGCAAGGTGATCTTCGCAATCAACATGTATCTTCTTCATTTTGGGGCACATTCACAATCAAGCATGTATCTTCTGGTATTCTGAACATCTTCACAGTAACATATACAGTTACCTATTAAATCAGTGCCCATCACTACTAATGTTTTGACATGGGGAGATGTACTGAATACAACAGTTTGTCAGTGACTAACGAACGCTTGATGGCTTTTCCAGTACTCTATTTTCCTTCACATATAAAAATGACCATGAACCTTCAAATATTGTTGAAGGTGAAAACACCCAGAATCCTATGAACAACATGTATATACCGAACACGTGACAAATAAGCATTTATCATATGGTCATCAGTAATATCTATGAGCAATTGAGCATATACTCTTGTCATTATGTTATTTCTGTACCGATTTCTTAAATAGTCCTATTAGTTTAATTTATTTCAAGTTATACATTATGTGTATGCAAGTAAATTATCTGAAAAAAAACCCACATTTCTTTACAGATCCGGGATTTCCAAAATCACAGTGGCAGCCTCCTCCACCATCCCCAACTAGTCAAGGTATGTTAATTACAATAAACTGCTACTTCAAATGTATTGTCCCTACATTTACCACAATTCAATTCAATATTGTATTAAAGTCTCATCTCTTAAACATGATATTTGTATAATAAAAATATTAAAAGTACATACATATAAATATTAAGAGCCATTCAATACAGAATTATAAGAGACTATATACATTTGAATAACTTGATAATAACATAAAAACTACAATTGATGTACATAATATAAGAAAGTGATAGTGGCTTTTGAGTCCATCTGTAATACAAACGTAGATATCTAATCAAGTGCGCACGTCGCATTTCTGGGCTAACATTCATCAAAAGAATGAAAAGCGAAATAATACAAAAATCTTTGGGAGCAAGAATACCAAAAAGGTCAAAACAGGATGACAAAAATCTGCTAAGGTCAAAACAGGATGACCAAAATCTGCTAAGGTCAAAACAGGATGACCAAAATCTGCTAAGGTCAAAACAGGATGACCAAAATCTGCTAAGGTCACATATATATGAGAGAGAAGAACTTTAGTTATAATAATAATTACGTCATTTGGGAACTAAAAATGTCAATAATAAATTATATATCTAATAAACGATGTCAGTGCCTAGACTCAAATCTACCACGTAGAAAACATGAGTTTCTAGATCATGACAAACATAGTTTCCATTATAGACTGTTTAGATGGTAATTTATATTCTTATATATGTATGTTTTAACTATTTCATTGTTTAATATTAATGTATTTAATTATTTTGACACCACGGTTATAAACAAATAATTATAGTATAAACCATTTAGATTATCATTTGTTTGTAAAGTAAAGAGATTAAAAAAAAGCAAGTAAATAAAATATGTATATTAGTTGCTCGTAATAATTCTATCTTTTTTTGCCTTCTAATATACAAATTTTACAATATAAGATATGAAGAAAACAAATTTATATATATATATATCTATGTTAGCGGCAATAAGTGAAATTATGCATTAAGCTTAATTCCTAGGCAATAAGCTAATGCTATAGGCAATAAGGCTAATGCCTAAATGTTGTTAGACATTAAGCTTAAATGCTAGGATTTAGGCTTAAATCCTGAAAAATACGTCCAGGCATTAGGCTTAATGCTTAAACAGTAACTATTCATCGTATGTACAGTATGTCACAATACATTAGTTTATTTTTTTAATTCAAAATCATTACATAAAACACAATTTGTCTTAAAATGTCAATGTCAAGTACCTACAATAAAACATTTATCACATAAATATTAGATAAAACTTGATCAACATTGTTAAAAAGTATCAAGTTAAAATATAAAGACATCATTTATTATCACAGGATCCAGAATTATGACACCGACTATTGCACAGTCAATAATACTTCCAAGAACATTCCTACTGTCCCCCTTTCCTCTGTCAAATAAGGGTATAGGTATGGCAACAGTCTGGCCAACTTCTGGTGTACCAAGCTCCTTTTTACTCCTTGCAATCATCATATTTGCTTGTTTCTTTAACTTTAGTAATAAGTCTTTCAAAACCTCCAACAATGAAAATATCATACATATTTAAGTTGTAGTAGTCTCATGTTGATTTCTTTTCAGCTGATTTAAGGCTTTTTATTTTTGATAACAGGTTGTTGTAGTTATCTCTGGAATAAATATTCCTGGTCTTCCCCGACTCAAATTTAGATTTTAAAGTAGAAATGAATTTTTCTTCCCCAAACTACATGTTTACACATTCAGAAACACAAACAAAATTGAGATTAATACTTCAAATCACACTTAATATATCACTAAATCTACTCACCAATAAATATAGAAATAACCTTAGGCCAATTTGTAATCTATTTAAACTGGTAGAAAACAAAATTGAAAATTTGTTCCCCCTAAAAAAAGTTTCTCCAATACAATTATCATAAGTATTTGTTCCTTTGGACCAACTAGAAAAACAACAACAGAAATTAAATATTTATTTTTCATTTAATACAGATATTTTATTGCCTAGGAAAAAAGTGAAATGTTCATTAATCATTTTCAGGAAATAAGACTAATGCCTGAAAAATTCAAGCATTAAGTTAACGACTAGGCATTAGTTTATTGCCTAGGAAAACCTAATTTCGCTTATTGCCGCTAACATGTATATATATATAAGGGGAATAATATATAAAAGCAGAATTAGGGAAAGAGGTTTCCAATGTAGGCCGCATGAAAAAAAGTATGTTTAAAAATAGAAAATATGGAATAAAATAAAAAAATAAAAATACTTTGAATAGATCCATCTGAAGTGAAACTAACGCCTTTTCAAAGTATATATTAATACTTGATCAATTTACAAAATAAGCATTAACATTAGTTTATATTTTATTTTAAATAACATACTTCTGACATGCAATGCACAAGTGTGATTGTGAAATGGATATGAATAAAAACAAACAACTATTATACACAATATATTCGCGTCTGACAGAACTGGTTGATATTTTTTCCAAACGTGTTAGAAATCAAATTACTCATAAAACGAGAGAAATTATTCATAGAAAATAGTGCTTGAATTCGACTTTCGATTCTACTAATTACAGTAATATCTTAAAGTTGACACACGTCGCTTCAAGTGTCAGTAACCCTTGCCATATAAAACAGCTCATTGGCATATTTAATCATATGAAACCTTATCCCTGGTCTATCGTCCACCATTGACAATTTCATATTTGTCTTTTATTAGGATTCTTGAAATTTTCCGGTTTTCATTTAATCTTCTCAAAATTGTCATATTATCATACAGAATTACAACACCTGCGAGTTAATTGCCTGGATACATTCTTACGGAAACCCAAGTCGAAATAAACATCTTTAATATAGAGAATAATACATGGCAAAATCCATATCATATGCCGTATCACCCTCGACCAATATCATCCCTCGGGCGATACGGATTTTGTCATGTTTTATACACTTTATCATATATTTAAACAGGAGAGTATACAGAGTAGGGGTACGATAAAGGGTAGGGGTATGATAAAGGGTAGATGTACGATAAAGGGTAGGCATCTGGCACTTTATCAAATATTCAAAACTACTGTATTTACCACTAAATATATGATAAATGTTAATTACAGCCTGATATAACTATCACATGCTATACAACACCAACTGTATCACGGACTGATATAACTATCACATGTTATACAACACCAACTGTATCACGACCTGATGTAACTATCCCATGTTATACAACACCAACTGTATCACGACCTAATGTAACTACCACATTATCACATGCTATACAACACCAACTGTATCATGGCCTGATATAAGTATCACATGTTATACAACACCAACTGTATCACGACCTGATGTAACTATCCCATGTTATACAACACCAACTGTATCACGGACTGGTATAACTATCACATTCTACACAACATCAACTGTATCTCGGCCTGATATAAATATCACATGCTATACAATATCAACTGTATCACGGCCTGATGTAACTATCACATGTTATGCAACACCAACTGTATCACGACCTGATATAACTATTACATGCTATACAACACCAACTGTATCACAGTCTGATGTAACTATCACATGTTATGCAACACCAACTGTATCACGGCCTGATATAACTATCACATGTTATACAACACCAACTGTATCACGGCCTGATGCAACTATCACATGTTATGCAACACCAACTGTATCACGACCTGATGTAACTATCACATGTTATACAGCAACTGTATCACGGTCTGATGTAGCTATCACATGTTATACATCATCAACTGTATCAGGGCCTGATGTAACTATCACATATTATACAACACCAACTGTATCTCGGCCTGATGTAACTATCACATGTTATACAACCAACTGTATCACAGTCTGATGTAACTATGACATGTTATACAACACCAACTGTATCACGGTCTGATGTAACTATCACATGTTATACAACACCAACTGTATCTCGGCCTGATGTAACTATCACATGTTATACAACCAACTGTATCACGGTCTGATGTAACTATGACATGTTATACAACACCAACTGTATCACGACTTGATGTAACTATCACATGTTATGCAACACCAACTGTATTACGGTCTGATGTAACTATCAAATGTTATACAACACCAACTGCATCTCGGCCTGATGTAACTATCACATATTATACAACACCGACTGTATCAATGCCTGATGTAACTATCACATGTTGTACAACACCGACTGTATCACGGCCTGATGTAACTATCACATATTATACAACACCGACTGTATCAATGCCTGATGTAACTATCACATGTTATACAACACCAACTGTATCACGACCTGATGTAACTATCACATGTTATACAACACCAACTGTATCACGGTCTGATGTAACTATCAAATGTTATACAACACCAACTGCATCTCGGCCTGATGTAACTATCACATGTTATACAACACCGACTGTATCACTGCCTGATGTAACTATCACATGTTATACAACACCGACTGTATCACGGCCTGATGTAGCTATCACATGCTACACAACATCAACTGTATCATTTTCCAAGGTATTGGGTTTTTTCTATTAAATATATGAATTATGAAATGGTTCTCAAATGGTGATTTATGCTCAATTTGTTAATGATCCAAACACAAATTTCAAGTTGTTCATTCAAAACATTGCCATTCTCATATAAGAAATGTTTTATAGTAGCACTGACATATAAATAATGTCAAGTTTCTTCTCGTGACACCGGTGATCAAATACTTTTTTGCCATAGTTTTATTGCAAATCAGTGTAATATTAAATACAGAATACAAGGTAGTGCGGTTTTTATTTGCGGGAAGGACTTTGAGATAAGGGTTTGTTTTAAGTTATTCAAACAGTGCTGTAGAAGAGGTAGTTTAATTTGTTAATATCTACGTTAAGTTTCTTTAAGTAATCAGACAACTCTTTTTATTTCCTAATCTACAATCGGTTTTCCGAAAAATATCTATTAGTGTACGCTATGTCGCCGGCCTATCCCCAAGGTAGTAGAATATATGGTTGAATGAAACCCGATTACCAAGTTAACAGAGAAAATTGCCAATATCAAACTTGTATTTGACTTTTGTCTCCGATTAAACAGCTAATGAATGAAACAATCTGTATAATCCGATTTCGATACCGACGATACGTTTACTTTTTCATTCCATCTTTTCGCTTTTTCAATTCTACATAATGCGAACAATCTAGATATGCACACGTCTCGGAAATTAGTTTTCGTCTTGAGGGATTCCGAATTTTCGTACTAAATTGATGTTGATTAGAGCAGGGAGCATAAACTACATCGTTGAGGTTGTTATCTAGGCAATTGGCGGAAAATACAGAAAATAAATTTGAAAAGACATTTGTGTAAGAGTTGAAGACATTAAATGAACCTTAGACACACAATAATAACCTATTAACACGTGATATAATATCATTATAGAGTTCTGTTATACAAATAAAATCCACATGCACGGACAAGGCTTAAATAAACACTTCTCAGTACAAGTCAATTGTTTTCTTTTTGTGACAACAGAAAAGAATATTATATTTCATTTTGTTTATTTAGTTTCCTTCATATATCTAACTTTATTTTCAGAACAACTTTACCAACGAATGATCCACGTTTCAAGTCGCTTTTCAAGTTCAGGTAATTATTTTTCCATTTCCTGTTGTTTAATTTCAGGGCATATATCAATTTTGTGTTCACAAGTTCACAATTATTTTTCTATGCTAACTCACATGTTAAAATTTTAAATTCTTCAGCAAAAAAGTCATAATAAGCAACACATCTATTTTCAAACAACAAAGGATATTTTATTTTATCCTGAATTTGTTCTATTTGAGCGTTCAAATGCATTGACTGAATATTTTTTTAGTATACGATCACTAACCGAAATATAGCTTTTCTGTTACTCCTTTTACATGTTTTACATGTAGAGCTTTGGGAAACTAGTTGTAAATCAGTTCACTTCCTGTTGACAGAAAAAGGGGCAATGAAGGGATAATTGTATGAATTTATTATTTAATTCAAAATATGTAGTAATATGATTTTTCTACGGGATCACCACAATATTAATACAATGTTTTAAAATATGAAGTGCATGTGTATTAGGCAGAAATCTAAGAAAAGGTTAGATGAACCTCATATTTGTTCCAATTTTAAGCCTCACATATATGTTTTTTTCCAGGCACAGGTCAAATACAGCTATGGCAATTTTTGCTGGAATTATTATCTGACAGACGAAACATGCCATACATTACTTGGGAAGGTACTCAAGGCGAATTCAAATTGGTTGATCCGGATGAAGTAGCCAGGAGATGGGGAGAAAGGAAAAGTAAACCAAACATGAACTATGACAAATTAAGCCGAGCCTTGAGATATTATTATGACAAAAATATAATGACCAAGGTTCATGGTAAAAGATATGCATACAAATTTGATTTTGTTGGACTGTCACAAAATATGCAACAGACGACTCCCGATAGCTATCACACACCTCATCGTTATCAACCGGACATGTATATGCCAAGTTATGGACCTTCGCCTTTGAATTACCTCAATCCACATGCACCGATGCCACCAACGACTTCTTCCGGTCTGTTCTGTTCTCCGAATCCGTATTGGCCAACAACCACCAATAATATATTTCCTAACATTTCTGGTCATGGGTTATCTCCCCATGGCGTTCAGTCTCATGTAGGATCGTTCTACCCGTGAGTTTATATAGAAGTACACTGGTACTAAAGTCTGACTCATGTAAATACTCTGTTATTGATATACGATTGTTTTATTTATGTTGATTTTTGATGAATAAATCTTTTTTTTTGTGGAAATTATATAAATTATTTTATTGAACACGAATTGAAAGGTTGACTAATATATTTATAATTAACACATCATTCTAAATTTGCTAAGAAAAAAAAATTTTAAGCTATGTTTTATTCCTTGAATATATTAGATGTAGAGAAAAGTTTCTTAAAAATAGTTTATTCACATCAAAGCAAAGATTTATTGAACTTACATGATTTAATTTAAAAAATAAAAAAATTACAAAATTAAACAAATAAATCGAGCAATTATACACTATTAGAACCAACAAAGGTAATATACAGAGTTCAAGGTCATTGTGACATTGATGGGATCAATATTTATATATAGAGAACACATACACAGAAATCATCCAGTTTGAGGGTAATTATCTTCATGAATTCTAGTTTTAGTTCTATCATTTAAGAACATGAAAATGAAATCGTAAACAACTAAACCAAGGAAGACATTATATATGATTGGTAATTAAATAGTTGTTGTTTGGAAAGTAATAGATAACTTGTCGTGTACCCTACAGAGTGATCAGAATATGTCTTCATTGTTTAGAAAGTAATAGATAACTTGTCGTGTACTCTACAGAGTGATCAGAATATGTCTTCATTGTTTAGAAAGTAATAGATAACTTGTCGTGTACTCTACAGAGTGATCAGAATATGTCTTCATTGTTTAGAAAGTAATAGATAACTTGTCGTGTACCCTACAGAGTGATCAGAATATGTCTTCATTGTAAACATTATTTCAGCTATACCTTTGTACATCGTTTCCTGAGAAAATTCACAAAGCATCTGTCAATATCTGATGTACTTCCTCACCTCGAGTACAATTAGAACACATCTTCCGAGAGGTTTGGGCACGAAATTTAACTTCAGTAATGAAAAATAGTGGATGTTATCACCAGTCGCCTTAGTCACTCGACCATCGTCTCTCTCGTCAGTTATGATATATGACCGCAAGATAAAGACAACTGATCTAATTTCAGTTTATAGTCATTCGGAATAGCGATTGAGTGTCATTTTGGGTGTTTCACTATAATGAATGACCACATCAGGTTTTACGTCATCAGGATAATCTTGTTGCTTACAACCAAAGAATTTGGTAATGTCATGTACATTCCTCTATTTAATTTGTTCAGCGAGGTTATTTGTTCCAAAACTTAATCTAAATATCAAACACCATGTGATTGGTTTTTTGTCTGTATTTTGTGTCCTCTTAATGGGATGTCGGGCATCATCATGATGATGGTACTTATAAGATTACTTCACATGTATTTCGTTTTCTTGTTGATATCTAGAAAATAAATTCTATTCATCAAATGACATCTAAACGATAAAGATGCAAAGATGTAGCGTTTTGGGGCAAGATTTATATTCATGGTTACAGACCCTTCTGCGAATGTGAAATGTAGAACAACAATAAAATGCTGTTCTTTTACATTTACGCCTATTTTCATTTAATCAAACAAAGTTTAAATGTGTGGATAATAAAGTCACACAAACAAAGTTTGGAGACTTATTGTTTTTGCTCCGTTTCTTCTTCTTTTTTTTATCTTATTATTCTTAACCCTGAACTTGTACGACCATTTTCTCGTAAGCTGTGAGATGAGGTCAATATATTATGGCATGATTGTAGATATGTACGTATAGCTGTGCAATCAGGTCTTAGTCATTGGAAAATTGTAATTGACCAATCAGCTTTAAGTATCATTTTCTCAGCTAGTACATGAAACATAATAGACATAGGCGTTTGGATACTCAGTTAGCTAGTTATTGAATTTTACGTCATGCTACCTTCTGTAGGTATTGTGGACAGAAGTACTTTCACAGAGATTAGTGCTCTGTCTGTTCTCTTCTGGCTTTTCGCTTAAAACGAACCTGTCGTTGTTGGGTCGGCATTGGTGGTCTGTCACTAAGGTCTGAATCTGTGTCGTAGGTAGGATAGCGGCCCAATAGTGTTGGGTCGTCTGGATCGAAGGTCTCGGAGTATGACTCCGTTCCGTCTCGGAATTCGGTTTTATAGCAGAGTTGTTCTGGCATGTACAGACTACGTACGGTTGTAATTGTCATCTAGGGCGTATGGGGCTCACTACGATACTTTGTAGGCGTCAACGGCTTGCCTTTAATATGAGATCTGTTCTGTGTGGATCGCTCCCTCTTTTGTAATTCTTTACTGGGAGGTGTGTTCTGGTCGAGATCGTGACTCCTGTGCTGGTCAGTATGTTGTCACGTCTATATGTTTGTAATGATAAAACAAATTTATCAGTCTGTGCATCTGCATCTACTTTTATGTCAACAACGATTTGATTCCTTTTTGCTTTCAACCGGATGTGTTTTTTCCACGTGGAAGGAGACATGTGCTTCTTTTTAAGGGCTTGACTGGCGACTTCTCCAATTGCAATGATGGGTTTCTCAGTCTTGATCAAAAATAATTTGACTGTAACCGCGCTGGCATTAACCTGTAGATTCCAAATCAATTTATTTCCCTCTACATCTGCGTGTTTCAGGAGCTCGACCAATTCAACAGAGAAGTCCATTGTTGTAAGATATTAGTTGAGCTCTGTTAACTGAGGAGTTGTATTCGCTAGTCAAGTCTAGATCCGAATGATGGATACTGATGCAAGTGCATCTTCCATAGTGGACAAATTGCTGCCATTACTATGGAAACTTGAATTGACCAATGAGCTTCAAGGATCATTTTCTCAGCAACTACAAATGAGCTCTTCATGACACTTTATAAGAATATGCCTTTGGATACTTACTCACTAATTCTGTCATTTATTCATGACAAATGACCAAAATTAACTAATCAGCTTATCACGGAAACATGAATTGACGAATCAGTTTCAAGGACTGTTTTCTCAGCAATTAGTTAGGATTTTCATGCGACCTTACAGAAATATGCCTTTTGATACTTTGACGTAAATTCCTTGTTTATTCGTGGAGAAATGTCTGCCTTTACGATGGCAAATTGAATTGACCAATCAGCTTTTAGGACCGTTTTATCAGCAACTACAGAGTAGATCTTCATGAAGTCTATTTCTGTCTATTAGTTTTTACTATTGGCTACCGCTCCAAGAAAACTAAGATCAACCAATCAGCCATTATGACTGTTTAATCAGTAACTACAAGTCTTATCTTCATGACACTTTATAGGAATATGTACTTGAATACTTAGGAATCATCCTTGGGATGTGTAGATGGATGTGCATTTAAGGTTTGACATTTTCCAATTAACCTCTGTTGCCATGGTAACCATGAAAGTTAAGACATGTATTTGGTCCGATTGCAATGGAACTTCACAGGATGCTTTTGATGTTTAATAAAAACATAGATATCAAGATTAGTGCACACGACACGTTTCTAGAATAACCTTCATCAGGTACGTTACTGGAATAACCTTCATCAGGTACGTTACTGGAATAACCTTCATCAGGTACGTTACTGGAATAACCTTCATCAGGTATGTTACTGGAATAACCTTCATCAGGTACGTTACTGGAATAACCTTCATCAGGTACGTTACTAGAATAACCTTCATCAGGTACGTTACTGGAATAACCTTCATCAGGTATGTTTCTAGAATAACCTTCATCAGGTATGTTACTGGAATAACCTTCATAAGGTATGCTCAAAATCGAAAGATTTGAAAGCCAAGTAATATCACAGGCATTTGACCGATGGACCTTAATTTCGCCGTGTTTGCCACGAGGGTACGTATTTTCAGGGCTAGTATCTCTCTCAGTTCCGATATTCCAGAATCTATGGTTCTTATAATAATTTCCTTGATAATGCGTTGCTGCTAACAATGAAGCTATTGAACCAATGGTTTCTAGTGATTACGTTGAAGTCATTACTTCGAAAGTTTGACGGTCTTACCACGACCTGTTTAACCGTTACGTAATATCTGTATCACAAATGACCACGGGTATGTTGTTTTTGTCGTAATCACAATCCGGTCCTTTTCTCATTTATGCTTTATAATAGGATTTGTTACAAGACTTACAAGACGGTGCCACATGTGGAGCAGGAACTGCTTACTCTTATGGTGTTCACCCCCGGTTTATAGTGTTGCTCCATGTTTAGTTTTCCGTGTTGTGTTTTATAGATCACTGTTTGTACTTTGTACTTTTGGCCATTGTATTGTCTGTACTTCCATTTACGGTTTCTGATATTACCACTTTGATATCTTCAAGCACCTATTATTAATGAAATCACAACACTCCTTTCTTGATATTTATTTCTGAAGCGACAAATCAGATACCGGTACTAAAAAAAATAAAAATAATAATTTTATGTAAAACAACTGTGTGGTTTACTTAAAACACTATGTAAGAAGGAATGAGTTCAGATGAAACTAGATTACCAACTGGGGTACCATTTGAACGACAAACTCTATTATAAAGTTCTGACTGTAAAACAACTTTTGATGTTTGGCCACCTTACTAGCATATTCAATATAGTCCAAACCTGGCATATAACATGATTGATAAATGCCATATACGACCAAACCCAACTAAAATCTAGAGATCCAGCTACACCTCAACGCTAACAAGGGGCCAAGACAATTCATTAGTTTTATATTAAAAGTAAGACAGAAATAGCTGGATTCCATCCATGTGGAATGATAGTTAGCTAAAGCTTATGCAACATACATCATATGACCTAACGACTGTCTACAAATTAGCAAAAAAAAAGTCCTGGCTATATTCAATAAAGCAAGCTTTATTAATGACAGGTAAATGCAAATTATAAACCGGTAAAAAATCCTTAATCACATACAATCGGCATCTTTGATAGCGTAAACTTTTATTACAAATGCAAGGTTTTGAAAGTGTTTTATGCCGCAGCAAATATCCTGATATTATGGAAGCACTTTCCTGAGTGAGGAAAAAACCTTGAAGTGACTTCCGGTAAGTTAAACGAGAGCATACAAAAACCAGGAAACTGATCTCAACAACAGAGCAGGTATCTAAGTATAGTGCTATTGATTTATTTTAAGTGGCATTCGTTGAACATTAAATCTCGGTGAGAAAGAGAATTTTCCCTATTGTCGTCCCAGCGTAATGAACTGTTACCTGTTCCTTGTGGAAAATGGCTTGTTAGCTCGCTTCCGGTGCGTCACAATTTTTGAATGCTTCATTGAATACAATTAAATGTTGGCTAATGGTAAATGAAATAACAATGGTGAGCGTTAATGGAAAAAAGTTTCCGAGCTTTCAAAAACGCTTCCGGAGTAACATACATATTTTATGCTTTAATATTTTTAACACATAAATCAATGTTATATGTAATTCCTGAAAAGTTTTCATACATTATTCAAAATTGTAGACATATCAGATACATGATTTTTGTTTACATTTTAGATATTTTTACTTTCCATGAAATAGATAATATGTTAAATGTAGAACATATGGCTGTCTAAGGGGCCGTCGTGGTCGTGATCGTATGGTAGTTGGATTTTGAACTACCTATGCAATCAGTGCCAATCACCACTAACGTTGTGAGTTCGAATCCTGCAGAGGCGAGGTGTGCTCGATACAACATTACGTGATAAAATTTGTCATTGACTTGCGACATGTCGAAGGTTTTCTCCGGGTCCTCCGACTTCCTCCCTCAATAAAACTGACTGCCACGATTTAACTGAAATATCGTTGAAAGTGGCATTAAACACCATAACACAAGACCTTTTGATGTAGAAATGCAGATTTGTCAACCGTCAACCTCAGATGAGGGCCATAATTTTTTTCCACAGTAGCAACACATATTTCCAGAAGAAACAAAAACACACATATAACCGACATCTCATGTTAGCAACCACAAATTTAATTCACCATAGTATTAAAGGCTTCTTTTCAGGATCTCATGCATGTGTAAGCGATGCCTATGCACTCACAAACTGAATAAAGT
This sequence comes from Gigantidas platifrons, assembly GCA_002080005.1. Classification (NCBI taxonomy): domain Eukaryota; kingdom Metazoa; phylum Mollusca; class Bivalvia; order Mytilida; family Modiolidae; genus Gigantidas; species Gigantidas platifrons. The sequence continues at coordinate 340,190 of MJUT01009162.1, read as the reverse complement.
CCGAAGGACGTTCATGTAAAGTATGTGAGTGCATCGGCACTGTTTACACATGCATGAACTCCTGAAAAGAGTCATTTAATACTTATAATTCTTCAATGCCATACTGAACATAAAAATGTATTGTTGCATATCCCTGGTCTACAAATCGCACAAATTAAAATGTCGTTGACGACTTTGGCACATTAAACATGACGTCATATGAAGACTTCCAGTTTAAAACGTAAAGATCATGCGTCATTTGGCTTCGTGTACACTTCAATTTTGATAAAAGTTAAATAAAACAAGTTTGCAAGGTAGGGATTTTAATTATTTTTGTGTGTTGTTGTAAATATGACATGTAGAATTTCACGTTTTCAAGATGCTGAATCCGTCCAGCTGAACCTCTTAGTTACGACTTGTAGATTGAAAAGTTCGTAGATTTATGAACGAATGAAAAACAAACAGGTGACAGTGCTCTTGTCCAATCACAAGGCACGAACACGATATTCATTAATTCTATAAGAATTATATGATAATATTATAACATTGTTTCTTATATCTAACATTTGAGCAATGTCATCATTACTGCGATGCGAATTCGAATTTTCCCAGTGTCTCCCGATCAAGCAAACGAGACGGACATTGTTGATATTTTTCAGACGAAATACGCAATTCTCTACCATTCGGGTGAAAATTGGAATGTCTAGGGGAAAACAATAGAGTTGTTACATACGATCGTCATTTTTTGAAGAAAAAAAATCATGTTTTGTTAATCACGTGACAGTTTTTAGACAATGATGGTATTTTAAAATGTAAAAAAAAAGTAATTAACTGTCAACTGTCGAATACAATGTAAAATAAACAACACTATCAACCACTAAATATTCAATATTTGGTACATTAAATATTGACATCATTAATGTTCAACTATAGAATAGAAGGTACTATATTACAGGCGCTCGTGGTACGGAATTATCACCCCTTTAATTTAACTTTCAGCTATAAATCGGTCCCACCTCAGATGTCGATAAAATTTTCTCAAAAATGTATTCACAATATGTGGTTTTCAGAAATAAATACAGTTAGTTAATATGTGCATCCATTTTCTCACAGCGGACCGACAAAGTCAGGTATTGAAAAGCATTGAACGTCATATTTTTTTTCAGAATACAGAACCTACGACGTATCATTGTATCATGGATATCTTAAAAAAAAAAACGAAAGCGAAAAATAATAATACTCAGTAGACAAAGCATAAATATGCAATGTGGATTGATTTAAGGAATAAAAACATGTTCTCAAGCTGTATTATGAAATTAAAGTGAACGAATAGTAATATCACAACGTCACCCATTTTCAATGGTCGTCTGTTTTCGACAGTTTGTTTCACGTGATAAAATCTCTCATTATTTTGATCGCTTCATTTTTCAGAGGTTATATTATGATGCTGAAATTGCATAAATGATCTCAAGAAATCTGATCTAAAAATGGCATCTTTAAATATACGAACTACTTACCACATTTATTATTTCACGTAAAAATGGTATTTTTTCGTAATTCCCTTTTTTCATCACCTTAAAAAAGCTTTAATCATTTAAAAAAGAATCTAGTGCAGATTACTTTTGGTTTCATCTTCTGCTATGACATTATTAATGTAAATATTGAGGTCATATCAATTAAGACACTTATTAATATTGATCGTCGAAAACTGGTAGAAAAATTGGTATTAATCTTAAAGAACTAATAGATAGATTTATTTGGACAATATTTTTTTAAACTTTTTTTTTTAGCCGTACTTAATTCTTAACTGCAACCAATGCGATGATATATTCAAGTACATTTTCACGGACAGCCACCACATATATATTAAAAAAAAAAAAAAAAAAAACAACAACAAATGCCAAGGTGCGGGTTGAGACGAGTCCAATATTTAAAGATCGCTTTTTTTTTTCCTATAATATGGAAATATTTTGGGAAATGGTGTGAAGTAGAATGTTTAATGTGTAACAATTATAGCTAGGAAGCTGTGATAATTATTTTTGTCCCACTCTAAGGGATGTATTAAATTCGTTCATCAGCTGTCTGGTGCCACTTTAACAATATTTCAGTTATATCGAGGCGGTCAGTTTTATTGTGGAGGAATCCAGAGTACTCAGGGAAAACCACTGACCAGTCGCAAGTCACTGACAAAATTTATCACATAATGCTGTATCGACGGTGGAAAAATAGTAAAAACAAGATGTTGCACGCTACGTCGTGCTAAGAATACCCCCACGCGTTCATTTGTGTCGAATTTGTATATATCTCAACACTCATTACCAGAAAATAGGTGTGAAGTAAAATGTTTAATGTGTAACGATTATAGCTAGGAAGCTGTGAGAATTATTTTTATCGCACTCTAAGGGATGTATTAAATTCGTTCATCACAGCTGTCTGGTGCCACTTTAACAATATTTCAGTTATATCGAGGCGGTCAGTTTTATTGTGGAGGAATCCAGAGTACTCAGGGAAAACCACTGACCTGTCGCAAGTCACTGACAAACTTTATCACATAATGCTGTATCGACGGTGGAAAATAGTAAAAACAAGATGTTGCACGCTACGTCGTGCTAAGAATACCCACACGCGTTCATTTGTGTCGAATTTGTATATATCTCAACACTCATGACCAGAAAATAGATCACAAACTAATCTGTGTTCGGTAAACCAGGAAAGGGGAGACACGGTACAAGTCACCATGCCAAAGCCATATATCAAATATAAAATCATTTCTTCCAGCAGAAGCTGAGATATCTGTTACGAAAGTTTTCATTACGGCAAACATGAAAAATTCTAAGTCGCGCAGTAAACAGGAAGTAGATGTGCGGTAAACATGGAAAGGGGAGACACGGTACAAGTCACCATGCAAAAGCTATATAGCAAATATAAAATCATTTCTTCCAGTAGAAGATGAGATATCTGTTACAAAAGTTTTTATTACGGCAAACATGAAAAATTCTAAGTCGCACTGTAAACAGGAAGTAGATGTGCGGTACACCTGGAAAGGGGAGACACGGTACAAGTCACCATGCCAAAGCCATATATCAAATATAAAATCATGCATTTCTTCCAGTAGAAGCTGAGATATATGTTACGAAAATTTTCATTACGGAAAACATGAAAAATTCTAAGTCACACGGTAAACAGGAAGTAGATGTGCAGTAAACATGGAAAGGGGAGACACGGTACAAGTCACCATGCCAAAGCCACATATCAAATATAGAATCATTTCTTCCAGTAGAAGCTGAGATATCTGTTACGAAAGTTTTCATTACGGCACTGAAACATGAAAAATTCTAAGTCGCGCGGTAAACAGGAAGTAGATGTGCGGTATGTCTGGAAAGGGGAGACACGGTACAAATCACTATGCCAAAGTCATGTATCAAAAATAAAATCATTTCTTCCAGTAGCAGCTGATACATCTTTAACGAAAGTGTGAACGGACGGACAAACGGACTAACGGACAAGGTAATTCCGATATAGCCCCCTCTCTATGAGTGGGGGTATAATAACGCCGGAATATTAGTGAATTCTATTAAGATAAAACGGCAAATATGGATTTTTAAAACATGCTTTTGATTTATATGCATAAGACATTGTATACACAACACGAAATCTTCATAGACGATTTTTTTTCTGGGCGAGTATCTTTTACGCGGTCACCAGGAAATGCACCAATTGAAATCATGCTTTGGTTCGAGAAGCAGGACAACCCGAAATGAAATTTTCCATTCAATAAATAATTACATGCATCGTAGACGCATTGTCTTTTGAACCCGAAGGAATGAAAGCATTCTGAAGTGGCCAATAAACCACAATGTCCATTAATAGCCACAGATCTACTCTAAATGAATGAAAATCATCAAAACGAGAAAATCCGAAGTTCTCTATCCGAAAAGAACATTTCTTCCACTCGCCATTAGACATCTTATTATTTAATCAACAAAGTTTTTATTTTTATGATTTATGCATTGACGACTGCATGCACTGAGTTTTCTTCCTGGTTTCAATGTATAAAAACTATATTTAAAGTAAATACAATTATTTACAGAAACATTAGTTATTTACTGATAAATTTCATTCCTTGAAAACAATCATAAAATGTACATAGATTGTGTATAATGCTCTCATACATGTACATATCCAATCAGAAGAGTTAAAATATTGATTTTAAGGTCAGATCGAGGCTATGCATAAATCAATAATTAATAACTTCCACAACCCTCCACCAACAAAATATTTTGATACAATCATTGACCCTCTATACTCAAAACAACTGCTCAATTTGGTGTTGGTGGAAGACTGTGGAGGTATATAGAATAGCTAAAATATACTTTAAATGTGTCGTTTATTTTTCCATTTTTAGCTTTATCCGTCTAATTATGACGTCATTATGACGTCATAGCGCCTGCAATTTCACGGAAAGATTTATTTTTTGGAAAATTTGTTTATATAACAATTAAATTAGTAAATTGTTTTTATTCTATGTCAAGAATTATTTTTTAATAAAATGTGGGGCCAATTTTGCACCTTAAAACCTTTCCCTCTTTCCTTATTATTTCATCTCCTGTTCTTTTATTTAACTTGTTCGTTTACATGTTCATGCAATTTTATATTAACATCACATTACATGTATCGACCCTATATACTCTTAATATCCACAAGACAAGAAAGTTCGAAAGTTTAAAAATTGCATAACTGCTCGCGTCTGGTACGTTTAATGACCTTATATCTACCATATCATTTAAACTATGACATGCGTCAATTCATAAAAGACGTACCTTTTCGCCTCTGTTCTTGTTTTGTGCCTACGATAGATCAGTTCTCCAGGATTTTAAGATTGTCACTCCTTCATTGTCTTAATTTTCGTATAGTACCCTTCTTATGACAGAAGTAAATATAACCAGGCGTCATAGTCATTGCGGCGTTGCGGCCAGTGAACTCCAAATGTAATTACTTCAACGATAGGCTAGGAATAGTTCCAAGGACTTTCCCGGATTTGTACAGATTGTCACAGAACGATGGATGAAGATCAAAATACCACGTTTAGTAGTTTAGGGTCAGAAGGAATCAAAGGGGGCAAAAGTAAGCAACATCTGAATAATAACCTTGTTATTATTTCAAATTACATTTGTATGCATCCCCGTTGAATTTGGTTCAGAACAATCCCTTTTAATTTTTGGCTTCCCTGCTAAACATTAAGCTTTTTCTAAATTTTTGCCCCATAAAGATGGAGGGAAAAAAAACATTTCACCCACCCATTTTCCAAAGTGAGGGGTATGTGTCCCCCTTGCCCACCGGTACATATTCCCCTATATCATATACAACTCATATTGTTTCACCAATTGATAAGGAGGTCAAAATGGGTCCAACACCCAAAATGTTTAATTTGTATTTTCAGTTTTAATTTAATGGGTTAGAGTTTGACATAGAACCCAATTTGAAAATAAGCAAAATATATTTTATCAAAATCTTGACTAGATTGAACATAAACTGGTCAACTGATGATTTGCAAAATTCAGAGAGGGGGGATGGGGTGGTACTTGTCATCAACGTGTCCCTTAAGTTTTTATATCAGATATCCCTGAATATAATTTAAGGTATCCCATGTCCCTTTGATTAAGCCTTTGGTATCTGAAGATAAAGAAACAGCATCGGTGGTGTAGTGTTTCCGTTGAGTGTGGTAAATATATCGTTAGTTCGAATCCCGGGCAGGTAAAACGAAAGACTATAAAATCGGTATTTGTCGTTTCTCCACTAAGCACACCATTAAGGAGTAAGATCACAGACGGTTTGTTTCGGAATCAGGATAATGTGTCAGAGTGGAGCGACACGTCCACCTGCGGACTGTTGTTTCAGTGAGCTAGCACTATAGAAATCCAACTACGCATGTTGGCCTTGTACAAAGCTGACCATCAACATAATCTTATTGAAATCTATGTGATGTAACTTGTTCTCGCCATGATTTAGCTAAAACAATTGCTCATTTGGCATTAAACAATAATTACTAATTCACCCATTATAAAGAGGGCAAATAGTTGGAGTGGACCAGACAGTTTGTGTTTGGAGATTGAAGTATTAATGGTGAATCAGACAGTTGAAGGGGGAATAGGGATGGACGTGGAAGTGGGATTGGGAAGTTTCTGAAACTGTCAAGAAAGCAACAAAGAAAAAGAATTATAATTTCGTTTTTTCCCCATACCTTGTAATCTTGAATAGCTGGATAACATATAGCTACATCGCATATATCCACGCGAGTTTGAACACGATACTACTGATGCTCAAAAAGCATGCTTCTTACCTTGACTTTCACCTTGAAATTGACAACGGAAACGGGGGAAGATTAAAAACAAAACTTCACTTTTCCAGTAGTCAACTTCTCATTCATCAGTAGTAATATTCCAGCATCACCAGCGTGTGGAGTTTACATTTCACAACGTTATTCTAAAGTTTGTGCCCAGTACAGTGATTTTCTGGACAGAGCTCAGCTGCTCACGCAAAAGGTACCCAAACAATGTAATATTACTCCTTGGTTGAAGTCATTGCTACAAAAATTCTACTATCGTCATCACAATCTGGTTGACCATTACGAAATATCCATACCTCAAATGAAAATGGATCCTTTACTTTTTACGTAGATGTTTTCTTTCCTCTATCACTGCCAATACTCTTTAGTTTTTTTTTGGTGGAGTCCGTGTTGCTCATATTGTTAGTTTTCTGTGTTGTCATATTATGTGTCTTTACGTTGTAGATTCGTCTTGTGCTGTCTGTTACGATTTCCGCATAGAAGCGATGCTCAGCTCGTCTTCCCATTACTTGTTTGTAGGAAGGCTCATGCCTTATTTTGGTTATTTGTGTTTGTTGCGCGCAGTGGTGTCCAACACGTATTGACTATATGAGTAACATGGCGGGTGACTTATAAGAGGAAGGAACCATTCGCGAGCACCTGACTTGACCGCCGGTGTTTTGCGGGTGTCCATGTTGTTCATCTTTTTAGTTTTCTGTGTTGTCATATTATGTGTTTTTACGATCTTAGTTCGAGTTGTGCTGTCCGCTACGATTTTCGCATAGAAACGATGTTCGGTTCATCTTTCATTCTACTTGTTTGTAGGAAGGTTCGTGTCTTATTTAGGTTATTTGTGTTTGCTTGCGTATAGTGGTTTCCATCTTTTTGCTTTGTTTTTCTTTGAGTTCCCTATGTATCAGATCGATACCAACAACAGTTTTAGTAGGTTAGACCACCTATGCTCTCGTGTTTATGAAATGATATCCAAATTGTATAATCAACAACCAGTAGTGCTTCTACACCTTCTTGTCTAGTGGCCAATTGACAGCTTGTCATTGTTAATGTTGTCACCTTTTCTGTGCCATCGTGTGGCATTTAGAGTTAAAGAAATTGATGCTGCAGGTTTCGTTTATTGTTTGTTAATTTGGCCGCTGGAAAGTAGAGATTAAGAGGGTACAGTTGGGACTCCTTTGACCTATTGAATCCCGTCTATGTTTTGTTGTTTATATCTCAATATTTCCATCGCCTTTTGTGGTTTTAATTTCTGAGTTTATATTTCATGCATATTCATGACGAGAACAAAAACGATTCTCAAGAATAGGAGATAACTGCTAAAAAATGATACATTATACAATAAAATATACCATACAATTTGTATGAGATACATGTCGCCGTACAATTATGAAAGTAATTCGAAACGGATTCAAATTATGTACTTTTCGCAATACCTTTGGTGTTTTTAATATATCAAAGAGGACATTGCTCCAAAATATAAATGAGTAAAATAGGATATGAATGTAAATTCACATGATAAACTATCCAACAATACATTTAAACACAAATTCAAGTAAAGGAACAACGCGTTTATTGCTGTTCTGCATTATATATCATGTGTTGCCTATTTACAGCTCAAGTTCCACCGGAAGATGTGTGCAAAATAAAAACTTGAAGATACCAAACGATTAATCAAATGAACAGACAATATAATAGCCAAAAGGACATAGAGACAAACAACAGTCGACACTACACAGAAAAGTCAACATGCAACTCACTAAAAACAGCCGTGAGCTCAGATGTTCCGGAAAGATAAGTTCATCCTGCTTCACCAGTGACATCCGTCATGTTGCTCCTCTTACAAACACGGTAATAAGTCATGGAAATGACGGGATAGTGATTACGACTAAAGTAACATACCACATTGTGGAAAACAAGTCCACGAAACATTACACATATGTTGTTAATCAAACTTATGTCTTACCAACCAGATCACAGTAGATATAATTAGGAAAATAACAATTCACTGGTAGTATCTTAAAAACTGAGCACATAGGAAATTCAAATATAATTAATAGAAATGTCTAGTGCGCTCGACGCCTTTCTGGAATAGCCTGCAACAGGTACGCTCAGCCTACAACAGGTACGCTCAGCCTACAACAGGTACGCTCAGCCTGCAACAGGTACGCTCAGCCGACAACAGGTACGCCCGTCGTCACTAGATTGGAAATCCAAATAATTTAAAAGTCTTTGGGAAGAAAACCCAAGGGCCCAAATATGATAGTGAAAAGATGAGAGGATATAACCGAGGGAGGAGATCATTACTATGAAAAGATGAAAGGATATCACCGAGGGAGGAGATCCTTAGTATGAAAAGATGAAAGGATATCACTGAGGGAGGAGATCCTTAGAATGAAAAGATGAAAGGATATCACCGAGGGAGGAGATCCTTAGTATGAAAAGATGAAAGTATATCACCGAGGGAGGAGATACTTAGTATGAAAAGATGAAAGTATATCACCGAGGGAGGAGATCCTCAGTATGAAAAGATGAAAGGATATCACCGAGGGGGGAGATCCTTAGTATGAAAAGATGAAAGTATATAACCAAGGGAGAAGATCCTTAGTATTAATAATAACCGAGGGAGGAGATCATTACTATGAAAAGATGAAAGGATATCACTGAGGGAGGAGATCCTTAGTATGAAAAGATGAAACGATATCACCGAGGGAGGAGATCCTTAGTATGAAAAGATGAAAGTATATCACCGAGGGAGGAGATCCTTAGTATGAAAAGATGAAAGGATATCACTGAGGGAGGAGATCCTTAGTATGAAGAGATGAAAGTATATCACTGAGGGAGGAGATCCTTAGTATGAAAAGATGAACGTATATCACCGAGGGAGGGGATCCTTAGTATGAAAAGATGAAAGGATACCACTGAGGGAGGAGATCCTTAGTATGAAAAGATGAAAGTATATCACTGAAGGAGGAGATCCTTAGTATGAAAAGATGAAAGTATATCACCGAGGGAGGGGATCCTTAGTATGAAAAGATGAAAGGATACCACTGAGGGAGGGGATCCTTAGTATGAAAAGATGAAAGGATACCACTGAGGGAGGGGATCCTTAGTATGAAAAGATGAACGTATATCACAGAGGGAGGAGATCCTTAGTATGAAAAGATGAACGTATATTACCGAGGGAGGA
>MJUT01009162.1:314609-329771 GCA_002080005.1 Gigantidas platifrons | reverse complement strand
GAGGGAGGATATCCTTAGTATGAAAAGATGAAAGGATACCACTGAGGGAGGAGATCCTTAGTATGAAAAGATGAAAGTATATCACCAAGGAGGTGATCCTTAGTATGAAAAGATGAAAGTATATCACCGAGGGAGGAGATCCTTAGTATTAATAATAACCAAGGGAGGAGATCCTTAGTATTAAAAGATGAAAGGATATCACCGAGGGAGGGGATCCTTAGTATGAAAAGATGAACGTATATCACCGAGGGAGGAGATCCTTAGTATGAAAAGATGAACGTATATCACCGCGGGAGGAGATCCTTAGTATTGATAAAAGATGAAAGTATATCACCAAGGGAGGAGATCCTTAGTACTAATAATAACCGAGAGAGGAGATCCTTAGTATTAATAAAAGATGAAAGGATATCACTGAGGGAGGGGATCCTTAGTATTAATAATAACTACATTATTTAGGAACTGTAATTTGCAATAATTAAAACATCAAATAAAACATGTCAGTCCCGACTCACTGAGAGGATAATGCACTCGTGGATTACTAATCACTGACCACTGAGAGGATAATGCCCTCGTGGATTACTAGTCATTGATCACTGAGAGGATAATGCACTCGTGGATTACTAGTCACTGATCACTGAGAGCATAATGCCCTCGTGGATTACTAGTCACTGACCACTGAGAGGATAATGCCCTCGTGGATTACTAGTCCACCAGCAGCGTCGACTGATAAACATACTAAGCTGGTTGTTATTTACTTTCGGCATGCCTCTGTTTTGCACTTAGACTGATTAATATTTCTTTTACTCTGAATGTTAATTAATCCATTTTGCAAGAAAACAAATACAAACCTACAACTTCGTCTTGAATTCGATAATAAGAAAACACCGTATTCTACAAAGATATTTGAAAACAGTGATATTTTGAGAGAGAAAAAATCACAGTCCAAGCTATCAATCACATAACGTTAGAGAAATCAATTAAATAACTTTATTAACAAATCAAATCTATAATAAACAACAAATACAATTTAGTCTGTGGTAAATATAACAGCATGTCGGCTTATATTATGAAAACCCCAAAATGTCAGCATGTAAAGTTTTCTTCTTTTCGTCGTACAACTGAAAATATAACTGTCAAAAATGCAATACCCGGTATTAGCGGTATGAAATATTTAGAAGAATAATCATAATTAAACTATAAAAAAACCTTCTCATAATAAATTTAATAAACCTCTGGGTAATCTGTAAGCAATTTGTGCACCAATACAGTCTCTAAACTGCCACGTGCCACATAAAACCAATCCTCGCGCGATTCCACGTGGATTATCTCAAGCTTACAATAGTACGAGTTAACGCACTCTTTAAATCGTGTTTCACAGGAAATTAACAATAATCTTTTGCACGTCAATCGCCGGTATTTTACGGCTCGTTTGATTCACTGCAAAAAAATGGAAACCTAACTGTTTAATTATAAAGCAAATTTACAAGAGCTACATGGCTAATATCGAAAACACAGGATAAAATTCAATAAGCGAACTTAGAAACCCTCAGGTATTTTCAATTACTATTAATATACAAAGAGCTGAACAAGGTTTCTTACCATTGTGGAGCTAATTGATTCTCCTTGTAAAAATTTCCAATTCAAGTCTACTAACCTTTTACTAAATTGAATGATAAATAAAAGGTTTGTCCATCAACGCTGAAAATGTCATTTAAAGTAATGCGTCATTATATTTTAGATATAAAATTCTAGAATGCATTGTAGTGACTTTTATAGCATTTTGTTGTCAATGTGAATGTTTTTGATCTTGTATTCTAATATAGTGATGATGCAATAGTTTAATAATTGTGCCTTCAAAAATTATGCATTATCAAACCTATAGAATTTTGAAAAAAAAAATTAATGAAACTTTAAGTGATCAAAATAGAAAAGTCGATTGTAATATGTTCACCTATGTTCATTTCTTTTAACACATTTATCGATGCGTGTTTCTAATATTATTCTATTCATGGTAATTTAAGCCATTTTGCCGAGTTCTATTACTGCGATTGTCAATGCAACACTAAACACAAAAATATGTTACACTGGAAATGAACATTACATTGAAAACTATATCTTTTGGAAGTATAATTTCCTCTTTGAAAGGAAAATGACGACAACAATGCCATTAGAAACGGGAAACTACCGGGAAATGTCAGTTCGTAATAACAACATTTAGTCGATGGAGCGTCAAACGGTTGTTGGTCAGAGTCAGGGAAACGCTAAAAACAGAAATTATAAAACACGATTAGAAAAGCTTTGATGTGAAGCTGTACGCCACTTAACATAGAGCCATCTCCGGTTCGGTACTGTATTTCCTTACACACAAAGCATAAAGCACCGCTTCATGTCAAATCGAACGTCCAATATCCTGCAATTGTTTTGACTGTTATAATAGCACGCAAATTGCCGTGATTGTAAGGTTTCTTTTTGGTTTTAATGATGCGTTTTATTACTACACTATAGTTTATAACGGTGCAAAATGGAAAAGGCGACATGAGAAAATATTAACTCTGTTAGCGTTGGTCTATTTAAATACAGTGCCAGAAAACATTAACCATTTTATTGTATAATTGTTGTTCCTTTACTTTAGCTATTAACAACTGTCGTTGACAGTTTTGAAGATTAAAAAAAGATATCAAGTTTTAGAAATACTAACATATAAAAATACAGATACCATTGATAAGAAACTAGAAATATAAAAAGGTAATAGATTTGTGACGCACATGTCTTTTACTAAAAAAAAACGTATTAAATGGCTGTAGTTATAATTATCTGCATTTAAGATCTATTATTTCTGATTTTTGTATCATTAAGCGAATAAAGAAGGTCCCACTCGCTCTCGCTGCCATGATATATGTAAAATTAGCATACTCTGAGGCAAATTTTTGAAAATGTTTATTTCCGTTAGAGATGTTCATAAAATTATCATACGTATACATTTTCAATTGAATACCAATCGAATTGTGTGGTCTCTTTTGTTTGCCTTCTTTAAGAATTTGATTAAATTAAAGTATTACATTATAATTTCTTCAAATACTTAATGAAATGACAATCTCTAACCACTATTGACCACGGACATCTCTTACCGATATACAGACCCAAGGATTTGTATACTACTATATAAATCCTTGACAGACCTAATAAATTATATATAGATACAAACATTTACACCCCCCCAACCCCTTAAAAAACCAAACAAAACAAACAATAAAAACATTACAAACAAACAAACATTAAAAAAAAATGATATGTATTAAAAGAAGCAAACCGAAACGAACTTGTCTTTTTCTGTAAAATGGGGAGGGGGATCCCATTAACCGATCTAACCGATCTAACTTCGCCACATTTTTTTGCCTGTCCCAATCCAGGACTTTTTTGTGTTCAGTGAGTTCACTTACGGTATGAGGTGATTGTTCGTTTTGTTGATATTGGTGGACCTGATGACTATCACTGTTTAAACTTTCTTTTGATAAGGAAATATTCGTGTGGAAGAGAATGGACTTTGTACTGTAGCTTCTGTTTGATTTTGTGCTTACGAGGATATCAAAATGCAAGATAATTGCAATCGGAGATTGGATGATGGTCGCCTTTGTAGACGATATATTCCAGTATGAGAAATTTCAAAAATAAAGTTGGAAACGATACGGCATAACGTAACTGGAACTACAAGCAACTATATAAAACACTCTATGCTATTATATACATATTATATCCTTTCATTGCGCATGCTAATCCATATTGTAAATTATTGTATTCGGGAGAAGACTTCATAAGTTGGAAAAACTTGTGTCCGATCCCTATTTGTTATATTTAGCAAATACAAATATTTTTAAACTAAACAAAACTATAAAACACGACGAAAATAGTGGATAAGGATTATAAAATGGAATTAGGAAGAACCTATGGAAACATGTACATTTTATACTTGGTGATTATTCAGTAATGGTCTCATGTGCCTAGTAATGGGCTAGATACTAGCTGTATTGTTGTTACCGCTTTACAATATCATTGTAAGTAATGAAGAATGTGTTATAAGATAACAGTAAACAAGACAACAAATCTGACGGAGCTAAAACAAAATACCTTCATATTCGCCTCGAATCATTGCAAGAATATAGGAATAAACAAATTTGACGTCTACAACAAGAGTGAAATATTCTAAAAAAATAAAATAATAATACATTGAAAAAACGAAAAAAAAACACTGTTGGAACAGTACAAAACTCTAATAGACAAATCATAGAAAGAGGCAAAATGGATGCCCTAACACAAATAAAAAGCACAAACAATCTCAAAACACAACATTTGATATCGTGGTGGAAGACCAGTAAAATACTTGAGCTAGGCAAATATGAATTTTGAGGAAAACCCATACATCATAAGTATCCATGTTGTAAAACGGCAACCGTTTCTGAAGTTTTATTTCCAGATATACAAGCATTGATAATAGTCATGTTGACGCTTCTGTTACGGCCCTGAGGCTTCCTTGATAATAGTCATGTTGACTCTTCTGTTACGGCCCTAAGGCTTCCTTGCTCCCAAACCTTTTACATTATTTGGCTTTCCAATCTCTTGACTTTGATCGTACCTGATGAAGGTTATTAGCAACAGATCGCTTCTTATTTCAGAATACTTGGTGCAAGCAAGAAAGAAGAGGTTCGCATCTTCTTGAGGAGCACCACAGCTACACGCTGGGCTAGATAATATATTCACTTGTTGTAGATCATGGTTTAGGAAAGAAGCTGTACATACAAGTTGTATTAGACTGATGTTTAACTTTCTAGGGCCATAGTAATAAAGTTTGGGAAGCGATATCGTATTTATTGGCTGTTTAGACGAAATGCGTTTTTGAATTTAGATAATTAATTTTATTTTCTGATTGCTATGTCAAGTTTTTTCCATTCTTTTACTGTAGAAGGAATAAATGACGAATTGGTTATAGAGTGTCTACAAAAAGGAATTATTAAATGATCGCCATTTCACAAAGGGTATATACTCTGAATAGTTGGAGGAACTAAACGACGCAAGTATTCGGGTGCCAATCCATTTTTTATATTAAAAAATAATTTTCTACGATATCTTCGCTCTGATGGTGTTTTCCAACCTTGTCATAGTATATAAATACTCTGATTTTGTAAAAATGGGTAAACCTGTTACTATTCTGGCAGTGTCTAATTGGAGTTTTTCTAACTTGTCAGAATAGCCAATTCCACAATTATCCCAGACTTCACAGGTATATACCAAAAGGAGGCGAATGTAGACTAAATACAATTTTTCCAAGTTGGATCTATTCAAACTGAATTTTTATTTCCGTAATATACCTAAATGTTTGGTTACTGCTGTTATAATATTTTTAAAATGTTCATTCGATTTTCAATAAAAAGCTCCCAACATTATCGATGACTTCATGATCTGAGTAGTAGGTATAATTTTATAAGGTCTACTCTAAATATATAATTCACGCTTCTCCAAGTTCTGGAATAATTCAAATTTGTATCTTTTTAGTTCATCACCGATACAGAATTGAATTTAACGGTGCTGTATTTGATAATAGGCAATATACTAAGTCACTTAAATATACACAAACAGACTAAAATGTTCTCGGAAAGCCCACCCTGCAAAGATAACCTTCTAAACACCTCGCCAAAAGTTAAGGAACACCTATATCATTTTGCTGATATTTTTTGTTTTAAAATTAAATTTATTGTTTTTTGTTTGTTGCCATATTATTCTTTCATCTATTCTTAATCGACAGGTAAATGTTCACCAAGCGATTTAATTTTCTTTATATATGAAACACCGGTTTTACTATGCAACCCATCAGATTTCGCCTTGCAAATTTCGTGCAATTAAACGTAACGTGTTTCTCGTGCTGTTGTTGTCGGTGTATGCAATTCATATTCACACTTTGATGATGCCCAGTCGTATGTTAACACTTGAACAGAAATGGCAAGTCATTGGCATGCGAAATACTGGATTGAGTCTCCGCAGAATTGCCGATCAGTTTGGGGTGTCACACAGTGTTATAGCCAGGCTTTTGACGCGCCATAGAGAAGCAAGGGCCGTTAAAGAACGTGATCGTTCTGGTAGGCCACGTAAAACATTACCCAGAGATGACAGAGCACTATCGCAATCAGCTCGTCGTCGTCCATTTTCGACTGCACGTCGATTACGCGACAACTGGGCGATTCATGACCGTGTGAGTGTACGAACTGTTAGCCTCAGACTGAATTGCGCACGTCTAAAAGCCCAAATTACCAATCAAAAGACTTTTTTGACTCGAAGACATCGTCATGCTCGACACCAGTGGTCACGTGACCATCGTAATTGGAATTTGAGGCAATGGCGTAGATTTCATTGGTCAGACGAGAGTAGGTTCCTTCTACACCATATTGATGGCCGCATGCGGGTGTGGCGACTCGAGAATACAGCATATAGGGAACAACACATCTTAGGGACAACAGCTTTTGGTGGCGGAGGTGTCATTGTGTAGAGATGTTTTTCTTTCGACTGCAAAATGGACCTCTACGTTCTGAACGGTACCATGACAGGTCAAAAATATCGAGACAACATCATCCGCGATATCGCGGTGCCTCATTTTGACAATCATCGTCTTCCAACAAGACCGCTATTCATGGACGATAATGCTAGACCACACAGGGCACGGATCGTTAGTGATTATTTGCCGCAGGAGTCAATTGGCAGTATTCCATGGCCAGCAATGTCACCGGATATGAACCATATTGAACATTTATGGGATGATATTGGACGGAAAATCAATGATCGGGTTTCAGCATGTCAGAATTTACAAGAATTTCGAGATGCTTTGGTCCATGAATGGCAAAGTATACCCTTGAGAACTTTACGCCACCTTGTTCAAAGCATGAGACGACGAGTTGACGAACTTTTCCGGAATCGTGGAGGTTACACGCGTTACTGACCACACTTGTATTGAAATGTAGTCTTAAATTGTCAATTCCGAGTTCTAAACATGATTTGTTGTAAACATGCAAACAATTGTGTTACAATCAGATTTAAGTGAAACTGTTTTTGAGTTTTTTTACCACCATTTTACACACATTTTCCCCCTGAGTATTACTCTTCTAAACAAGTTTTAAAATGTCAAAATTTATAATTCGTACTTAGAATGCATTTACTTGTTTAATAAAATCATAAACCCAGTCCATTTAATAGATGTTTTGGTTATTTTCTTATTCCTTGAAAATTTTTTTTTTTTTAAATAATCGGGTGTTGCTTAACTTTTGGCGTGGTGTATATTTGACCCGTATGAATGGCAAACGTCAGAATGCTGTGCACAAAATGTTTAGAGACAAAGGTAACCGAGGCCTTTCACATGATCCCTCTTTGATCACCACCATTAACACAAAATTCATAGACAACTTGAGGCTGTGCTTAATATAAGATTTTAACATACATTTATTATTCAGATCGGAAATTATAGAAAATAATAAACTGAACAGTCCCGCCATCTAAAGTAAATACTAATTTCCGTTTGTATGTCGACTTTTTACACGTTTCCATGGTAACACAAAACATATTAATTACGGACGTCATATGTGAAATAGACAACATATCCAGTTTCATAGAACTATTATAGTTATACCACAATGACAGTGAGAATGAATCTTATGTTTAAATAACAATATTCATATGGAACGTATTGCTAATTTGAAAGTAAACTAATAAAGCATTTATTTGATAAATTCTCTATAGATGTCATTAATACATACAATACACAAAGAGAAATGAATACAAGACAGTCGTAAGTACAGTTTAGCCTCGTGGTAACCAAGTAAAAGGGATCGTTGATTTAACTTCAAGATATCCGTATACTTGAGTATATAAATATATACACACTGGTTTGAATATATAGGGGTCGTCACGGTCGTTATCGCATGGTAGTTGGATTTAGAACCACAATCTTTGCGAGTTCGATTCCTGCTCATGGCGGGATGTACTCGATACAACACTATGTGATAAAGTTTGTCTGTGACTAGCGACGGGTCGGTGGTTTTTCCGGGTACTCCGAGTTCCTCCATCAATAAAAATGACCGCCACAATATAACTGAAATATTGTTGAAAGTGGCGTTAAACACCATCATCCTAACAATATAACCCCTGAATATATCAATATAAATATATGTATATCTGGAAATTAAAATAAATAATTATATTTTTGAGCAGATAAGGTTTTCGTTCTCCCTCAACGGAATTCGAACTCATACCTTTGATACACATCAATGATCTAGCATTGTGTGCAGCGCCCTAGTCCACTCATATATCTCCTTCCATAGGCGTTAGATCATTCAGAGACTACCACGCAGTTCCAAATTGCAATAAAAAATGCATAGACAAATGCAAAATCGACACTCCTAATATAACAACTCCATTCCCGGGCTTGGCAGGCAAACATTGACAACAAATATTTTTGACAATCAATGTCAATAATTATAGACCTTTTTTTTTAATTTAATTTTTTTTTATCTTATACATGCACGAGATCATTTTTAGCTTTAAAAAACACGAGGAAGTCACCGTCGGGTCTTTTATATTATATGTATGCTTCTGTGCTCACTTTTTAAGTTATTGTTTTGTTTTTGTAAATAGTGTCTTGGGAATATTTTTTCTTCCAATTTATTGTCAAGGAGTGTAATACATCTACATATACATGGTACGTTGAACTGTCACACTTGACCAATACTCAACGCTTCCGGTGGGCGCAAGAAATATTTTTGAAGAATAACCAAATAATAAAGCATAGCAATAGTAACGTATAGTTAAATAGACTGTAAAAGCTAGTAAAGTGAGAAAAGAAAATAAAGAAAAAGAGATTCCATTTACTTTCCAATCATCTGGTCTAGACCAATCTGGCTTCCGTGGCGGTATCAGGGACCGAACCCCGCCGGCACAGCTCTAGACCGTCATTTGACTTACTGGGTAAATGGAAGAAGTAAAGTTAGATAGAAATTGTGGAGAGCTCCCTCTTGAAGGATACCAAATAGGGGGCCTCAGCGACTGAAGCTGGTAAACAGTTCCAGACTGGAAATGTTCTAGGGAAGAAACTGTACTTTAGGCTGTTTGTCTTCGTGGAATACTGTCGGTACTTCTTGATATGTGTTGATCTGGTTCTGGTTGTCATCGGTGTTAGGTATTGGTGACAAGGTATGTCTACAAGATCGTTGACAACTTTGTAGATCATAGTCAGTTGCAGTTTCTTTCTACGGCTCTCTAGAGTTTCCCATCCTAATTCATCTAGCATGCTGCCCACACTACTGGTGTTTCTGTAGCGGTTGGTGGCATAACGGGCTGCACGGCGTTGTACCATTTCAACTTTCCTCAATTGGTCTTTTTGATGTGGGTTCCATACTGTTGCACAATAATCAAGGTTGGATCGTACCATCGCGACATATGCATTCGTTTTGGTCTCCTGGTTTGATGTTCTCAGGTTACGTCTTAAGAATCCCAGCATGTTATTGGATTTCTTCGTAATTCTATCAATGTGGTGTATCCATGATAGGTCGGATTGTCAACGCCTAGGTATTTGGTGCTCTGTGATCTTTCGAGTACTAGTCCCTTGACTGTGTATGGATAATGGATTGGAGAGCGTGATCTTGTTGCAGTTAGTACGCTACACTTCTGCGGGTGGAAGTTCATTCCCCAAGTTCTTTCCCATTCTGCTAGTTTGTAGATGTCATCCTGTAGGATGTCTGTGTCTGTAGTAGTTAGTATTGCCCGGTTACTATGCAGTCATCTGCGAAGAGTCTGGTTTTAGATGTTATGTTGTCCGGAAGGTCGTTTATAAAAAGGAGGATTAATAAAGGACATAGTACTGTCCCCTGTGGGACTCCACTGATTACAGGTACTGTTTCGGATGATTCTCCCTCAATGATGACTTGTTGGGTACGGTTTGATAAAAATGACTTTATCCATTGGTGTGTTTGACCTCTTACTCCATAGTGATGTAACTTGTTGAGTAGACGTTTGTGTGGTACACGGTCGAAGGCTTTGGAAAAGTCAAGTATTATCAAAATCTGTTTGTTGTCCTTTATCTAGTGCTGTTGCGAGTTCGTGACATAAAGTAATCAGTTGTGTTTCACAGCTTCGTCTTGCCCTAAAACCGTGCTGGCAATCGGTTAGTATCTTGTAGGTGTCTAGATGTTTCAGGGTGTTGCTGACGATGATGTGTTCGAGGAATTTACAACACAGACATGTAAGCGATACTGGTCTATAGTTGCTTGCATCATATCTACTTCCCTTCTTAAATATTGCTGTGACATTTGCGTGGTTCCAGTCTTTCGGTACTGTGCCGGATGTAAGGCTGACTTCATAAATGGTACATAGTATTGGTGCTAGTTCTAAGGCACATTCTTTAAGCATTCTTGCTGGTATGTTGTCAGGTCCATAAGCTTTGCAGGGGTTGCACTTCTGCAGTAGTTTATAGACACCTTCTGTAGTGATTGTAATATCGGACATTTGTGGGTATTGTTGTCCTGTGGATTTAGGTACAGTCTGGCTGTCTTCTTTAGTAAATACTGATTGGTATTGTCGGTTCAAGATGTTAGCTTTGTCCTTTGCGGTGTTAAATAATCTACCGTTGTCCTTCAGTGGGGCTATTCCAGTGTTATCCTTCTTAAGTGACTTGATGTAATTCCAGAAACGCTTCTGTTTGTTCGGTGGTCCATTCTGGTCATCTCCTACTTCAATGATGTTGTTGATGTAGTTCCAATATGAGTTACGTTCTGCTTTCTGTACCTTTCGCTTACTCTCTTTGTATTTTCTGATGTCTGCTGCATTTTTGGTCTTTTTCATTCTACTGTATAGTTTGTTCCTCCTTCGTATGCTTGTCTTCACTTTTCTATCTATCCAGGGTTTACGGGTCTTATTGCCTCTGATTGTCCGTTTCGGTATGTGTTTTTCCATGAGTTTCAGGAATGTTGTTTTGAAAGATGTCCAGATTTTTTCGATAGGTTGATTAGTTTCTTTCAGTTCTATCAGTTCCTTTTCCATATCTTTGAGTCCATTTTTTAGGCTGGTAAAGTCTGACTTGTTGTATTGGTAGACTTCTCTAGCTGGAATTTTGGTTTTCATTGGCCTCAGGCTGGATTCTATGAGTACTGCCTCATGGTCTGAGATCCCAGGTATTACTTGGACTCTGTTGACTAGTGTGTTGTTGCATGGTCTGAGATCCCAGGTATTACTTGGACTCTGTTGACTAGTGTGTTGTTGTTGGTGAAAAACAAGTCTAATGTGTTTTCGCAAGTCTCTGTGATTCTTGTTGGTTCCATAACCACTTGCGTGAGAAAATAATCTTTACAGGTGTCAAGTAATTGTTGCGATAACCCTGGTTTTGCTGCATGCTGTTTAATACTTTCATCTTCCCAATTTATGTCTCCCAAATTAAAGTCTCCTCCGAGCCAAATGTGTGCTCCCTGCGGTGTTCTAGACAAGGTGGTGTAGAGATTAGCAATGTATTCAGTATCATCTATGTCGGGTGGTCGGTAAAATGATCCAATATATAGATCGTTTGTGCCTGTGATCTTTATTCGTGTCCAAATAAGTTCGCACTGGTCATTTGTTTTTAGTTCCTCTGGTTCCATACATTCATATCTGTTGGATACTAATGTAAATACTCCTCCTCCTCGGCGTGATTTTCGGTCCTTACGAAATACTCTGTAGTCCGAAGGAAACATAGCCGTAGATAAGTGGTGGTCCTTTAGCCATGATTTATTACCTATTATTACATCGGCCCCTGTTGATTCTAATATGATAATAGGTGTTACCTAACTTGGGATGAAGTCCAATATTTTTTTAAAACAATATTAACTCGGATATATGGACCTATAATATTTTTTCAAAGTAAACCGAGGGTAGATCCAGATTTTCTTAAGAGAGGGGGCAAATAAGGGGACCCAGACCCAAATCTTCCGTCGTTTTCTATGTCCCGATATAGGTACGAAACGACCAGGTTACGAAACGTCCGCATCCGATTTTCTGAACAGATTTAACCATGTATTGACTTCCGGTATGTCATTTCCGGTGCATGAAAATTTAGTCATTAGTATATAGAAAAACAATGTTATTTCTACCATAGTTGGGACTTCGTCCCATATTATGTTTTCAAGTTGTGGGCGCTTGTCTACAATTGATTGGCAGTTGAGTACTAAAACTTTGAGTGGAAGGTCATCTCTCTGGTGGTTACTCTTCTGTATTATCTGATGATCTGTGTTTGTGAACCTTGGATGGTGCAAGTCGTTCTCATCTGATGTAACAAGAAGATTTGAATCTGGTGAACTGGTTGATAGGGATAGTCTTGTTGTTTTAGTGTTCTTGCTATTGGTGATTCTGTTTGGTGATGATGTGGCTTGCGGTGTATTGAAGCTGATATCTCTGTCAGTGTGGTCGGTTCTTGACTCATGGATGAGGGACTCATAATAATTTGAGGTCTCAAAAAGCGTTGTATCAAACAGTGACGTAGCAAAGTTTGGTAATCCGCACTGTATACATTCCCAACTTACGTTCTTGAGTGCATGGTAAATGTTGTCATTCATACATAGACATTCTTGATGGTACCATATGTTGCAGGTACCACAACAAACTCCTGGTGTGCTCCATTTCACTGCCTTATCACAGTGGCCACATGGGAACTTAGGTCCTCTAGGTCCCGGGTTAGGCTCAATGGTTTCTGCTAAGAGGAGACTGCATAAGTATAGCAGGGTTGTTTTGTCTCTTGTTACAGGGCCTTTAGCTTTCTCAAGGTTTTCTTTCATGGATGTTATGAACATAGTACAGTGTGTAACATGTGCTGGCTTCACTAACCTTATTTTATTTTCAATGACATCTGTCTTTATCATCCCTTTCCAAATCAAAGCTATGCAAAGTACATCGAAGGTCCAGCAAAACTTCATCGTGTTTGGTGGAAGTAATAAACCGGAAGTACAAAATGTAAACAAAGAGTTTAGCTGAGGGTGAAGAGGGAAGACCCAACAGCAAAAAGCACTAGACTGGTCATATTAATCTGTAGAGTACAAAGTATCAATGAGAAATGATATGAAAATCAAAATAGGTAATGAGTGTGAGGGTTGCAAACACCTGATAATCATATATTTTACAGAGCTAAATTTGATGAACGTCAATATGGCGCCACCGGAAGTGTTAACCTCCGTATGTCTGTTAATACATATCACCTCCGTATGTCTGTTAATACATACCACCTCCG
Source organism: Gigantidas platifrons (assembly GCA_002080005.1). Taxonomy (NCBI): domain Eukaryota; kingdom Metazoa; phylum Mollusca; class Bivalvia; order Mytilida; family Modiolidae; genus Gigantidas; species Gigantidas platifrons. Next base: position 316,492 of record MJUT01009162.1, on the reverse strand, counting down.
TATGTCTGTTATTACATACCACCTCCGTCTTCGCAGAGAGGTGTGTCTAGTACAGATCGCACTCTACCTCGGTGTATAAATTATGACACGTGACCTTTTAATCTACAGAAATAACAGTCAGCAAACAGCAGACGTAATCATGAATAGTCGTTAAGCATTGTGTTTGTCAGTCATGCAAAGTAACTAGCATGTCGCTTAAAAAACCAACATTCCGATCTCATTAAGAAAAAATATATGGGGGACATGAAGATGATAATAGATTCATCCTTCAACATTGTATTTGTTGTCCTCTATCACGTGTGTCAGACACATTTAACATGTATTCTATATTTAAAAAATGAAAAGATGTAAACAGTGATATGGTGTAATTACTATCTTCTATTTATTTGACACATGCCTTATGATATGTTTGATTGTTAATTATTGATTAATGTAAAGTGAGAAAAATTGACAATTAAATATATATCACGTAGGAAGAAAGTCGACACTGGGGTGGTTCTCTGGTAAATTAAGATTACCAAAGAATAAATAGTATAATAATTGATAGGGTAGAGAAAAAAATGCCTTGTAACGACAACTATTTATAAACTCCTACGCGTTATCTTATACATGATTAGACCATCCTATTCTCCATATTTGACGATGGTTAAATCTTATAAACTAAATAATATATAACATAATGAGACATGAATTATATATATATATATATATATATATATATATATGTTTCTGTGTCTAACATCGATTCCATTTGATTCTTCAGATTGACTTAACATTCTTAGAACAATTTGACGGTCAAACGTCATAACAAAGGAAATATATTTAAATATTTCCATTTGCAAAAGAAAAAAAAACATGCATAGAAGTTTCTGGGTTGTATTTTATTTTAGAGACGGTCAAAAGGACTAGTTTAAACAGTTTTCTCCCATTATTACGGCGTTTTAACCCCACTGAACCAGTGGTGGAAAAATCTGCAATCTTCTAGAGGATTAAAATGTCTCGTGCCTTTCCCCGCATTAATTTCAAACGCATTAATTTCAAATTTTGAAATAAAGTTCGTGTTAAATAATGGGAGAAACAAATTCTCCTTCAGTTGCCCATGTGGGTTACGATATTTCTCCACTTTCGAGAGTTAAATTAAAAATTTAACCACTCGCCTGACGGCTTAAAAGTTTAAATTTAACTCTTTTGAGTGGAGAAATGTCGTAACCCACGGGCAACTGAAGGAGAATCTATATATCTCTCCGAGTCAGAATAGTTATCGAACAGTATGCGTTAATACTGCAGCAGCATCAAAAGAGAGATAACTCTAAAATAAATATATAATTATTAGAATATTAACCAGTCGTAATGACGGATCAATGATTTATAATGTTAATCAATGGAGTTCTTTAAGGATAGGCTAAAACTATAAAGTAAAGCATTTGAATGTTTTGAATAAAAAAAATAATAAAGCGAGGCAGAAAGACCCATTTTCTAGCAGTGGAATTTAAATGGAATTTCACCCTCACACCGCAAAATATGATTTTCAGAGCAATTAAAAAAAAGATGTTCTATATAATTTTTTTCGAACTGATAGGCCAAATTGTTTAGTTTTCATCATGTTTAGCAATTGTTAAAGATAGTTCATCGACAGGAACATACCTAGAATATTCAAGTAGGTATTCTTCCACAATACCTTACGGGTGCCATGCTTGTAGCTGTAGAAACCTACCATTTTGAAACATTTGGACGACAGAATTACCAGGCTGTAACGGACGGACCATAAATGTTAGAATAATTATGATCCATTTTGAATATCATAGTTATGATGTAGTCTATTTGACTTGCGACAAAATTAACAACACAATACAATTCAGTCTTTTGGCCTTCGAATAAAATNC
>MJUT01009162.1:284792-304406 GCA_002080005.1 Gigantidas platifrons | reverse complement strand
GACTGCTCATATTACTGGCCTGGTAGATACCCTTAGCACATGACTGCTCATAGTACTGGCCTGGTAGATACTCTTAACACATGACTGCTCATGTTACTGGCCTGGTAGATACCCTTAACACATGACTGCTCATATTACTGGCCTGGTAGATACCCTTAACACATGACTGCTCATATTACTGGCCTGGTACAGGTTAAACTAGTTTTATGGACCTAAACATCCATAATTAGTGAAATGATGTCGTCATGTAAGTATTTCCCATATGTAAGTAAAATGTCAACTCTCACATATCACCGGGCGAACCGCATTGCTATAAAAACGTTATAATCTCCAACACTATACGTAATGCAATGTATGTTTAACCTTCGTGACACAGACGTTGTCATATGTATAATTTTAGTTCTATTAAAGAGAGTTGCAGGCCTAAGCCATCATCTAAACATTATATAGTATAGAGGGCCACCACGAGACACAGGCAAACAATAGGCAACTTTGTACCAAAGTCTAATTACAAAAACCATCTTTTGTCATATGTACGCAAGTGACAGAATACTTTTCAACAAGGTGTTGATATATTCAGAAAGAAACCTTTTCCTACAGATAAGATAAAATGATTATTTAAAGGGGCATTATCTGCCAAATCGTAAATTTGTGTTACCCATAAAAACTATCAGATTTGATTGATGCCTTAATAAAACGTGTTTCTGTATCTTATAAATGTTATGAAATGTACGCGCATCGGGGAATAATCAATATGCATTAAATCCAAATTGGTTGTATTGTACCATTAAACAGAATCTTACCGATCAGTTTAGACAACTTTGGCTTTCCGATTTACAAAATTCCCCGAAATCACTCAACAATAGAATTTACAAAGAGGATAAACTAGAAGATTATTTTAAAATCCTAGATGACAAAAATATTATTACTTTTTGTAGATTTAGAACACTCAATCATAAACTTCCCATAGAATATGGAAGATGGCAAAATATCAACAGAGAAAAGAGAAAATGTTTATTGTGCAATACTAACAATATCGGTGATGAATTTCATTACATCTTTACATGCTGTTTTTTCCATTATGATAGAAAGAAATTATTAAAAGCTAAATATATAAATAGACCAAATGCTATGAAGTTTAAAGAACTCATGAATAGTAAAAATCCTTCTGATCTGAACAATCTCTGTAAATTTATACGAATTGTCAACAAAAAACTAAACTCTCCTGGGTAATCTATAAACAATTTTGTGTGTGTGCTGTGTTTGTCTTTCGTTTTTTGTTTTTTGTTTTTCCTACTTAAATGATATGTAAATGGAAAATGTTATAATATTTGACTAATACTCTGTTATTGCCTCCATGTACTGCTACATTCGTACTACATTTATTGTAATAATCTGTGTTTATTATGTTTTCTGTACCATTGTAATTTAGTTTTAGAGAAATAAAGAAAGAAGAAGAAGGGAAAAATCGTGCAACTGCTCGTGTTTTGAGATCAATCAAGAAATGGACGCCATCTTATTAATTATCGACATTGTTTACGGAGTTTGTCGAATCGTCATTAAATTAGTACAACAATGCACTTATTTCTTATTTTTTGTGAATCTGCTTTTAGTCGGTGTTAATTACGAACAAAGAACCATGCAAGTTGGCAGTTAATAAGCGACAAAATACAAATTATTCGTTTTTACGTTTTTACCTGTCACTAGTAAGGTCAATTGCATACGGAAAAAGCGAGGTCAAATTTATTTGGTTGCAAGCAAATAAGTAATCGATGGTAGTTTTTGTTCTCAAAAGGCGGAAAGTGGTTCGATAAGCTGCTTAATGTGAAATATTTACCTTTATTTTATCATTTTAAAGCTATTTACCAATTTCCAAAGCATATATTTTTTTTGTCAAAATCGTAGCTAATGCCCCTTTAAAACCCCTTGACTCAATAGTCTTGTATTCAGAAGACGACCACTTAAAGCAAGCTAGTGGTTTTCCTCCGGGTACCCTAATTTCCACCAACAATAAAATTTACCGCAACAGTAGAATCGATATTGTTGAGAGTGGCGTTTTACACCCATAGCGCATAACCATTGAAGTCAAATAGTCAAACATATTTTCTTATTTATGAATGTAAATGGTATACCAATATGTCATCAAACGCTTGCGTGCTAATGACATGTAAGACACAGACGTAATTTGTGTGCTACAAAAGATTACTCTGTCAATAGTTGAAGTAATGCTTCTAAATCTGTCGTGACGGAGATGATTTTATCAATTGATATAAATGGTTACGATTGATACAATTTGGTCTTCTAGAAATTCTTGCTCTTAACATAGCACAGAAGTACTTTATTGTAATGTAAACAATTAGCTGCAAAGCGGCCTAACTATAAAAAGCGTTAATTCATCTTAAAATTTGCAGTAAAAGGAATAAAAGCTGGTAATTGAAGCTTTTCAACAGTAATTTGTCTTTTGGGTAACCAAAGAATTCACGTTTCAAGTTAAGCATAAAATCACATTGACCCATGTTCTTAATTAGGAAAATGTTATTGATAAAATAATCATCATGTTTCTATGATGATCATGCAAAGTTGTTTGGGCATTGGTTTTACTTTGTTGTGATTTTTCAATATTTTTTTTCATCATGTCCAAACTCCGTTTTGTTATTGATTTGTGAACATTATCTCACTTGTAATGGCTAAGATTGATTTTGACAGATTTATTTGATATTATAAATTAGTGCATAAATGACAACATGTGATTGCTTTATTGTTAAATGTTGAATTTTCCTTGTAAATACATGTACTTTGTTCCGCAGAACATACACATTGTCTCTTATTCTGAACATTAGAGAATCAGTGGGCATGCTGCTTCACTCAAACTAATAATATAAACTGACAATGACAACACAACAGAATACGAGATCTTAAAATAAATAACCCAAAAAAACCGACATGTATCATTACCCACACAGAAATGCTTAATTTCTTAATTTAATTTTAAGCCTTTTACACAGTGATCCTAAGCTACACTGTAAGGATTGATCAACATGAAATAAAGCTCAAGATATCTAGAAGCCATTTGTTTCGGATGGGCAGCAAAGTCGCAATGAATTGATCCACTCTTAGGGAAGGCATAAATATACTGAATTAATCGTAACTAATATCTGAAAATGTGCGAAACACATATATCTTTAGTTAATAAATTTCTGTGCATTAAATAGTTTTCGTTGTATATCATGTTCGCAGATTTCATTGATCGTTTCAAACCACTAAATTTAAAATTAAATGAATATTTATTAGCAGATATACCGGTATGTACTTACTATAGTTGTGGATCTACGAAGCTACGTATTCCAGAAAACTCATTTAAATGAATTCAATGTATGTTTCGATGCACAAAATGGCAACATGCTTCTCGATTCTGAAAGTAAAATTTCTAAACGATGGTTCCTAACGGGATAATACATATTTGAAGATACAAAAGGGGAAATGCCAAGCCGTAGATCGAGGGACCGACAATACAATGGCAAAAACCAAAAAAGATGAACAGTGGTCTACGAAAAACTACACAGAAAATCAAATATGGAGTAAGACGAGAAACAGCTTTAAAACAAAACAATTGTGTTCAAATGTTTGCCATCCTTAATATTTTTACAATGCATTAAAACTTTTAACTATATAATTATTTAAACAGTCATAAATATTGAATAAAATGTTATCATTCCTTTATCAATTTATTCACACAGGTTCATTTTATTATTATACTATTTTTATATATCATTTTCATGGTTTCATAATAAAAACTACTAACTGAGTTTTACTCCCGGTTTTTAGTGGAGTTCGTTCGATCTTTCATTTTCGGTATAGTGTTTTGAAGATCCTTGTTTGTCCTTTTCTTTTGTCTATTGTGTTGTCTGTCCTTCTTTGATCTACGGATTCTACCCTGTTGGTATAACCAAACTCTTCTTGACTCGGCGTTCTCCATTCTTATGTCAGATTCACACAGTACATTTTAAGTTGTATATGATATAAATAGGATTTGTTTTCCTTATTTTGGACAAGTTTGTCAATTTTATGTTTACTTTATTGTCAATATAAATTAACGACCCTGAACTAATGATATGATTGAACGTTTCTATATAAAATTGGATTTAATGATGGCACTATAGAAATGTTTTATATTTGGTAATGGTTGCAAACGGTCAATGAACGTCCATCTTAATTGAGTGACTGATAATTTCCCTTTTAGGCTTGTTAGGCCAATTAAATGTGAAATTAGAGACTTCTTTTATCTTTTTCAATGAGTATTATATCAAGTGCTGAAACAATGTAAATTGTTTGAAACGTGCATGTACTATGCTCCATGTTTACGGATAAAACAGTGCTACTTAACGATTTCGTTTCGTTAAAATATTTGCCGATTGAGACAATCACACGTGACCTCCGCACGCGACAAAATGAGGCAGACGTCAACATCATTGTCATTCCTGAAAGTTAGCGATGATCAAAACTGGAAAATTGTCAGATAGAACTTAATCGAAAAGAAGATGGTTTAACAAGCAGATAACTATTGTCTTTTATTTTCACAAAAAGGCCGTACTGTATTAGGGATTTGGGAAGTCAATAAAATAATTTCAAAAGATAGCCCATCGCGAAGCGTGTGTTAAATGATGACATAACACGTGACTAGAGGAAAGAAAATATGACCCTTAGCGTTTTAAATTAGTAATCAAACTTTCAGTTGTAAATTAGATAGAATCAATACACACATCTGCACAACTGACACAGTTCAAATATTTTTAAAAATTATTAAATTTTCTTCTATTTTCTGTTTTGCATTTACCAGTTTAACTACACCTTTTAAAGTCCTTCAAATTATTTGCTAAATGTTTAAAGAGCAAAATATAAAATGTCATAAATTAAGAATGTTCTAGCCATATTTAATGTACAATGCATTCATTTTCTTTTCTTTTCTAAAAAAAAAAAAGATAATATTTTGTTACGTAAATGACTGTTTTACTCTATTGCATATATGTATACATGATGCTAGCTGCGGAACCGTAGCCCTTTATAGTCCCTTTTTTTTTCTTTTTGGCGGACCATAGGGCTACGGATTTCCCCTATACAAAAACTTGCGGAATTTGCGACCTCGATTGAGTCGCACCTTTCCAGGGGTTTCTGGCGATCGGACGCCAAGTGTGCGTAGCCAATTGTCTATGTTTCGTTTCCTCAAATATTTTTCTATCACTCTACATTATTATTTATGCAAAATTATTAATATCCTTCTATTTATTACAACAAATATCTGATTACAGCTTAATCCCGCCTACTCTGGACGCCATCTTGACACCATCGTATAATACACAAATCGGATGCCGGAGAAGTCTTGTTCTGTTACGGATTTTACATAACTTGTACTTTCTTTTGTCGATCAGACTTTCTATATTCATTTTTCGGACTTCATTCCTGAAAAAAGCGGATATAATACACACTTCTTGCATTTTTACAACCAATAAATACAGGTTCCATTCACGAAAGTACAAGTTATGTAAACGCCGTAACAGAACAAGACTTCTCCGGCATCCGATTTGCGTATTATACTATGGTGTCAAAGGTCGCAAATTCCGCAAGTTTATGTATAGGGAAAATCCGTAGCCCTATGGTCCGCCAAAAAAAAGGACCATAAAGGGCTACGGTTCCGCAGCTAACATGATGCATGATGAAATAGTAATCAAGGCGTGTATTGACGCGAGTTTGTTTTTGTGTCCACAAAAATCCAGACTCTCAGACTTACTTTTTCCCCCCAGAACGTAGAATTAAACGGTAAAAAATAATTATCCTGATTTATTGCTGCTTCGTTTTCATTTGGAAGTTTTTATTCTGATGTAAAATGTTTCTCGGATTATTTTTTGGAATATTTTGGGTATTTTGTTTCAAATAATTTTCGATTGGAGTATTTGTTGAATGTTTTACATAGACGTATATTTTGGAATGCTTCACATATTTTGTAATCTTACTTTGTTGGTATTACGTGATGTTCGTATAAGTGTTTACTGACAAAATTTAGCTAACATCCTTAACTTGACATATCATGTCTATCTATATCTGCTGTAATTTAATTATCCACAGAGGAAATCAAGCGACTGAAATATATTGAAAAATATATATTTATATTAAAGTGTTTTGTTTAAAAAGCATGCAATAATATCATTCATTCATTCATTCATTCATTCATTTTCTCATAATAGAGATTTGTATAAGTATTATATATACCATGGATCTTACGAATTAACTTATTTAAACCAACAAATCCGAAGGATGAGTTGGTTTAAATAAGTTCATGAGTAAGATCCATGGTATATATGGTTTGTAACAGAAATCAATATTGGGTGCTTTCGTCGAGGTCCGCAAAATTATGGAATAACATCAAAATCATGGAATAACATCAAGAGCTACATGTTAGACCATGGTTTGTAAAAGTTCACTATATTTAAGTTGATTACTGCATAAAAACATCAAAGGAAAAATACGTATTTGTGTTACAAATAGTAAATAGTTCCAAAATGCACTTCACAAAATAACAGCAATACTATATACATGGAATAAATTAAATATTATATGTACTAGGTAAATGTGTATAGTAAGAGTACTTTGGTGAGATTATATTGACGGGTCCTGATGATACTTTCTTTGAAACAAGGTTAAATTCAATACAACACTGAACTACATAACTAAAACATAGTTCTAAGAATTGCTCAGACTTTTCTTGGATGTCGGTTATGGGGTCATACCAATAAGTACTGGAAATAAATGTTCTTAGTCGTATTCGCTTAGTTCGACAAATAGTTGCAGAGGAAAGTTCTCACTTATAAAGTTCCACCAATATTATTGTATTACTGTTACAACACGCAGATACGTCTATAAAGTTCTTTTTACATATAACATACACACATCCTGTAGCTTTTTGGAATTTCTGTCAACAAGTTTGTAATAATAGAAACGTAAATTTATATCAAATTTTGTGTGCACGACACGTTTCTGGAATCAACATCACGCTCCAAGTCGAAAGATTGGAGAAGTAAATAATTTAAAAATGTTTGGGAGCAATAAAACCATAGTAAGGGAAAGCTTAAAACAACAGAAAAAATAGGATTTAAACTGAATGTTTAACATACAAATAAGATATGTAATTCATTTATATATCAAATAAATCATGTTAGTTTAAATTATCAAGTTTAAACTTGCACCTAACATTCGGTTATCAAAAGACGTGACATTAAATAAAACAATTTCCATTCAAAATGATCAATCAAATTATAAAATTTGAATTTTTTTTTTTAACATATATCGTTCCAATTTAATTATAGATATTTCATTTAGTATGCCTTCATGTTAAACAAACGGACATATTTCTGATGGGAAATGTAATCGTAGGAAGGTAGAATGAAACAAATCTGTTCCCATTTCTTTTGACATTTCAGTTAATATTTGACGGTAAATATTTGTATGTAAATAAAACAGGTACCGCTAAATAAATAATTACCTTTTGATTAACAGTTACAATCTAACTTTAGATGATACATTGTTACCGTTTGTGTATACGTTATTATATGTCGTGATGACGTTATTTGTCACACGGGAACTCTAATTGAAGCAAGATTGTGCTGGTATTATGAAAGAAAATGGGCAATTTTTAAAACATAATTCTGCTCTAATTAATTCTGAAGAAAACGAATTATTCTTCCTCGTTATCATATAGAAGATGCAACGCGTTTTTTCCCTTTTTATTATTATTTATTTTTAACATTTGATGTCCTCTATAGGTAAACATGTTATTTATGATACAGAGTAATGGTTTGGTATAAACATATTTATTCATCATAAACTGTTATGTTATAATACATACAAATTTTGTTTAACATGACAGGATTCGGAAACAAGCTAAGCTTATACTAATCCGTCTCCTATGAATTATAACTGACTAATATAGCAAACAAGTCATAGAACATGCTACATGACAAATCTAAAAAAGCAATAATAGACAGTGGAATAACAAAACAGAAAGATATAATGGTTTATCAATTCATGGTGCCGACTGTAATATTTTCGAAGCGATGACTTCAACTTTATCACTAGGAGTCCTCGATCTCTATAAAGGCAATCCTGATAGGAACCACAAGCGCTGGAATATCGGATAAACTGAGAGAGATATACATCATATACAGGTGCGGCTGGAATGTTACTCCCATATAAATGAAAAGTTTACAATGATCAAATTCTACAAAAGTGACGGACTTTAATTGGAAGCAAAAATTATCATATACAACTCGAAAGTCCTCATAATTTATTTGACCATTTTACGTGATTGCTTCCATTTATAAATAGGGGTCGTCGTGGTCTTGATCGTATGGTAGGTGGATTTACCATTACATATCCAACCAGTGCCTATCACCACTAAAGCTGGGAGTTCGAATCTCGCTAATGACGAGGTATACTCGGTACAACTTTATGCGATAAAGTTTTATGTGTTTCTTTGCTATAATCACCACACATATAAATACACCAATTACGATCTATTCCGTCATAACCATTATTCTCATTTATACAGGAACTATAGCAGGAAATTTCAAATGATATTTTTTAGCATGTTACGTGATAATAACAACATAAACTGTTGAAGTATTTGATCGATAGCTATTTAACGTCAATTGAACAGTGTTTCAGCTATATCTATGACGGGAACAAGTAGACATCAAATGGTTTCAGCTATATCTATGACGGGAACAAGTAGACATCAAATGGTTTCAGCTATATCTATGACGGGAACAAGTAGACATCAAATGGTTTCAGCTATATCTATGACGGGAACAAGTAGACATCAAATGGTTTCAGCTATATCCATGACGGGAACAAGTAGACATCAAATGGATCACGGGTTGAACATAGGTGTGATTTTTTAGATATACTCAGAAAAAAACAGGATATAACGGCGTGGATCCGAAACAACGACTTGTCTAACAAAATTACTAATTTAGAGCAAGTAGAATGGCCATAGTAATATCTGTAATATCTGTCCTTTGAGTTACCTATTTGGTATTTTCAAATTGGTATGGAATGTTTCATTCTATAGTAAAGCAATATGAATATAAATAAGAAATAAGCCCAAATAAACCAAAACAACAATAATAAATCATCACGTGAACAACTTACTTGTAAAAAAAATGGCGATCTTACACAATAACGATAATCGTGACTTCATTTAATATGAAAAATCTATTATTATGAACTAGTAACAGGTATGGACTTTGGGAGTGAGATATTGTCAGTAGATCATGCAGATATCAGCAATTGTGAAAGTCGGTTAACTCGGGATTTACCTTTCAAACAGCGGAAAAAAGACGGTCGCGTAAGGCAGGGGGTCATTGAATACAGTTAAAGTACATTTTGTATATAGTAAAATTCGTTGGGAGGAATGAAAAAGGTCGGGTAAATCGCTTAATACAGGGGGGTCGTTAAGACAGGTTTGACTGTAACTTATTTCCATCACACCCTATGGACAAGCTGTGGATTTGATTCACCCCGGTCAACCAATTGACAACCCTTTCGGAGGGTGTGTACCCATAGAGAGAAAACATCATATTTTCATTGACGGGGTTCCATAGTGTGGCTTATCTTATCTAATATCTAGTATTGAATATAGTTTATATGTGCTATATTATCTTCTTAATTCTTTAGGAAGAATGGAATACATACATGAACAAAACTTGCAAAGAAACTATAATGACATGCAAACAAATTAAAAGCAGTACTTGCAGTTATTTGAGTATAGAAAAAAACGTACAGTTTAAGATAAGAAGAGTTTGAAGATATCAAAGGAGTACTCAGAATCCGTAAATCGAAGAAGGACAGACAACACAATGGACAAAAGAAAAAGGATAAACACCGATCTACACAATTGTTTTCCCGGAGGAACAATTAATACCTCAACTAAAGTATCAATCGGTGGCATAAACCTGGTACTCGGTTACTTTTAGAATTTTATATTAGTTATGTTTACAGATAGTACTTATCTGAAGAGGAAATTATAATATGTTTAAAGAACATAGGTTTTGCTATGCCACCGCTACGAACGACGAAAAGGTGTATTCAATGCTTATTTAATTTCCTAGATAGAATCATGAATACTTGTTATAACATAAAGTGCCGAGTTTATTAACTATAGGCCTTGAATTTAAAACAAGTCTCATGATCTTTAAGAGATGTATGCCATGTAATAGTTACTGTTGTAATTTTGTCGACGGTATAGGGTTTGACGCTGACAATTACAAATTTATAGGTGTTAATAATAAGACAATTTGATATCACATTGTTCCTTATGATGCAAATTAATATTTGTAAATTATTCGAAAATTACAGGCACATTCTCGATTTGATAAACCATTATCGGAAACCATTTACATTATATTCTTTCTTGGAAGGAAGGTTTTATTTCCATATGTGATAAATAGTTTGTATTCCGCAGTTGTTTGTATAATTGTGGCCATCAAAATGTCGTTCCACACGCAATTACCACCTCAATCTTAACTGTAATGTCGGTCTATATGGGTCACGTGATGCGGGCATTTCCGGAAAGTAGTTTCGTATTTCTACAATTTTTCAAATGACTCTATAGTAAATTACAATTATTTCGATCTTTCTGTCATTTCTGCGACAAATATTTTGACGCACTATATTTCTGTGCGCGTGGATACGTTTATTGAGGGAATGACTCTGTATGTTTCCGGATTCATTTGTATAATACTTTATCAATCACTACAACTTATGACAAAAGGCTAAAGACTAAATAAAACAAAATATAAATACATTGTAGTTGCAAGAAATGTTAAAGAAAATATCATGTGTGCTCATCATCAAATATTGTGTGTTTTATTTTCAGTCTAAACGGTTTTCAATGTTTTTAATGGATCTAAAACTTATGTTGCAAAGAGTTAAACTACTTGGTATCTAAGTATAGTGTCGCTTATTTCTACACAGTATTGTAATTGCAAGACACATCTTGTAAAATGATTTCGTACCCCAAAGGGTAAAATGCTAATAATATATTCATTAAATTTTTATTGATATCTTAAAACCGGGAGATATCTGTTAACTCTCATGGAAAGTGATATCTTATTTTTCTAATTCCATGAAAAGGTTACACATAGAAGAGCCATATAGCTCAATCTAGTTGTCATCTGTATGTCAAAATACAATACTTTTCGCATCCCCAACCTGATGCAAAAAGTAAGTCAAAATCTATTACATTTTTAGTTGTTTCATGGGACTATAAGAATCCAGCTATGTCAGCATAATTATGTAAAGCTAGCATTATCATATTTATTCATCATCGTAATCATCATATATTAAAACTAATTTGTTCTCGCCTGAACGTAAATATATATATATATATATATACGTCTGAAAATTAAACCAAGCAGTGTTAGAAGTAGATTTTTTGAGCTGTCAAATTTTTGTTCTTCCCTCGACGGGATTTGAACTCACACCATTGATACACTGCAGCACCAATCGCTTAGCCTTATGTCCAGCGCCCTATAACACTCGACCACATCCGCTCCATAAAAATGGAGCTTCAATGATCGAAGTGTTACCTTGTCTCGTAAGGAAAATCGAGGGATAGATATAAGACATGTGTCTAAGCGTGTGTAGATGGTACATATACATGTATACTTAATATTATAAGTTAAATATAAGATTTTGTAAGATTGAACCCTATGTATATAATTAATATCCATTCTAAAATATCTCAAATACAGTGTATATTCAAACTCCGCGAAGACAGAATTCATAATAATAAGCTTTCGAATTTTTTGGAATAGAAATAAAGATTACCGAACAGGGTTCCTTTCCATGTACTTTATCAATATCTTCTTTCCATCTTGGAGGTAGACAGACGAACTGTGATATGGTTACCTAACTACGAAAGAAAATTAGTCGTTGACACATAAAAATGATTGCTTGAAATCAGAATCGTTTTTATTACTTTAGAGATATTTCAACGTTTCTATCAAGTATTTACGATATAAATCAGGGTCTTTTTAAAAGACGCCATACAACAGCCACATATTGAAAGTTTGAACTGCGAGACACAAGCTATTCCATTACTTGAGTACAATCAAGATGGTAACTACACTAAAGATAGAGTGTCCAAAACAATAGCTGCGTATAACTTAATTATGTGCCCTTTTTGAACGGCCTATAATTTAATCACATGAATATAATTTGCATTTTCGTGTTTAACGTCGTTACGTAGATTATGTTTAGTCGTCTGACGTCATGACAACGGAATATGAACTCCACTGGTTAGTTCGCTAAAGTTGACTCGTTCTCAATAAAGCTTCATATTTAAAACCACAGCCGTAATATTTGTTAATGATCGGTGCTGTAATGTACCAATGGCGTGAGTTTGAACGAATCCTGCTGAGCGAAGGACAAAAATTATAAAAATATTTGCAAGCAAAAAGATCTATCTAACATTGTTATGATGAATTGTCAAACAGTATTTACAAACTATTTAATATAGCCTGATGTCCAGGATCAAGGGCATCACATCGGTACATGAAGCTATAATATATTATAATGGATATTCGTTATTGTAGGTTAAGACTCGGGTTATGGTGATTAACGCCACTTTCAACAATATTTCAGTTATATCGTGGTGGCCAGTATTACAGGTGGAGCGAATAGAAATACCCGTATCCTCATTGTTCAATCGAATTGGTTTTACAGAGTATCAACTGTATGGGTTTAAATCACGCTGTCGGTAGATCAACAATACGAAATCTTTGTCATTTAGAACATCTCTAACACTGTTGGGTTTGATTTGCAGCCGTAATATTAAAAATAATCTAGTACTCTTTCGCAATCAATGGGAGGAATTACACTGTGTGGTTGTCACACTCTACCGCTATCGTTAGCTTTAGACTATTATATATATAAATGTGCGTCTTTCGGATGAATTATAGTCATTGTAAATGTCATGTTACTTACCGGTATATTACGGGTACCAATATTTTGTAATCATCCCCCCTTTCCTTATACATGTATCAACCGCTCCTCATTTGTAGGGTTTCTATGGTCGTTGTGTCCCCTTGCTCCTGTATAATGAAAAAATTTAATGCACACGGTGTGTTTCCAGAATAACATTCATCATGTACCGTAAAAGTAAACATTAGTCATTAGGATAAAGACAACCAAAGGAACTAACTGAGATAGTCAAAGGAACTAACTGAGATAGTCAAAGGAACTAACTGAGATAGTCAAAGGAACTAACTGAGATAGTCATAGGAACTAACTGAGAAAACCAAAGGAACTAACTGAGACAACCAAAGGAACTAACTGAGATAGTCAAAGGAACTAACTGAGATAGTCAAAGGAACTAACTGAGAAAACCAAAGGAACTAACTGAGACAACCAAAGGAACTAAATGAGATAGTCAAAGGAACTAACTGAGATAGTCAAAGAAACTAACTGAGATAGTCAAAGGAACTAACTGAGATAGTCAAAGGAACTAACTGAGATAGTCAAAGGAACTAACTGAGAAAACCAAAGGAACTAACTGAGATAGTCAAAGGAACTAACTGAGATAGTCAAAGGAACTAACTGAGATAGTCAAAGGAACTAACTGAGAAAACCAAAGGAACTAACTGAGATAGTCAAAGGAACTAACTGAGATAGTCAAAGGAACTAACTGAGATAGTCAAAGGAACTAACTGAGAAAACCAAAGGAACTAACTGAGAAAACCAAAGGAACTAACTGAGAAAACCAAAGGAACTAACTGAAATAGTCAAAGGAACTAACTGAGACAACCAAAGGAACTAACTGAGACAACCAAGGGAACTAACTGGGACAACCAAGGGAACTAACTGAGATAGTCAAAATCGATTATGGTTACGAATACATGAGGTGAATGACTTTAGTTTTAAGAAATTACATTATTTAGGAACCTTAAATTTCAAAAGTGCCGAAGCATTGAATACTATCGTGGACTAATGGTTCACCACCAGAGATATCGAACCAGTGGTCGTAAATATAATGTATGCCTGAGTCAGATTAACATTAGTGTTAGGAACTGTAACGGGTCCGATTATATCTACAAATAGTCCGGAAATACATCAACAATAAGGACGAATTAAATTGATGGCAAATTAAAAACAAACAAGGAAAGAAAACAACGATACAAGAGATGTGTGTTAAAATTGTATCTATAATGATGTTGTGCATCTGATACAATAGAAGCATTAAAGAATTACGTTTCGTTCCGGAATAGTTTTTTTTTATATTATCAGCAATACTTTCATATCTTGTGCAATTAACTCTAACAGTTTTCAACCAAGGCAATAAAGCTATACATTATATTATTATGCATGTTAAAGTTGCTTGCTGTGCATTATATATGCATTCAAAAATATTTCTCCAATATTCATAAAAACAATAAGCTTTATTTTGTTTTGTCCTTATTGTAAAAAAAAGCTGCAGTTGATGCTCACTTCTTTTTTAATTTTCATTTAAAGTTAACTCTAAGAAAAGATTTTGTCTCAACTTGTGAAAAAGAACAATACTACAGAAATATACATTCTCCATTATAATTGATAGCATTATTAACAGATCAAAATATCTTACAATCTATCGTTCCTTTGAATAAAAAGCCATTGTAGCCGAGAACTATAATCATGACAACTGTATGATCAGAAACTCTGTATATATGTTATATGACAACTGTATGAACAGATATTCTGTATATATATTATATGACAACTGTATAAAGAGATATTCTGTATGTATGTTATATGACAACCGTATGATCAGATACTCTGTATGTATGTTATATGACAACTGTATGAACAGATTTTCTGTATGTATGTTATATGACAACCGTATGATCAGATACTCTGTATGTATGTTATATGACAACTGTATGATCAGAAACTCTGTATGTATGTTATATGACAACTCTATGAACAGATACTCTGTATGTATGTATGCTATATGACAACTCTATGAACATATACTCTGTATGTATGTTATATGACAACTCTATGAACAGATACTCTGTATGTATATCATATGACAACCGTATGATCAGATACTCTGTATGTATGTTATATGACAACTCTGTATGTATGGTATATGACAGCTATATGATCAGACACTCTATGTATCTTATATGACAACTGAATGACAAGATACTCTGTATGTATATTACATGAAATCAGTGATCAGATACTCTGTATGTATGTTACATGAAAACTGTATGATCAGATACTCTGTATGTATGTTTCATGAGAACTAATAAGATACTCTGTATGTATGTTACATAACAACTGTATGAACAGATACTCGATGTATGTTACATGACAACTGTATAATCAGATACTCTGTATGTATGTTACATGACAACTATATGATCAGATACCCTGTATGCATGTTACATCTGTATGATTACAACTGTATGAACAGATAATCTGTATGTATGTTACAACTGTATGAACAGACACTATATATATGTTACATGACAACTGTATGAACATATACTCTATGTATGCTACATGACAACTGTATGATTGATCAGGTACCCTTTATGTATTTTACTTGACAACTGTATGATCACATACTCTGTATGTAGTTACTTTATGATCAGATAATCTGTATGCAGTTACTTTATGATTAGATACTCTGTGTGTTGTTACTTTATGATCATATACTCTGTATATGTGTCACTTTATGATCAGATACTCTGTATGTATGTTACTTTATGATCAGATACTCTGCATGTATGTTACTTTATGATCAGACCCTCTGTATGTAGTTACTTTATGATTAGATTCTCTGTAGGTTTGTCACTTTATGATCAGATACTCCGTATGTGAGCTACTTTATGATTAGATACCATGTATGTAGTACTTTATGATTAGATACTCTGTATATATGTTACTCTATAATCAGATACTCTGTATGTAAGTTACTTTATGATTAGATAACCTGTATGTAGTTACTTTATGATTAGATAAGCTGTATGTATGTTACTTTATGATCAGATACTCTGTATGTGAGTTACTTTATGATTAGATATTCTGTATGTAGTTACTTTATGATTAGATACTCTGTATGTAGTTACTTTATGATTAGATACTCTGTATGTAGTTACTTTATGATTAGATACTCTGTATGTATGTTACTCTATGATCCGATATTCTGTATGTGGTTACTTTTTAGATACTCTGTATGTAGTTACTTTTTAGATACTCTGTATGTAGTTACTTTAGGTACAACTGTATAAGCAGCTACTCTGTTACTTTATTTGATGTTTGATTGTATTGTAAACTTTTATGGCATGTTGCAAAATTTTAGAGGTAAAACATCATTTAATTTAAAATGTTCGTATTCCTAGGCGTGGTAATTTCTCAAGAGATGGTATCTAATGTTGTGTGATCAATTCTTTAATATTTACAAAAAATGTCAACACGAAGTCTAGTTGTGCATAGCATATTGTGAAGATGTCTGAATATGTAGCCTGACAAATTGAGACTTTTGGTTTTTTTATTAAAAAAAATAATAAAACAAACCTCAGCTTGTTTTGGCATTTAAAGTTTTAACATTAATTTCATCCCGACAGCAGGAATTTAACACCACGTATGAATAGCTAACAAGAATATGGTGTTATTTGAAATGTGAAAAATTGTAAAATACATTCGTTTTGTCGGTCCATAGATACAGGATATAACACCCCCTTTCTGCTCATAAAATGATTATGCAGTTCTTTGATATTTTATCATAAAATTATAAGTTTCATTATAAAGTAGAAAAATAATCACATATATGCAGGTGAGGACGAAAAATCTCAAAATAGGTGCGAGATGCACGTGCTTCTATCAAATTGAAAGGTATTATTTTTCCGTATATGATATTTTGCCTCATTTACAAAACATAATGTTTGTCATAAGGTGGTAATTAAAATGTAACATAGCTGGGTAAATGATATATATAAGTGTTAATACACGTTTTATAGAACTTCGCCATTATAATTATTTTGTCATAAAACTAAAAGCCGTGAAGAACAACATATGCAAATATTCTCACTGTCATTTATCACAATTTTAAGTACTATCGCTGTTTTAAATCGACTTTTTTTCAATTTTGTAACAATTTTTTGTTGCCCAAAATGTTGTTTAAATGCGGTCACAGATCGTTAAAGAAATTCAATAAAATCCTTAGTAATTTGAATCGTTTCTGTTGGATGATTTTGAATTAATATTTAGCTCAGCGGCACGCGTGCGTCTCATTTTGAACAATTCTCTTTCATGTGAACGTATTTCATATATCATCGTCAAAGTGACATTTAAATTATTTTATTCCTGCGAAATCACAACAAGCAATTACCAACCACGCTCGCTGTTTTAGAGGAAAAGTTTCAAATAATGTCGGAAAACAATGGCCGTCGCTTTCTCATCATTTAAAAAGAACGTAATTATGACGGTTTAATTAGGGTCCCTTGCGATCATATACAAAATTATTAGAAAGTGCAAAAGGTTGACATACGTTTTCCATCAATTTCCTTGCAACAAAATTATAATGAATTTTAATGTCCGATCGGGATGGAACATTGATTTTGATGTTCTTGGTTCTTTAAGGAATACATTAACATTTTCTTTATAACTAAAGTGTTTTTTTTTTTGTTTTTTTTTTGTTTTTTACATTTTGCACATCAATAAAATAATACAAAGAACCTCTCGTATGTATCTGATGGTTCATTTGTTTTGTGGTTAAGTTCATCGCTCATGCAACAATAAAGATATTTCTGAATGATCAATGGACAGAACAAGACATTCAGAAAGATCGAAATAGTCACCGAAGTGCCCCAACATCAGTCACAACTTACATTTTACTCCACACTATACTTGCAATCTATATCTGGAATATAACACAAAGGGTAACATACTCTAAAACTGATGACAAACTTGAATACTAGTATTTGTTGTAGATTTCAACATTGGTATGCCAGGCCATATGATATGTTGTTTCTGACTCGGTGACTTTAGACAAGTCGGTGGGTAACCGTGGTTTTTTCCGGGTACTCCGGTTTTCTCCACCAATAAAACTTACCGCCACGATATAACTGAAATATTGTTGAATACTTTAAACGTCATAAACCTAACCCTAACACCCCTATATGTGACCCGCCATGACATTTCCAGGCCTATGGAGGTAAAACGTCATAAAGAGAAAAACGTCGTCAAAGTGTCGCGTTGCGAAACCGGGCACCTGTCACACCGGCAATTACATTTTCTACTACAGTGCCTATCGCAAAAGATATGCATGCTTATAACTTATTATAGATATAATATTTACAGATATTTATAACCATTTATCAGTTATAAAGTGCTATATTTATCCATCTTTTCCCAACAAATCGCCGATAGCGCGCAGAACATTGTAAAAGTCCGATAATTTTCTGATTATATTTAATCATTTTTACCAACGAAATTGCTTCTCTTTTAAATCACACCTTTACAATATTGTACATTTTTTTTTGTATTAAGTGTAATTCTGTGATATTTATCTTACTGAACCATAGATTTAACGTGGTTACGAATATAAACTTATTCGAAAAGTAACCCTTCGAAAATGCGTCGATCTCCGTTACCGGATTTGCCTTCATCATTAGTTTCATAAAGGGAAAATACACTGTTAAGAAAAGTATATTTTCCCGAGAAAATGTAAACCATTTTTGTTAAAATAACATTGAAATGGTGTCCGCTAAGACTTAATTATGGATAGTCAAGCTAGTGTGTCATCCTCGGCAAGCACCGTTCACTTGGATCTAATTAATGACCAGGACAATGACTTTGTGGATGAAATCGACGAAGTTGACCGAATTTATTTTGGGAACATTGAAATCAATTTGAGAGATGACATTAGTTATTCAGATTTAAATGATGAGGACGATGAAGACTGTGAATCTGAAAAAGAAAATATTGACAGTAATACATTCAACATTGGTGTAGAATGCGGTGAATTAGATCTTTGTGAATCTGAGAAACAAACACATTTTCTGAATCAAACTTGCAACTGTGAAAGATTGTATAACAAAGTTCCATGCAGTAAAATAGTAGATAATGAGGTACTCATAGATTATAGGTTGAGTTGTCTGGAAATGAACAAAAGTGAACTTGATTTGATAATCAAAGTTCAATTATTTGCCCACAGAAACAATAGCACAGGTGTTGATGCAAAAAAAAAAAAAAAACACAAAGACAAAGAAAGAGAGAGAATAATGCAACAATATTTTTTCAATGGTCACCAGATATGTAGAAAACATTTTTATTTGCCCATGCCATTGTTATATTATAGGCACTATATATTCCAAGCTATATAAAGTGTTGTTTTTGATTCCCACATCTAGACACTATATATGTCAGACAAGATGAAATGCTGTTTCTGACTCCCCTATTTAATCGACACTATATATGCCAGGCCAGGTGGGGTATTGTTTCTAACTCCTCTATTCAAGAACTATATATGTCAGGCAAGGTGGTGTATTGTTTCTAACTCCTCTATTCAAGAAC
>MJUT01009162.1:262096-273777 GCA_002080005.1 Gigantidas platifrons | reverse complement strand
GTCCTGTACATCCGGGTTTTATGTTTGTTTGGTTAGAGTTCTTTCCCATAATTTGTCCTGTACATCCGGGTTTTGATTCTTCTGACTTTCCTCTTGTGTTTGGTATTCTCAAGGCCTGAAGTTCTTCTAAAATTTAAATTGTTAGCGCGAAAAATTCCACATGAAAAATTGGAAATTCGGCCACGAACCAAGACAGGTCTAATCTTAGACTTTTCATATTACCATTGAGAAGTATTCCTATTCTGTGTAAAAATCTAATTTTAATAAAATCCTTTGTTTTCCTGCTTGATAAAACAATATAATCTGTAAATTGTTATCACAAAAGGCACTTTACAACCTGTTAATTGTTCTATAATTTGATGTAACGATCATTTAAGTTTAATGTCATCTTATCTATGGTCTCGACGTCAAGATGAGGACCATATGCCATCATTGGTGTAATTGATTGTTCGAATTCGACAACAGATACAACGTCTTCTACGACGTAATATTTAGCTGTGTGTGTGTTTAAGTTTTTTTTTGTTTTTTTTTTTAGTAACAGGCGTTTCCAGAAGAAATAATAATATACAAGTTTAATATCCTTTAATGGTAAGAAACGAGGTTCACTAAGCTGTCTAGAATTATTTAACTAATGAGAATGTATTATCAAATTCGCACATGGTATGTTTCTTGCATAGGTAATCTGGTTCTTTTTTTACCTAAACATTTAACCAAGAATATATTAAAAACATAAATTAACAGCCGTTTTGAAAACATAATCAACATTTTCGTGATTTAATTCGTGAGAACATCACACAATTGTTTTTTCAACTGCATCGGTGGTGTAATGGTTGACGTGCTCGCCTCGAGTGCGGCAGATCGTGGGTTCCAGCCCCGCTTGGATGAAACCAAAGACTATAAAATTAGTATTTGTTGCTTCTCCGCTAAGCACACTCAGCCAGACATACAATGTATTTGTTTTACGGACCAGGCATACAATTTATTTGTTTTTACGGACCAGACATACAATGTATTTGTTTTTACGGACCAGACATACAATGTATTTGTTTTTAAGGACCAGACATACAATGTATTTGTTTTTAAGGACCAGACATACAATGTATTTGTTTTACGGACCAGACATTCAATTTATTTATTTTTACGGACCAGACATACAATGTATTTGTTTTACGGACCAAACATACAATGTATTTGTTTTACGGACCAGACATTCAATTTATTTGTTTTTACGGACCAGACATACAATGTATTTGTTTTACGGACCAGGCTTACAATTTATTTGTTTTTACGGACCAGACATACAATGTATTTGTTTTACGGACCAGGCATACAATTTATTTGTTTTTACGGACCAGACATACAATGTATTTGTTTTTACGGACCAGACATACAATGTATTTGTTTTTAAGGTCCAGACATACAATGTATTTGTTTTACGGACCAGACATACAATGTATTTGTTTTTAGTTTAAACAATATTTATTTGAATGAAATAAAGACATAGTTGCAAACATAAGATAATCAGCATAGTAAATACAAAGTATATATATCAAAGGGATTCAGAAACAAGTTATTTAAACTTATGTAAATCCGTCTCCCTATCTACCGGTAATGCATATTGTTGCATTAAGTAGTCAACAGTGATACATGTCTAAATGTATATATCTGTAAAAATAAATAGGAATCTGCCAAGTCGGAATGTGTTGAGAAACCAAAAAATATTATGCAGGTTCTGCTGGATTGATACCGTAAGTTAATTATCAATTCAATTGAATCTTTTTGTTTGTAGAATGTACTGGGATACCTTTATAAAGATAGCTCTATTTTCATCTTCGGAAAGAAGGTTGTTGTTTTTAAGAACCAGACATACAATATATTTGTTTTTAAGGACCAGACATACAATGTATTTGTTTTTAAGAACCAGACATACAATGTATTTGTTTTTACGGACCAGACATACAATGTATTTGTTTTTAAGGACAAGACATACAATGTATTTGCTTTCCAAAAAAAAACAAAAAACAACGCCTTACAATCAACAGCCCCTATACAAATACAACTGAATGGGTGAAAGAATTATACATGATTAAGAAATAATCCCTCTGAGGGACACGTGACCCATATAATTAAGCTGCACACCTGTTGATTATCTCACCTTGTGCTTGCGCTAATAAATGTAACAAAAGCTAAGCAATCCACGTTCTTATTTTTTCTCTGTAAATATGTGTATAATTTAAATAAAAAGCCGACAGGATTAAAACGCATTACTTTATATCGGAAAATAAAATTATTGGTGTAACATACACTGCGGTTAAACCATTGGAAATGATGACATTCATAGGTACCACATATTGTGAAAAGAATTTGAAGGGAATTTGTTTAATTATAAGTGGTACGACTGAAAATATAATATACACAGTTTAATAAAGACTAGCATTAACGGAGACACGACTTAATATATGTCACATACACGTGCGCATTAAGACATGTTAAAAAGTATATATGCTATGTTCATTTTTCCTAGCGTTTCAACTTTCTAGATTTTAATTCTCTACCCGTTCTATCTCATCGTGTCGTACACTTCGATCGCCGTTAAGTAGAAATTTAAAACATTATCAGGGAACGAGGATGCTTTTAACGAAATATAGGAGCAGAATAAAATGAATGACAAATCCATTTATTTTGTAATGTCGCAATATTTACAAATCACTTTAAGCAGGAATGGAACTGAATTCTCCGGAAGTCGCACTTCATTCCCGACTAGTCAAATGTTATTCAGCAAACAGAGATTGTATTTAGGATATATCGATATTTAAATGCATCTGAGCAATCCAATGAAAGAGAAGCTCGACTCTTTTGGGAGGTGATGTATATCAAAATTATAAGGTACAGTTACATGTGGATGACATATAGATGTACACATGACATATAGATGTACACATGGCATATAGATGTACACATGACATATAAATATACACATGACATATAGATGTACACATGAAATATAGATGTACACATGGCATATAGATGTACACATGACATATAAATATACACATGACATATAGATGTACACATGACATATAAATGTACACATGACATATAGATGTACACATGACATATAAATGTACACTTAAGTTAAGAAACCGTCGTTGTGGCTATTGGTTGAATCCATGTATATTTATATACAATCAGTGGCTTCCACTGCATACGTTTTGAGTACGAATTTTACTCGTGGACGAATGTAGTCGATACAACACCAGACTCAAGTTACAAAAGAGTAGCACCCACTTTTCAGATATGTTTATAATCGATGATTCTAATATAATTGAAACATCGTCCAGTATAAAATATCGACATAGATGTTACCAATGAAACTGTGTATGCAAAGTAGTAAAAAAAATATCGTTCAATTTGATACATGTACAAAGTTTGTCAGTTACTTGTAGAAAGTCGCTGATTTTCTCAAGGTATTCCGGTTTCTTCTTCCACCAGTAAATACTTACCACCACGATATAAATAAAACATGGTTGAAATTGGAGATAAACACCGTAATAATGCGCACATATAAACTTTGGACCCTTCAAAGTATTAGACATTAAGAAAACATTTTGTAAGCGAATAGCACGAAAAAAGATTTGAAGAGACCAAAAGGGATAATCAGAAGCCTTAAATCAAAGGACAGGAAATAAAATGGTCAAAAGAAAAGGGACAATAAGACAATCAATGATCCACAAAGCAGTAAACAAAACTAAAAATTGATCAACACGAACCCATAACAACGGGTGAATTCCGGTTCTCGGGAAGGATAACAAGTTCTTGCTACACTGGTGGCATCCGTCATGTTACTCTTGTTACAAATTCGCAATAAGTCGTACGGATCATATGCGTGAGTGAGCGATTGTCGTGTAACGCAAACTCAGCAATATATCAGCTATATCATGGCTAGAATAAGCTACAAGTAATATTCAATGGAATCATGATGAGGTCCGCTTTATACTAGAACTACCCCCCTATCTGGATTTTTATAGTGCTAGCTAACTGAAACAACAATCCGCGGATAAACATGTCGCCTCACCCGGACACATTATCCTGATTCAGAGCCAACCAGTCTTTGCTCTTTCCCCTAAATGCTGCCTATTTAGCTGGGAAGCAACAAATACCAATTTTATAGTCTTTGGTTTGATCCGATCGGGGTTCGAACACGTGATCTACCGTACTCGAGGCGAGCACGCCAAACTTTACACCACCGATGCGGTTCATATAGCGTGATCTAAAGTTTGAACTGTCTAGCTAAAGATGGTACTGTTGTTGTACACAGAGATAGCTCACTCTACACTGTACCAAATAAGTTGGTACAAGAGAAGGTTCACAGGGCTCCAGCGCGTCCCATGGTGGCTGATAGAGGGAGCTTTCTCGATGTAGGGTTGTCAGGTTATTATACGGAAAGCCTGACCGTGTACCATAGTGGGCAATGTGTTTGGAGAGTGCCACGCTCTCGGCACGCTAACGGTAGACGCATTGAAGTTGCTACACAAGACTAAATATTTAGTCCTTACTCAACTCTTCATACTTGTTAAGTGGCATGCACAGGCCGGTGGCCCGGTTGACACATCCCTTCCATCATTTTTATGTAGTTTTTACATACCCGGTGTTATACTTATTATCATCCTCAATATAGCTGATATTATATATAATTTGCAAATAAACTTCTAATGATACCCCATTAAAAATATGACTGACACTCAACCTTTGAACCTTGATTTTTTACATTTCTACGGTTCGTCTGCTCGATTAGTTATCAAATAAGCAAATTATAGTTTTGGCGGTTACATATCTCAGAGTAACATATAGTAGATTTACACATTTGCAGTGTGTCTTGACGAGATGCTTCGATCGGCGTCCTTACACGGAAATATTACGAGAAAATATTCGACCTTTGAAAGCCCCACCTGGCTTTAATGAATGTCTGTCTTGTATTTCAGTAACTGTACTTGATACCAATTTCATGCAGTATCAATTATAACATTCAAATATACAAAATAATGACTTTCTGTAATTATCAGTGATGTGAACTTGTAACACTGTATATTAAGCTTCACTTTCTGTTATTCAACTCATTAAGAAGCTGAGAAAGTCATTTGGTAACATAAAGCTGCCATTGTCGCACAAACACGAAATCTCCTTCAACTGACACCTGGTGACAATTAAATCATGTCCATCCTATTTTCATCTATTGTTCTTACATAATATTCCATTATAGGTTTCCCTTACCCTTTCATCTGTTATTGATTTAATAATTAACAGTTGTAACAACGCCATTAATGTAACGGAACACTACAGTGTTGATTTTTATGTGTGACATAGGTAACTGTGAATTTGATTCATCATTGTTGCCGTTAGACCACGGGGTGTACTGATTTACATACGATTTAGCCGCAAACACGGAAAGCGCCTATTTCCTTAATTCCATCCGTTTTCGGATGATTCTGGGAAATTATCTATTAGTAATTCCGCCATTCAGCGTCAATCGCATTTCCTTTTATCTTTCCGCTATTGACGAGTCTAGAGTTTATCCGATTGTATTTTAGGGTATTTAACGATTTGATTTTTACAGAAAAAAGCAATTATCGGCAATTTCATAAAATATTTTCATTTCCTTATGAAAATTATTTGCAAATGAGATTAGTGCAAAAGTAGTTATTTTACAACACTGTTATATTTTCATGTTTTCTTTTTGTGTGTTCAAATATATATTTTTATGTATGTTCACTTAGCATCACGAACAGATAGATAACTTTTTCTATTAATTCCATACGTGAATAAACAACAGAATAATTGCATTGGTTTTTTTTAACAAGAAGTAGAATTTTCTTTTGATATGATTAAGTTTGTACATTTTGCTGAAATCAATTTTAATGTTTATTGAGACATTACATCTAGCATTACAATTAAACAGTAGGTATAAATTAAAGAAGAGAATAATAATAAAGAACATGTCAATAATATAAAATATATATATATATTTACACACCAAAAATATGCAATGCTTTCGCTATAAATGAAAATGTGATAATATATTCCAATTAAGTTCTATTTTCGTAAATGAAAGTAATATTTCTTTCGTATTTATGATTACCACTAGAATGAAATATCTCCTAAGTTCTGAAAACCAATTTAATAAATATATTTCATCGGCATATGAGCATTGTAAAAGACGAATCTAATGGGGAAATCATATTCCATCAGATTATTTCTGGGGAAATAAACACATGAAATTAACATACCAAGATTGAAATTCAATTTGAACTCAAGCATAGACGGTACAACATTAAGTACATTAAGCAAGAAAAGAAACGTCAAGCTGTAACAACATTTTATTAACGAAGCAGCATGTCAGTTTCTAGTAATTTACAATGCAGTACTACTATCAAGACTAAAATGGGTTTTATCCAATAAAAACATGATCAATCGCTTCGTTAAAAGGCACGACACCAACATTCAAGAATTTACATTTTTGAGGTGCCTACGGAAGTTCATGGAACATGTCCGTGAATTTACATATCACGTATGACTTTATATTTATTATGTATTTATCAATTGTCTCTTTAATATACATGTGTATATGTTTTATAATATATTGAAGCGATTTTAATACATTAATAGACCATTTCAATATAAACAGATTAAGATTAAATAAATATCCCTGGTGGCCTCTTCAAACTTATTTACATTCACAACGCGGTTTATAGCATCACATTAAAGTAACCCAAAGAATAATGATCAGATTTTTGGAAGCTCAATGGAGTGTATTGAACAGTTCATTTAAGGCAAAGACTAACAAACGTTGTGATGGCTGCGACTACAGAGAATAAATCGGTATCTAATCACTCATGACGTGTGATCTATTGAGAAAAATTGGCACTAAAAAGAAACCACGAGATCAAAATATTGTAATAACGCCCTCTGATTGATGACAAACGATTCTGATGAAGTCGTTGTGAAGTGTTCAGTTCGATTCTGATGAAGTCTTTGTGAAGTGTTGATATAACTTGGTTACTGAATAAAGTTAAAGACATTATACTATAGTAACATTTTTTTTTTTAGCTTTCATTAAATTGAATGTTGTAACTGATTTTGAAAAATTGAATTAAATATTTAAAGATCAAATTATTACCGTATTTACATTTTAGATTCTTGCTTAAAATGAAAGAAAAACGCATATTCTCATATTTCGATTTATGTGCATTATATATAAAAAAAAAAGAAAAAAAAAACAACAACAACAAATAAATAAATAAAATTAAAACAAAAACAAAAACAAAAAACAATATTTAAAACAACATACCATATGTAAAAATAAATGCATTCCGAATTGATCAATGAAAGAAAAGAAATATGAAAACTGGAAAAAAATATATAATATAATATTACTACAATGTTGGATGTTTATTAACACTAAGATTTAACAACAAAAACTATTTTACAGTTAACTTCACTAATAAACTAATATAAACACAATTAATATAATCAGATAGTTAAACGTATCTATAAATAATACTACTAACTATAAATGTGAATGTCATAAAATAACCTTTTCTAAAACAAACATATGAGCACTAAAATGCATTTTCTAATAATATTCAACGTCAATTTTGTGTCGTGTGTAGGAACAATGCAAGGCGGTACTTTGTGACATTTAAGACACATATATCGAAGTCTATTTGCTAGATATTCAAGACCCCCTGTGTATAAAAAGCCAAAGATCTTTACATTATTTGAAAATTATATCCTCGACTTTGACAACCACCGGAAGCCAGTCGTGATCATTCTAAAATACCGGAAGTTCATACAATGGCGCTACAGAGGGCTCAGTAGAAACATCAGAATAGGGGAAATGACGAATGATACGTTAAGTAAAAGATCTAATACTGGTTATTAGTTGTTTTTGTTCCTTTTTGCTATCGATCTCTAATTTCTATGGCAACTATGCCGTGAGCGGAACAATTTGGAAACTGACTGCATGGAGAGAAGAATGCTAGGCAAATCAGTTATATTAACAAATAAATGTGTTCCGAACTTTAACAAGGGGAATTGTATTACGCCGGTATAATAGAGCATGTCTTTCCGATTTCCTCCGAGGTAATGGTTAACATTTCCACAAGTTAAATAGGAAATGCTTTCATTTACAGGTTAAGTCAATTTAAACGAAGGTTTGAATGTTACAGAACTGACACGTTATGGAATTGTTAAATATAGGATAATACAAATACCGTTAATGATTTTACAAATTGAAATAAAAAAAAAATGATTGAAAAAATAATATACGTGTTATATGTACTTACATGTATACAAATTCAACTGAACTCAATGGAATGGTCATAACTGGTAATTTGGAGAGAAAAAAATATATCAACCATACAAGTAATTCGAGATTTTGGCGCATTTCGAAATAAAACATAAAATAGATCCGACTGTTTTTGTACCTTTGCAACCGGGTAATTTTCGTTTCCATTTTTTGGATTCATTCCAAATTTTTAAAATTTAATGCAGATAGATGTTATTGCTGTATTTTTCAACATATTTTATTTTACTGAACATATTTTTTTCAATTTAATGAAGTGAACTATTCGTTCGATCAAGAAGCATCTAATGGAACATTAAAGAAAGCTAAACATTGATGGTAAATAATCTCACCATCCAAACATCATGATTCTCTCTTCATTCCTAAACTGTAACATGTACAGAGAAGACAACAACACAACGGTATAATGCAGTAGTTTATTGTCTTATTCATTTTAACCATGTAATGTTCAGTAATTGTAAAAGAAAAACGAAAGGAGTAATCTGAAACCGTATAGCGAAGGACAAACAATACAAAGACAACACTATATATATTTGTCAAATTAAGTCGCCATTTTGGTTCGAAATTTTATTTAAATAGACATTGATATAGTCCCTCGGTGGGACGAAAATTTTGTCATTCAACGAACTGTTTAATTCTTTATCACTTTGTTTTGTGTACTTGGTGTTGTTTTACAAACCATTTTAGACGTTTATATAATGCTTTGTCTTTTGTAATGATTTATATGTAACGAGAGAGACCTGGTAATTGTGTTCTTATCTAATGAGCGAATCAACTGGTTGACTATATGATTAAGCTATAATGTAGACAAACATAGTAGATCAGCGAGACATAGGTTCTGGCTTGTGACACCTAGGTACAACTAAATGATTAAGCTATAATGTAGACAAACATAGTAGATCAGCGAGACATAGGTTCTGGCTTGTGACACCTAGGTACAACTAAATGATTAAGCTATAATGTAGACAAACATTGTAGATCAGCGAGACATAGGTTCTGGCTTGTGACACCTAGGTACAACCATATGGTGTTGGTTCAATCAGATAACTGGATCCAAACTTTAAACATCGACCATAAACGATGTAAATTCCTACCAATACTGACTTAATAATGTGGTGTTTTAGCCCAAAATGCTTACTTTGATCAACTAAATTATTTGGGAAGCGTGCACTATGTACTAATCAATTCAAAATATTCTCGTTTTTCTTAATTATTAAAAAAAAATATTAGTACGTGTTCATATCAATCAGATTAAAGTTTTTATGTTACTTTCTAGAAAGTTACGTAAGAATCTGAAATTTCAAAATGATATCAAAATTAAACCGACAAATTATGAAGCCAAGACATGAATTTCCAACATCATATATGGTGATCTTCTGTGTGTTCAGTGAGTCAATGTGAGAAGTGATTGTTCGTTTTGTTGATATTGGTGGAATTGATCGCAATCGCTGTTTAAATTTTCTTTTCATAACGTATAGCTAAAAGTATTTGTTGTAAAATTAACATTTTAATAATGATAATTTAATGAAATTAACTTTTTAAGAAAAACAATCTAATGTATTGAAGTTTTGTAATTGGTTATTAAGCTAAAACAACATAAAACAACGGTAAACAACCAAAAAGTAATAGCAATGATATTCTTATATCTGTTTGGAATGCAAGATTGACCGACCCAATCCATCTCCTTTGTGCTTGTGGTACTCAAATCACTCGTCCATGTAGGCACACCCAATATGACACGATGACCACCCGTCCGTGTAGGCTCACCTCAATATGATACTCTGACTACCCGTCCGTGGTGGCATTCCCCAATATGATACTCTGCCCACCCGTCCGTGCAGGCCCACCCCAGTTTGATACTCTGACCACCCGTCCATGTAGGTCCACCCCAATATGGTACTCTGTAACACACGTCCATGTAGGTCCACCCCAATATGGTACTCTGTAACACACGTCCATGTAGGCTCACCCCAATATGATACTCTGCACACACGTCCATGTAGGGGTGGGGGGTGGGGGGACTCTGACCACCCGTCCGTGTAGGCGGGGGATGACCACCCGTCCGTGTAGGCCTTCCTCAATATGATACTCTGTCCAGAACACTCACCGTCATGGTGGTCTAGTGGGTTGAGTGGCCGTCGTGGTCGTGATCGTATGGCAGTTGGATTTATAAAAATACCTATGCAATCAGTGCCTATCACCACTAAAGTTGTGAGTTAATACGAACCCCTTTCATCGTGAGGAGTACTCGATACTACATTATATGATAAAGTTTGTCAGTGACTTGCGACAGTTTGGTGGATTTCTCCGGGTACTTCGGTTTCCTCCACCAATGGAACTGACCGCCACAGTATAGCTGAACTATTGTTGAAAGTGGTGTTAAACACCATAAACCAAACCATAACCCCTCTAACTGTTTGAATGCTGTGATCGTGAGTTAGATCCCCGGTTAAGTCAAACCAAATGGCTATGGAATTAGTATTTGCTAATTCTCTGTTTTAGTATGCGCGCTATGAAGTAAGAGCTAATAATTGTTGATTCATCTACCCGTGGACCGTTGTTTAAGTGCGATGCATATGTAATACATCAAAAACAACTTAGTGAGTTGGTCTAGTACAAAGCAGATATAAGCATAATTATAATATCATTAAAAAAACAACTACGATATAGCTGAAACATTGCTCAAAGTTAGCTTGAATGTAAAATAAAATATCAGCAACTTGATGAACACATATTGAATACCAAGTTCTATACTAATAAATACATGTATAATGTTTAGAATAACGTTAGAACACAAAACAGATTTGATTTGTTGGTGTCTATGTGGCAAATCTGTCAATCTTCTTTACTTATCTAAAATAAATAACAACCGTTGATATCTGTAGAAGGATAATGACAAATCGGTGACTGGTACAGTTGTGTCTACATAGACAATTATTATACTTCATGTTTTATCGGTGACTGGTACAGTTGTGTCTACATAAACAATTGCTATACTTCATGTTTTATCGGTGACTGGTACAGTTGTGTCTACATAGACAATTGTTATACTTCATGTTTTATCGGTGACTGGTACAGTTGTGTCTACATAAACAATTGCTATACTTCATGTTTTATCGGTGACTGGTACAGTTGTGTCTACATAGACAATTGTTATACTTCATGTTTTATCGGTGACTGGTACAGTTGTGTCTACATAAACAATTGCTATACTTCATGTTTTATCGGTGACTGGTACAGTTGTGTCTACATAAACAATTGCTATACTTCATGTTTTATCGGTGATTGGTACAGTTGTGTCTACATAAACAATTGCTAT
>MJUT01009162.1:243007-261939 GCA_002080005.1 Gigantidas platifrons | reverse complement strand
TACAGTTGTGTCTACATAAACAATTGCTATACTTAATGTTTTATCGGTGACTGGTACAGTTGTGTCTACATAAACAATTGCTATACTTCATGTTTTATCGGTGACTGGTACAGTTGTGTCTACATGAACAATTGTTATGCTTCATGTTTTGTTTGTTCTGGATGCATTGCCATTCTATTTTACGAAAACTTTGCCACAACCTTAACATGTTATAGAGTAAATACATACAATATCTTTAATTCTTTAATTTGCAAGAACTATTCTGTTTAAAGTTAGTGTTTATTTCTCCATTTTATAACGATCATATATTAACTTTATTTTATTAAGCTGACGGGGCATACATATATACGCTATCTTTAGTCCCTACTTTTAAATTATTGCATTGTTTTGTTAATCGTATGTAAATTTATTTTTGCAAAACCTTGTTTTTTTCAATCGACTGATTACAACGGAATAGGGTGTTCAGTTTTAACTTATGTATTTCGGTGTTGACAATTCCTTTATTTAAGTCTGATGGAAATCAATCAATGTAAATTACTTGGTGTTTTACGTCGTGTAATCGTACAATCTATAAACAATACTATGTCTTTGAACCGTAATGGAAGCGAGAGGTTGGCGCCGTAAAATCTGATTCAATCCACCATTTCTTTAGAAATGCCTGTACCAAGTCAGGACCATTGCGGTTTTCCAGTTTCCCGGTTGTTGACTGATTTTGTCTGTTTATTGATTTATGAGTTTTGAATTTCCCTTTGGAAGATTGCTCTGTGTTCGGTAATTTTGTTATTACCCTTATGTTACATCGCTATGATAATTCTGGACAATAAGTAAATAGATTAGATAAATATGAGAGTCCAGAGAAGTATATGAATTATGAATACAACAATTTTCCTTAATTGTTAGGTTACTACATGTCTTTTTTTTTTTTTTTTTTTACATATATTGAAATATTCGACTATAAAGAATTAATTCATGTATCAAATTCTTATAATAAAAAGCCTCAAGTCAATAATATAAAGCAGTCGTCAAGGAAACGTTGCCATTTTTTTCATTGGTATATTAATATCGATTGGTATTTTAATTTTTAAATAAGCTTATATTTTTGTATATATATATATATATACGTCTGAAAATTAAAGCAAACAGTGTTAGAATTAGATCCTTGAGCTGTCAAATTTTTGTTCTTCCCTAGACCTCTCGAGCACATCCGCTATAAATATAGCTTCAATAGTCGAAATGTTACCTTGTGTCGTAAGGAAAATCTAGAGATAGATATAAGACATGTGTCTAAGCGTGTGTAGATGGTACATATATATTTAATATTATAATTTGACAGCGATCTACATTTTGTAACTCAGCATTATTTAATATATATACATATATATAAATAGCATAACATTTGCAAAAGTATGAATATAATAAGAATAAAATTTGATTGAGAAAATATTGTGCTTTGGCCCAAAAATTCCCCCAGACGAATAGGTGCTTTTTATACAACAATAAAAAATTTCTTATGGACAGCAGAAGAAAACGATATAGTGTTTGGAAGCAAAACTTCCACCTACTTATACCTACATGTCAATAATTTCTGTCATGCAAGATCTGCATTTGGACAATTATATTTAACAGTACATCAAAGAGTGAAATATTTAAAGGAACCACTTTGTATAAATGAAATATGTCTTAAATAAATACTACAATGGATAATTTTAATTTGCAACGCAATTATAACGTGCTTTAAATCAAAGGAAATTGCTTAAAATATTCGTAGATATTAAAATGTTTTATATTTAGGATTTTGTTTCAATTTGTCAATTATATTGTACATTATTTCAATTATTTCAATGGAACAGCTAATTGACAATTCATGTGGAATCGAAGAATAATGTATGTTTCATGGAATGTGAAATAAATAAAATGTTTATATTTAATAGTTTTTTTCTCAATCTTCGAAGGAAAATATAAATAATTCAGTGTGTTATTTTTTGTTTGTTTTGTTTTTCATTTGATCAGATATCTTTATTTACAGAATGTTGATTTTATAAAAATTCACACGAGAAAACCCAGATTCACAATATTTGTTCGACATCTGATAACAAAAAGAGCCAATAAAACACAATAGCATTATTTTATTCAATTAAATGTAGAAATATTAAAATAATATATCTTTGAATTTTACATGACTAAATTACATCATGCTCGTGCAATGGCACGTGCGTATTTAATCACACGAGCAATTGAAAGTACGATTGCGCACTCTGTTGATGTTATTTATTTAATAGTTCAATATATTAGTGGAATCAATGACGGACGGGCCGTGATTAGCTTTTTCAATATGACAGTCTTATTCTGCTATCTGATATCAAGATAGAAAAAAAAACAGTGCAGGTGACAGTTCTTAGGAATGAGAATGAGATCGTTTTTTCTCATTAACAGTCTTTAACATTATCCAATGTTAATTTCATCATTTAATTTACAGAGTATTAAATGATGCGGTTTCAATAAAGCACACAAGAGATCAAGATTCCGTTCAATCGCAGCTGGTCTCTAAGGAGTATTTTCCAGTCATTTCTAGGTCTTTTATGCGTTTAATAGACTCACTTATCCTTTTATCTCATTAAGATAATATAAAACCCGATGGTTTTTGTCAAACAGCTATCGTAACGGCTTACTTTGAGCGTAATAATGACGATTCAAGACACTTGAGCAACAACCCATTACTGTCTATCCCCTCAAATACATCGTCGATCGTATTGATAACATAAGTTTTCTTAACAGGCCAGGAATCCAATTTTCTAACTGTCAACTTTCTTGAACAAAATAAAGTCGATCAAGAAGGAAGAAATTACTATCGGAATCAACTTTTCTGTCGTTTCCTTCCGCCAAGCCATTGCTGAAAACTGTTGTGAAAAATGAATCCCATCTAATTCTCCCGGTGAGTTATTCAACCGTGCCTTACATTTCATTTCTACATTAGTAAAGACATTTCCTTGGATTAATTTATCAACTGCTGCGATTTATTCTTCCAGAGAATCAATAGTTCTATAGACCTTGTAAGAAACAGAGATATTGTAGCAACAATCAGTTATTAATTCCATCCCATCCTATTGTTACTCACATTTGTTATTGTTTCAACAATAGAATATGCAAACTATTCACAAAAACGTTGTTATCGAATTCTGAAAGTCTTTTTAGATGTCACCTTTGGAATCAATAGACTGGCACTTACAACAGGTTCAAGTCGAATGATTATCAGTTGCAACATGTGAAGAGGAATTCTAAGATGACTCTATCTCCTGTACGGTTGCAGACGACCAACATTGTCGAGTAAGACGACTCTTAAGACCAAATGATCACAAAAAAACGTGACAAACATAGATTATCACAGACAAAACAGACATATCACCACAGGTGGTCAATATAATCTGAAAAATCAGTATCCGAGACAACTTCGTTCCGTATTTGTCTCTACGAATAGTATGACCCCAAATGTGAGGGCATATGACTCGGATGATTGTGAGACATGTGGTGATTAGGAATGCTGGAGTACATGCTGCTGCTTGAGTAAATGCTGTTATTATTTGGCCAATAATTTGGTGGCGACCCAAAAAAGTTGGGTGATTGTGGTATATGTGAATGTGAATTTATAAAGTTAAATCTTGAACCAGTGTGATAACTGGACATTAAAAAGTCTTGTTGGTGATATTTATACGCGGAAGGATCTGTCGTCTGTGGTTGCATCGCCTGAGCTAGTCCTGCAAAGTCAAATTTGTATGCATATCTCTTCCCATGTACTTTTGTCATAATGTTCTTATCATAATAATAACGTAATGCACGACTCAGTTTGTCATAGTTCATGTTTGGTTTACTTTTTCTCTCTCCCCATCGTCGTGCAACTTCATCCGGATCAACTAATTTGAATTCTCCATTCGTACCTTCCCATGTGATATAGTTTGCAAGGCTACTATCAGAAAGTAGTTCCAACAAGAACTGCCACAGCTGGATTTGTCCACTACCTAAAGTAAATATAAAAAAAATGATTAAAAGTATGGAAAAAGAGAAAGCATAGTACAGTTAAGATACAGCTAAATACCAGTTATATGGAACTTTAAAAAAAAACATCATAAAATCCGAATAGACAAAACAATGCCAGTGTAATACAATATCAAAATATATCAAGGAATAGGAACCGGAAGACGCTCCGAAATGGAAAGCTTCTCCTGTTCCATGCACGACACCCGACATATGATCGTCATTTACAAAGTCGTTGTATAATACAAGTCGGATCAAAGGATACGACAGCAATGAACTTGTACTTAGTTTTTATACCTCAAGATTTGAAAGGCTCGTCGTTGATTGGTGGTTGAAAGTATGACTCCTGACATTGTCAAACATGGTATTTCTGTAGATGTTTTTGTATCGCCATCTGATGCAACAGACATTTAATTTTAATTAGACTGGGTAGTTAGAACATCTGAACAGGTAATTTGGTTGACAGATGTTTGGAAAGTCTTGTAGGTAATTAAGTTAGGCTCTGTGATATTGTATCAGGTGGGATAAGTACTCGTACAAATCATATGCATGCGAGACAAAAATATTACTACTTAAATCAAGAGAATTGACAATTTAAATAATGTTATCTGGTCTGTAATAACTTTTAGAATTAATTGTTTCATTGTGTCATATTCAATAAATTTGTCTGAGTATTATGAAAAAAGAGTTTAAACAGTGATGGTAAAATATTCCACCAATATAAAAAAAAAACAAAAACAAAAACAAAAAACAAACAAAAATAAACAAAACAAAAACGATCCACTACCTCTCACCTCAAAATATCAAACATAAAGAAAACCACGACGACATTTGACGTTAGAGATCCACGTCCTGACTTTGGAGAAACACACAAATGTGGCATTATATCTTTGATTCTAAAGTACTTGGGAATATACACGAGACTATAAACGGAACGCATAATATATATACAGTTAGGAAACGTATTATTTATTATTATTGTACATAGAATGTAGAAATCAAGAAGTAAAAAAAAAAAAAAAAAAAAAAAAAAAAAAAAAAAACACACACACAATGCGCAACTGTCTGAAATAAATATTTTAAATTGAAAATATATATAACATGTACATTCATATACTAGTAGTTCTTGTTTGGGAAATGTTATATCTACCTCTTCAGTCAATATATTCTTTGTTTATTTAACACAACTATACTGAGAGTGAAACACTTTAAATTTTATTTTATCTCTGAAATTATAACTCGAATTAAACATATGTTCATTTGTATTTAAGCTGAATTATATTGAAGCGTTAATATCATTATTGTTTTATTCTTTTCCTTTTGATTATGTATGTACATTCTTCCGAAAAGAAATCAAGATTTAAAATTTCTCCCATAATCATTTGTATATGCTTTTAAAATATATGTTCAGTAATTTACAGAGGGAACTTCTATCCAATTACCGCGATGCTTTTGACGTCAGCAGATTATACTATAGATAAAATTTTCGAACCAAGAACAGATAGAATTTTGGCATGAACCAAATAGTTTGTCCATTGAGGGTTTTGACAAGTTCTCGGTCTATAAACTTTTACGTTAATTATAAAACATGAAACCCTATATATCTAAGAGCTTGGAGAATGTTTTCAGTTGGAATTAGAGGTAGATACGATATTGTTTGAATAATGAACGTCAGCATGGAATCGAACCATTTGCTCTTTCCTAAGTGCTTTATTCTGTATTTATTGCTGCTTCTCATTTATTTTTGAAAAATCATACGACAGCGATATCCACGTGTTATTAAAATCTGCTACAAGATATGTTCATTAAAGGCTAAAGCATAGATTAATCCTCAGTATTGATTTAGAAATCATGTAGCTAGTTTTAGACCATTTAAACAGTTGTTGATGTGTTAAAAGCATTTGTAAATTTACAGGTAAATCTCTCTTCTTGTCGGTGAATGCGGAATTGTAACACGCATACCCAGATGTTCATTTTAAAGATATTGACTTAAAAATCCGATTTCTGATCCCAACATTCTTCTAGTGAGGTGCGGAAACTGTGATTCAGGAATCTGAAATTGCACGCTCAATACCTTTTAAATAGTATTCTTTTGATAATTATACTACAATTTCAATATGCCGAGAGAAAAATGAACAAGGATTAAAAGTAGGAAATTGTCATCCGATAATGAAATTGGTATTTAAAAACGTGTTGTATTTTACATTTATCAGAAGCCTAGTTCCGTTTCCATGGATTCTCCGGATATTTGTAAAATAATTGTTTTAATTCCGCTTTACGTAAAATTTTTGCTTATTAAATGTATGACTTAAATGCTCTACCAACACAATTACCAAGCTCTGACAAATAATAATTACAAAAAGTATTATTTTCTTTTAAAGTTGACATAAAAAGGTAGAAATGTATTTATGTAGCAAATATTTAATAATGATAATTAATATTTACTGTGTGATTATTTTCATACTTTACATGCTAGGAAACTGCAACACTATTAAATGTAAATAAAACCTATTCAATTTGAAATATATGAAAACGGTATTTAAAAAATAATTCGGGAATAGAAAACGTAATAAAACAATTATTATTACAAGAATTTGGTAAAAGAATTATTTCCTCTGTGTTATGGAAACTGATCCGAAATGATTAAAGTAAAAACAAACACACAGCAATGGCTTGTAACTATGAATATCTGATAAACAAAAGTTAGAGATCTATTTTCTTTTTGGTGAGAGCGTGAGAGAGTCCAATAATAACTACCACATTGGAATTTATTAATGTAAATGTATATATAAGAAATAAAAAAAAAATATATATTTTGAGATATTAAAATCAACCAATTTCGATCAAGGTAAATAATGACGGTCTAAAATCTTGCTGTACAACAACATGAAGCCCCCATATAGTCCATCTCTTAACTACACAACACATATACAATACAATTCAAGGAGCTGGTGGAATTCTGTGTAATGTCTGGTCACAGGCACACAGATGTGGCGGTGTTATACCGGTTAATGTGACGACAATTCCCCCTTCATGATAACTAGTATTCCGTTGATCATTTTACGATGATGGTAACCCGCCCTACTCTTTTTACGATGATGGTAACCCGCCCTACTCTTCCACTGTGTGATGACTCCTTGTCTATACGATGATGATGTTCCTCTAGACTGCTTAAAAACATATGTCTTGTATCAGTTAACTCATGTTCCTCTAGACTGTTTAAAAACATGTCTTGTATCTACACGAGGTTAATTTTTGATGTACCTACATGAGGTTTATTTTTGTGTCCCTAATTGAGGTTTATTTTTGATGTACCTACATGAGGTTTATTTTTGATGTACCTACATGAGGTTTATTTTTGATGTACCTATATGAGGTTTATGTTTGTGTCCCTAATTGAGGTTTATTTTTGATGTACCTACAAGAGGTTTATTTTTTATGTACCTACAAGAGGTTTGTTTTTGATGTACCTACATGAGGTTTATTTTTGATGTACCTACATGAGGTTTATTTTTGATGTACCTACAAGAGGTTTATTTTTGATGTACCTACATGAGGTTTATTTTTGATGTACCTACAAGAGGTTTATTTTTGATGTACCTACAAGAGGTTTATTTTTGATGTACCTACAAGAGGTTTATTTTTGATGTACCTACAAGAGGTTTATTTTTGATGTACCTACATGAGGTTTATTTTTGATGTACCAATATGATGTTTATTTTTGTGTCCCTAATTGAGGTTTATTTTTGATGTACCTACATGAGGTTTATTTTTTATGTACCTACATGAGGTTTATTTTTGATGTACCTATATGAGGTTTATTTTTGTGTCCCTAATTGAGGTTTATTTTTGATGTACCTACAAGAGGTTTATTTTTGATGTACCTACATGAGGTTTATTTTTGATGTACCTACATGAGGTTTATTTTTGATATACCTATATGATGTTTATTGTTGATGTCCCCGTCTTAGTAGAATATGAAAATCCAAACACAAAATATTTATTTATATATTTTGTCCTTAATTAAAACAAAACAACAAAAACGAGAGACTAATCTTATTGTGCATATGCACAAGATGTGCTATTGAAGTTTGGTGATATAACTTGTGTCAAAAGTACCATGTATCACGAGCACTCGGGATATCCAACATTTAACTAAAAACTATTCTTCAATGTTGCTTGAAGAAAATCGTAAAAGATCAAGCGACCAAAATGATACGGAGCATATAACTAAATAAGAAAAGGTGGTACCGACAATCATTAGATATGATATGGTGCAGCTTATAAATAGTTTGTAAACTGACAACTTGAAGATGTGTCAATAACATGTAAATTTCACGTCAACACAGATTTATCAGTACTTGCTATTGAGGTAGTGGCGCTCTTTGTGACAAAATATAATGCGCTCTCAATTTACAAGCATGTTGATAACAGTGTTTCGTATGATGAAAAATACTGAACTAATAATGTCTGATCCATTAGTGGAATTTAAACTAGAATGGGAACG
Source organism: Gigantidas platifrons (assembly GCA_002080005.1). Lineage (NCBI taxonomy): Eukaryota > Metazoa > Mollusca > Bivalvia > Mytilida > Modiolidae > Gigantidas > Gigantidas platifrons. The sequence continues at coordinate 253,403 of MJUT01009162.1, read as the reverse complement.
CTAAGAAAAGAAATATTACATGTGATTAATCATTATTAAAAAAAAAAAAACTACCCAAACGACACATGAAAAAAGTGACAACATTCTGTATACACCACGTAATTATTGTTTTTTTTTTTTATCAAAACTAAACTCTGCGTGTTAACACATGTATGTCAACAATGTTATACATGCCCATAAAATGGTAGCTGTCGATACTGGTGCAATGCAAATTAAATTGCAATAAATGGCAAATTTCAGATTAAAATGTTTGCATAATTTTACATCTGCTGCACGTCGTTTGTGAATATCTTGAAAACTAAAAGCCTTACACCAATTAAAAATGTCTTACACCAATTAAAAATGGCTTACACCAATTAAAAATGTCTTACACCAATTAAAACACCAAGATGGGAGAAGCAAGCCAAGTTTATTGTAAAATTGTATAGCTATGGTATATACATGTACTGGCATTCTAGACAAATCTATATTTATTTTATAACTGTGTGTAATCTATGTTATCTGCTACATAGATAGTTGTTGTCGATGCAAGACATCCCCATTCCCAATAAGAAACAAAGTTCTAGATATTGTTTTACAACTAGACCCTGAATATTGAAAACTCTATATATGTAGCGAGTATTAGTCAGTTTTATATACAAAGGGAATTTCAAGCTCAACAAACAAAACAAAAAATAATAAATAAAGTACATTTGGTGTGCAGTCGTATTCCGATATAGAATAAAATTACAATATTTTATTGAAATTATATATAAACAAAATATTTGAACATGGACAATGGAGGTGTAAACCTTTTGTTTACATGAAATGTGGAATATTTAAAAACAAATATTATATTAATGGTTTATGGGAAAAAAATATCAGTGATTTTATTTTGGACTTAATTTCATTATAGATTGTAAAGCCATTTACTGCGTATCATAAATATGACGATAGAAGAAAATAAGCAAAGAATAATGTAGCAATGAATTTACAAGCACGGAATGAACATTTTAGAATATTATACCAAAAAGTACTGATGCCGAAACGAGGGTAACACAAAAAAGAAAAAAGAAAAAGAAAAAAGAAATTAGATAAATGACGACCGCTCAAACAGAACGAGTTCATAAATATTATTTTAAAAACTGGTTTATATTTTCGCAAAATATTATATGTGTAGTATAATTAAAATAAAGAAAGAAAAATAAATGAACACAATCAGAAACGAATGTTTATGTAAAGAAAGATTATCTATGATATTAAAATATTTGGGGGGGGGATTGTTGTTCTGTTCTTTAGTGTTTAAATGTTTTTGTTTTTCGGTATTTCAACAGCCCTTCCATTTTTCAAACCATATTACCGGATATATATGTTTAATAGGTTGTTGCCGAAAAGGTTTCCACGTAAAAATTTAAAGAAACAAAATCGAAGAAAATATACTTCAAAATGCATTACTAGCAAGACAAGAAATGATCAGAAAAAGTACAAATATTAGGTTTTATGTGTGAGAAAACAAAGTGAACTATTTTTGTTATTACAAGAATTATTATAAATGATATTTTTTAATTTTCTTTCTTATTAATAAACAACAGTTGATGAAGATTTCAGAAAGGTGTTCGTAAGAAATCATGCATGCAAATTTTAAAACGCATTTTGATCAAAGCATAAATATCGGTAAATTTCTGGCAGTTTTTATTATTATTAAAAGATAATAATTACACCCCTTTTTCGATTATGTAATAAATATATATTGTACTGAGTTTATGAATCTGTCGCTTTTCGTTTGAACGTATATTCAGTTTTATTAATAATGGCATTGCTATGTTTTACCTTCCAGTAATTGTTATTTCTTTCAAAAAAATGCCACGTCATTCATTATTATTTCAAGAAAACATATCTTATTTTATGTATGTACATATCAAAGCGTAACTTGAAGAAACCAAACATTCTGGTATTTCAAAGCTATTTAAAGAATTGTTCACTCTAAACAAATATTACAGTATTTTTTTTTTCTCAAGAAAATGAAGACAACTCACCTTGTGGTCTCCAGTGTGTATGCGGTGCCTCTAACGGTGGCTTTGGTAAATGAGGGAATGGGCTTGTATGTCCGTAATCTGTTGAATAAAAAACATTGGAATTAATGGCTGGTGATATAATAAATGGGTACTATTTCCGAAATAAATAATGCTGAAAAAATAACTATTTTCTATACCACCCAATATTCATATTGTAACAGTTTGATAGTTTATAAAAAATGAATTTTACTTTGAAATCACATTTGCAACTTTCGTTTACAATTGTATTTCTTATAAGCTAAGACAATAAAACACAATTGTATAACACAAATTTTAATGACAATTACAAAATTATTTGCGTCATTATTCCATATATAGATATAAATGTATATGTTTAATCTAAATGTTTAAGAAAATTCCTTAGGCTTCTTGAAACTTGAATGTAGATCCGAATGGACACTGTTAGACTGACTTTTAAAAATATTCTTTTCTGCAAATCTAGTGTGTTTTTTAACAAAAAATCTACTTACTCGGACTTTGTGGATTTGAAGTCGATGTCCATGATGCTTTTCCGTATGGTGGATCTGAAAAATAATCCACAATGTAAATAATGCTTCGTTTAATATCACACGGGGTGAAATATACCATCAACTTCGTTTAATACTACACGGAGTGAAATATACTATCAACGACAAACCCAACTAGAATAAGTTTGTGAATAAACAGATTTCATATTGAAGATACAATATTAAAAAATAAGTAATATTTATGAAGAAAATTATCCTTCAGCAAACAATTTAGCATTTAATACCGAAATGTATTAACTCCGTTTTAACATAGACACTGATTTCAATTTAAAAGAAAATCTAATATAAATAACTAAAAAATCAATTCACTTTTGTGTTTATTTATTTCACAATGTGGCGGAAATTACTGAAATAAACATTCAAATACCATTTCCAAATATCATTAGATGGAAACCAAATAAAATTCTGATCAAAGTATCCAAAAAGGAAACCGATTTCTACGGTTTCTGAACACCGGAAGAGGTAATTTCCCGAAACATACATACCAGGAATCATCATTCCAGGCAGACCCGGAAAACTACAAGTCCTATAGTAATCAGGCTTAATTCCCTGCATCGGAACTCTCTTGTAAAAAGAGTACAATAAATAGATTAGATCGGTTTTGTATTTACTTCAAAAGTTCAAATCGACACATCCAATTACTCCGTTTCTGTTCGCGTTTCCGAATTGCGTCGGCAACTATTTCCCAAACGGAACTAAGACGGAACTCGTACCACTGCCGGTTACAGCAATGCTTATTTAAACTTTATAAAGGAAACTCTCGTACATGGTTTTTAAATAAGTTCCTGAAAGACCACAAATAATGTGTACAAAAGCTTTATTGATTTATAGAATTCGATTTTTATACGAAAGTCATGTTTAATCACACAGTAATCAACGTATCCAATCAGAAATTCATTATATGGGCGTGTCTAAGTTGATGGGCGTGACTTTGCTATCAATTGCATCTTGTCACGATCTGTCACCAGCTTCAATGATACAGACTGGAGACGATAACTATGTTGATATTTCTCTCTTCAAATTCAAGAAGGTTTCATTACACCATCTACTTAAATACAAATAAGAGGGAATATATCACAATTCTGAAATCCATCTGAATTAAAATATTTAAAAAATATACAAAATTTTCTTAAATGACAATATATTATATGGACATAGTTAAAAGGAGAAGGCTATTTCTAATAAACCACAAAAGCCCCTTTATACCTGTTAAAGTGCACAATGCTTTAAAAGGATTTTACGGTGTTATGAAATGTAGTATGATACTTTGACATAATGGAATGGGTCGAACTGTCAATATTTGACTAAATTTAACGATGTTACATTTACAGTTAAATAAACCATTGATTTAAGATGAGAACGAAAATTCGCATTTACAAATTCTATTGCAAATATTTGTCAATTTATTTATTTATTTTATATCTGACGGAAGAAATTTTGTTGCCGATTGCGAAAAAAAATATATTGACTTCTTCTTGTGGGAAAGTTGTATAACACATATAGCAAAATATCACAACCAGACCGAAAAGAACCAAATTGTTTATTATCCCGACAAATAAAAACAGATTAATTAATTACATTTAAAATCTTAAATACTCATCTTTTATTATTGACAATTGAAAATAAAAAGTTCCAATTGCCGCGACTTTTTGTTGTTGTAATTTTCATTACCGCCCAGTACTCAATATTGCGACATTAACACGACTGTTAGAAGTATACATTACAGCTCCTATGGTTAGATTGTCACGGAACAGAAATTCCTCCATAATGATTGTTCAAATGGAAGAAATATTATCAAATTTGATAACAAAAGTTTATCCTAGTTTGAAAAGTCCAGGGGCCGTGTTAACAAAGGTATCTTAGGACTAAGACGTGTCTTAGGATGGTCTTATGACATATCTTAGTCCTAAGTCGGGTTAATGAAAGTTTCCTAAATTGCGATATGTCCTAAAATTTATCCTAAAGTTAGGACACCAAAATAGGTGTCCTTAAGAGTTTTAGTTCGGACTCTGAAAAATTCAGGCTTCTTTTTCAGCTCATTTTGGTACAGAAGTACAGAATGTATTACACGGAACAGTTACGTACAAAATAATGGACAGACAAAGTTTTACTTTCAATCTATAAAAAAAAAAATCTGCGCGTTTTTATCCTTGAACCATTTTGAATAACTGATATGTGACACGTTGACATCTTGAAAACAGCTCACTTGACTAAAAGTTTAATGTAAAGTACACGTATTGATTAAAATTTACCATCACTTTCATCGATATTATTTCATTAAATTATTATCAGATTTTATTAGATTTTATACATTTCTTATCACAATTAAATCAATGTAATATATAACTAAAATAAAATTTAATCTTAATAATTTATTTTTTATGTGAACTTTTGTGTAACACATTAATATTTGTAGCATTTATTTTTTATATTATTCTCTCTTTACACAAATCAGCTCGTATTCATATTTACGATTATGTCTATGACATCCTAAACTAAGATAGTGCTAAGACAGCTTTGATATACAATCTCAGACATGTCCTGGGATAGTCCTATCAGTGTCCTAAAATAGGTCCTAAGACATGTCTTAGGATACTTTCATTAACACGGCCCCTGGCTCATTTTAGCACTGGGCTGATTTAACTGTTTCATAATGTATATATTTTCTGTGGGATTTCCTTCCTGTCCATCAACTGTGTTTAAAGCTATTTCATGGCGAATACAAATAAGTTTTACATTTTTAGTATTTTATTATATTACCTATGATATAACTATAGTAGTGGTCATGTAAGGTTGTTTTAGTTTCCATGTGGAAAAAAGTGGCGGTAATTGTATACCTCAAAAGGTCTAGGTGATGTAGACCTCAAAAGGTCTAGGTGATGTAGACCTCAAAAAGTCTAGGTGATATATACCACAAAAAGTCTAGGTGATGTATACCTCAAAAGGTCTAGTTGATGTAGACCTCAAAAGGTCTAGGTGATGTATACCTCAAAAAGTCTAGGTGATATATACCACAAAAAGTCTAGGTGATGTATACCTCAAAAGGTCTAGGTGATGTATACCTCAAAAGATCTAGGTGATGCAGACCTCAAAAAGTCTAGGTGATGTATACCTCAAAAGGTCTAGGTGATGTATACCTCAAAAGGTCTAGGTGTTGTATACCTCAAAAAGTCTAGGTGATGTATACCTCCAAAGGTCTAGGTGATGTATACCTTTAAAAGTCTAGGTGATGTATACTTCAAAAGGCCGAGTCATGGTGATGTATACCTCAGAAAGTCTAGGTGATATATACCTCAAAAGGTCTAGGTGATGTATACCTCAAAAAGTCTAGGTGATGTATACATCAAAAGGTCTAGTTGATGTATACCTCAAAAAGTCTAGGTGATGCATACCTCAAAAGGTCTAGGTGATGTATACCTCAAAAGGTCTAGGTGATGTATACCTCAAAATGTCTAGGTGATGTATACCTCAAAAGGTCTTGGTGATGTATATCTCAAAAAGTCTAGGTGATGTATACCTCAAAAGGTCTAGGTGATGTATACCTCAAAAGGTCTAGGTGATGTATACCTCAAAAGGTTTAGGTGATGTATACCTCAAAAAGTTTAGGTGATGTATACCTTAAAAAGTCTAGGTGATGTATACCTCAAAAAGACGAGGTGATGTATAGCTTAAAACGTCTAGGTGATGTATACCTCAAAAGGATTAGGTGATGTATACCTCATGAATCAAACAAGAAGCGGCAGTCAGCTCCATGATTTTTCAGTGGAAAAAGAAGTATTAAATAATGTTTGTACAGGACTTCACATATGCCATTTGTAATAAATAGCAACTCATTTAGAAATGTAGTTTCTGAGAAGATTCATAAAAAGTCAATCATATAAAACAAAAAGGACCATGTAAACCATGTTTTTGCGGAATCAAGACGGGATGATAAATCTTTGTAGAGGATCTCATAACATCGCCTCAAGCCAATACAGCTACCCTCGGACTAATAACTAGGCCAATATGGAAATCATCACGTAATAATAGGTAATGTATAGTTAACAAAACACCCAAAATAGATTTAATATTTTAATTACATTGTCACAACAACTGTAACAACACTGTTTGACAATATAATATTGTTTGTTCTTAATTTTATCCATTAGTACATGTATCTGTAATTATGCAGGTTATAAATAACACGATTAGCCTAGTATCTGTACGTTTAAAATATTTCGGACGTACAATAAAATAATTCATCACATATTAAAATTTTCACATACAGCTTAAGCATAACATTTACTGAGCAAGCATATTCAATTATACAGCAATATTACCAACAAATCATTTTATGCTGCAAACAGTATTGTATACCGGTACTATTTTTGCATAGATTTGGAGCAAGAATATGAATTCGAGCTACATGTAACTTGGTCGAAATCATAACCTAAAATTGTTTTTATCATGGTCGTTGGATAGACTTATATTTCATAAAATGTTAGTAGACTTTGCATACAGCATTGTATATGTAAGTATAACAAGAATTATTGACTCGTCAGATATACATTTTGTTTTGGCGGAAGGTTTCATACTGATCGTAGTTATTTGTTGTTAGATTTGATTTACTTACATCTGAGTATTTGTCTTCGTTTTAATCATCCGGATTGTTAATGTTTATTATTACATACTCATAGATATCTTGAATTTGATTAGTCTAAAGACATTTGACATTCCGTTCTATCAACGGTTGGACGTTAGGTTGCATATGCATATATCAACCACACGCGAGAAAACCCCCATGGAAATTCCTTTGTGAGGTTCCCGTGTTTCTAAATCTGGTTACTTCCCCTGGGACACAACAACAACATGGTGGCGAACGAAATAGAACACTTGGGTCTTTCCCAAAAACGAAGGAAAAATTGAACTAGACCAAATAATTATTGTACTGTAGGATATTCGATGTAGTAAAACAATTATCAACCTTGTAAAAGTGTGATATGACGAATTGTCTCCCAACGAAGGTTTGTGCCGCCCGAGGGCTGGACATAATCTTTCTATGGGAGAAAATCCGTCATATCACACTTTTACATGGCTGATAATTGTATAATATGCAAAGACAATGTATAATGTCTATTACTTGGGTCTTATGTATTTCTTTATGTTTTTCGTTGTGTTCCTGCATGAACACGTCATTGTGTGGCTATGATACGTGTGATAGCTATTCAAGTACACAACAAAATGTGTATCAATATTTAATATAATCATACATATATTTTGATGACTTCATTGTACCATCATATTTTTGAACATGCATATTCATACACATATCAGACACCATACATGTGATACACCATTGTCATTGAGAGCTGATATAACAATTCATTAACAGGCAAGCGCATCAATGTACTAATCACTAATGGCAATTAACCATTAAATAAACTATAAATTCACAAAACAAGCATGACTATATATGGCTTATGGGCCATATTTAATCGTGTAATCTTTCTACTAGGTATTGTGTAATCGTAAATATAATATCTACATGTATAAGTTCTCCATGAAGACACTGGATATTGATGAAGGCTCTAAGGGCTCCGCCCACAGAGCTGTCCAACGCTTCCTCATCACTTCCGGATAGTAGTACACTCTCGATATGTCGTTGTCAGGTTATAATAAGGAAAGGCTGACCATGCGTAAGTTTTTGAGGGTATGCTAAAGATCACATTTTGTAGATTTCGGAAAAAAAAATATATATGGACATTGTAGTAGCTTACCTTTCCAGTCGCCCCCGTTTTTCCATTCCCCATTCTGTTATATAGTTTTAGATATTGTTGACCTTGTACTCGTCATATGTATGTACAAGACATACTTGCTACTGGACATTAAATAACCAACAATTAATTAATCATCAAATTTAATATCTATGTCCCATAAAACATATACATTGTATTTATACATTTAAACTGGGTATCTCGGTCACTGAAGAAAATGTAGTTTAAAATCATTCATCTTTTTAGCAAACTTGAACTATTAGAAGTTGAAACGTGCTTGATGTGGTACGTTGATGTTACAAAGCGTATGATATAATCACGCCAAGGAATCGTCAATAACAGTTTGTCAATAGGATTTAAATAGACAAAAAATCTTTCCTTTTCAATTATACCTATGTTGACATCGCCACGTGTCAGTGCACCTGCAATGTATACACGTGTATTTCATATTCCAACGACATGCGTTAATTTTTAAGGTCACGTGAGCGCGTGCGGGGCTTGTTCCTATTTGTATGCTTATTAAAGCGAGTCATCAGGATCACGAAATATGTATCAAATTTCAGTAGTTTTCATTTAAAGTTGCGTCGTTCCAAATTTTCAAAAGAAAACTAACATAAAGATTTAAAGACTAAAGATGGAAAAATGCTTATTGATTTTGAAAACGAGGGAAATAAAAGCCACTTTCTATTTCTATACACGTGCGTTAACCTTTAAATAATATAATGTTAATACATTATTTCAATATTAAGAAATTATGATATTGATTTCTTCTCCTTTCAAAGTTGTTTCATTTTCCCATATTTATTCAAACTTAAATAAAAGCAGTAATTGGATCAATTATTGAATTAAACCGTTTTTCAAATCAATTGATAAGAAAGATTGTTTCAATCGAACTGATTTTTTGTTTTCTAATTTCGTCCTAGATGAGTCACAGAATGTCAATAAAGTTAAAAAAATGATAGAAGTTTCTGTGTATGTCTTTACTGATATAATACCAACAATCTCGACAAAGAGACTTTTCTGAAAAACTTCCAACTTTAAACACAGAAATCACAATCACAGAAGTCGATAAAAATCTAACTCCTGTTTCCGGACAGGCACAATAAAAGTGGCAGGGTTAAGTGGTCTAGAGTAGACGTAGAATAACGCGACAAGTTTAAAGCACCATTTGGTATTAGGTACAAATGTAGTTAGATTACATTGATATTCCTACAATTATGTCGGTACATCTGGTATGGTGGAGATTATCATCAGCTATTTTTTTTTTGAATAGGATTAAAATGTATTTTATGCCATTTATTAAATTCGCAGTAATATATAAAGTGAAATAACATAACAAATCATATACGACTAAGGTCTGGTTGTTGGACTCTTCCTTAGAATAATCTGCATTGATTACATACAATGTAGGTAGTTGAAAATCCAACTACCATGCGAACACGATCATGCGTGGTTGTGAATACGACTTCAAGCTCTAACAAAGTGTTCTCGATAAACAAAATCTTATAAGCAAGATTATGTGTGCATGTTACTTATGAGGGACAATGACTTCCTCAGTGAGTACTCCTATTACCTACGCAAAAAATGTATCTAAACATATAACTAAAATATTGTTGAAAATAGCATTAAACATCAATCTTCATAATCCTATTTTACAAGAGTTACGACAGAGTGATATGCTTTGTTTTCTATTTTAATATTAGGAACAATAAAGTCGATCATGTCATAACAACACTCATTATATGGTAATATATGATTACACTGTATTTCTGTATATAACAACACACATTGTCATAATGGTAATATATGATTACACTGTATTTCTGTATATAACAACGCACACTGTAATAATGGTAATATATGATTACACTGTATTTCTGTATATAACACCACACACTGTCATAATGGTAATATATGATTACACTGTATTTATGTATATAACAACACACACTGTAATAATGGTAATATATGATTACACTGTATTTCTATATATAACAACACACATTGTAATAATGGTAATATATGATTACACTGTATTTCTATATATAACACCACACACTGT
>MJUT01009162.1:215047-225855 GCA_002080005.1 Gigantidas platifrons | reverse complement strand
GGGGAGATAAGCCAGGACAATCTATCAGCTTTAAGATGAGTACCAAACGTCATAGGAGATAAGCCAGGACAATCTATCAGCTTAAAGATGACTACCAAACGTCATAGGAGATAAGCCAGGACAATCTATCAGCTTTAAGATGACTACCAGACGTCATAGGGGAGATAAGCCAGGACAATCTAACAGCTTTAAGATGACTACCAGACATCATGGGGGAGATAAACCAGAACAATCTGTCAGCTTTAAGATGACTACCAGACATCATGGGGGAGATGAGCCAGGACAATCTATCAGCTTTAAGATGACTACCAGACGTCATAGGGGAAATAAGCCAGGACAATCTATCAGCTTTAAGATGACTACCAGACGTCATAGGGGAGATAAGCCAGGACAATCTATCAGCTTTAAGATGACTACCAGACGTCATGGGGGAGATAAGCCAGAACAATCTATCAGCTTTAAGATGACTACCAGACATCATGGGGGAGATGAACCAGGACAATCCATCAGCTTTAAGATGACTACCAGACGTCATAGGGGAGATAAGCCAGGACAATCTATCAGCTTTAAGATGACTACCAGACCTCATGGGGGAGATAAGCCAGGACAATCTATCAGCTTTAAGATGACTACCAGACGTCATAGGGGAGATAAGCCAAGACAATCTATCAACTTTAAGATGACTACCAGAGGTCATGGGGGAGATAAGCCAGGACAATCTATCAGCTTTAAGATGACTACCAGACGTCATAGGGGAGATAAGCCAGGACAATCTATCAGCTTTAAGATGACTACCAGATGTCATGGGGGAGATTAGCCAGAACAATCTATCAGCTTTAAGATGACTACCAGACATCATGGGGGAGATGAGCCAGGACAATCTATCAGCTTTAAGATGACTACCAGACGACATAGGGGAGATAAGCCAGGACAATCTATCAGCTTTAAGATGACTACCAGACGACATGGGGGAGATAAGCCAGGACAATCTATCAGCTTTAAGATGACTACCAGACGTCATGGCGGAGATAAGCCAGGTCAATCTATCAGCTTTAAGATGACTACCAGACGTCATAGGGGAGATAAGCCAGGACAATCTATCAACTTTAAGATGACTACCAGACGTCATGGGGGAGATAAGCCAAGACAATCTATCAGCTTTAAGATGACTACCAGACATCATGGGGGAGATGAGCCAGGACAATCTATCAGCTTTTATATGACTACCAGACATCATGGGGGAGATAAGCCAGGACAATCTATCAGCTTTAAGATGACTACCAGACATCATGGGGGAGATAAGCCAGGACAATCTATCAGCTTTAATGACTACCAAACATCATGGGGGAGATAAGCTAGGACAATCTATCAGCTTTAAGGTGACTACCAGACGTCATGGGGGAGATAAGCCAGGACAATCTATCAGCTTTAAGATGACTACCAGACGTCATAGGGGAGATAAACAAGGACAATCTATCAGCTTTAAGATGACTACTAGATGTCATGGGGAAGATAAGCCAGGACAATCTATCAGCTTTAAGATGACTACCAGACATCACGAGGGAGATAAGCCAAGACAATCTATCAGCTTTAAGATGACTACCAGACATCATAGGGGAGATAAGCCAGGACAATATATCAGCTTTAAGATGACTACCAAACATAATTGGGGAGATAAGCCAGGACAATCTATTAGCTTTAACATGACTACTAGACGTCATGGGGGAGATAAGCCAGGACAATCTATCAGCTTTAAGATGACTACCAGACGTCATAGGGGAGATAAGCCAGGACAATCTATGAGCTTTAAGATGACTACCAGACGTCATAGGGGAGATAAGCCAGGACAATCTTTCAGCTTTAATATGACTACCAGACATCATGGGGGAGATAAGCCAGGACAATCTATCAGGTTTAAGATGACTACCAGACATCATAGGGGAGATAAGCCAGGACAATCTATCAGCTTTAAGATGACTACCAGACATAATTGGCGAGATAAGCCAGGACAATCTATTAGCTTTAACATGACTACCAGACATCATGGGGGAGATAAGCCAGGACAATCTACCAGCTTTAAGATGACTACAAGACGTCATGGGAGAGATCAGCCTGAACAGTTATATCATACTGACCGGTGTATTGGTATCGGGGCGCGAAATCACATCAGTGGTATAAGGCTTGTGGTCAGACTAGGTAATTAATAAAGAGATGGCACGTGTAGCTACAAGGTCTGTGTACCCCCTCATTTCCTCGATGGCACAGTTTAATGAACTAAACTCTTAACGAATGTAAAGATATCAGTCTTTTGTCCTTTCCTGCACCGTAACTAATTGCATGTATCATCATACATACCCCTAACAACCGCTTACCGAACCGATTGACAGTTTAGCTGATTTATATACATCTAATTGTATCTTGTAGATATATGTTAGGCTTGTCCCGTACCAGCATCAAATCTACCACAAACTCATGTATTTACAGAAAACCAAAATTAATAAATTAATAAATAAGCTACAGTCTTCCTACAACCACTGGAACAAACTCTTAGGAATATATAAAGGTTTGCGTTTTTTTATAATACGTTTTATGCAGAAAGGTATCAAGAAAAATTAAAATTTAAGGATGGCCAAAAATCACAAAAAGACAAAAGAATAATCTACAAAATATTACACAGAAACCTAAATATTGAGATCAGTAATAAATCATGAAAGAAGAAACATGACGTAAGTGTGACTACGGGAAACGAAATATATCCGTGATCATCTTTTCCCTAGATATTCCGTATGGTAGCAGCAACCCATTAACGACAACATTTTGACTGAAACCACAAGCTCTGGAATATTGTATCAAGTGAGAGATATATACTCTATATACAGGTGTTGCTACATATAAATGGACAGTTTAAGTCTTTAAGGCACGTTTTCCTTGCTGAACAAGTATGTCTGGCATGCAAATATACTTAAGAAATAAATCATGGAAGCCCGAATGTGTTGGGAGTTTCAACATGGATTGGGGGTTATTAGTATTTTATCCCGAGCCAGAAGCGAGGGATAAAATTTACTAATATCCGCCAATCCATGTTAAAAGTCAAAACACATTCTGGCTTCCATGATTTATTTCGATTCTGATCTATCTAAGAGTACAAATACGGTAGTATACTTTGATTGGAAGACGGTAATTTATACATACGCTTGCGGAAAATGTCGCACACAATTTATGTAACTCGAATAATACTGCGCCCTCTATCGGCATTATTCGGGTCACAATTTATGCTTCCAATGGAAACGTCAGTCACATTCATCATGTGCTAATGAGATAATACGACGAAATAATTCTGTTGTTTTTTTTTAACAAAGGGAAAGAGTGAGGTCATGTTAGCATTTGCAGTATTGTAGTTATGCAATGTAGCGGAGTTGGGACTAAGATGGTGGACTGGAATATGGGTCAACAAATGCTTTTCGTAAGTATGACTTGCGGTTATTGCACCCTATATTCATTAAACTTTGTCATTTGATACGTTATTATATTGATCCCCTATTGCATGAATCCGTTTTGTGGTCAATAGGTCAAAGTTCTAGGTCACATTGATCTCCGTGAAAACAATTGTCTTCCAGACATTAATTTAAGTTTCATACGTCCAATGTTCACCAAACGTAATCAGGGGAAAGAACTTGAAGACACGACATCTGGATGGAATTTAGAGTCAGTAGGTCCATGTCGCTATGACTTTATCGCAAGCCTGGTTTCGGGATATTAACTTGTGTTCTATGCACGTCATCTGTTGCAACCTTTCACTGCTGAATGCCGTGTATGAGAGAGGAATATCATTATCAATTTATGTATTAGTAGGTCACTGATTTATGTTGAACATTTATTTACTTGACATTAACTAGTTCTGTGCATAGCAGAGGAAATAAACTTTAACTGATGGATGTCAAATAGCACTATCAATGTTAGTCTCAGTAAATCAAAGGTCACGACAGCTATTACCATATAATATATAATGTGTTTCTAAGGCATTGTGTTCAATACATAACACGTGTACCATATCTTAATAGACGTTTCCTCTGTGCAAATAGTTAAACTATTGTTTTAAGGCCTATTCGGCACGGGCATCTCTGATGTGTGTACCCCTTTGGTATCTTCAAACTTGTCTGATTGTTATATACTCAAATTTCTTTTCTAAATTTTGATGATACATTTTATATTTCTAATCTCTCATGAATACCACTAATGTATTTAATGTAAATAATTGGTCTTAAATCTATATGAAGTATCAATCGAGTTTTCGTATGTTCTATCCGTAATGGTCTTCAACTAACAGGTTCAACATTCTTATCTAGTAGTTGCTGCCATTTCCATTAAAGTGTATGTCCAGAATATCATTGATTGCTTACTTTTGTGTAACAGCTGGAGATCTAGAGATTGGCTGGACAGTCTCCGACACTCGTGTGTGTTTGTTCCAAGCAAGCATCTATATTTCCGTTGACTGTCTTTTTGTGGTTAGATGTTAAATTGTTGACAGAGGGTTTGTTCATATTGTTGTAGCTAGGTATAATACATATTGGTCTATTACTGTTTTATATTAATGTTTGAGAATATATAGAATACGGTAGGTTAGCAAAATCCCAGTATTGGCAAATACGATTTCAAATGGAGACGCATGCATGTACATATATTAGCTGACCGAAGACGTTTTACTTACAATAAGATGGACAAGAATTATCATATTTGTCCCAAGCGATGTTGGTAATACCTTAATAGGTGTGTAACATCATGTGAATAATACGTTAGCTTGTAGACAACAGGAGGCACTGGAATAATTATAATTATATAAAATACTACAAGAAGAACGTTTACTTGATGAATAGGTGTGGATATCAACGACAATTCCTGACAAGATGTTGCTAAGGATATACTGTAGGTTGTGTTTTTACGTATAAGGAGCCTGTCATTCTCTATACACGACATATTCACCTACCTACGTCTATTCCGAAGACCGAGATGTGTATTTATGTCGCCCTACACAATTAACGGACTCTCTATCGGAAGAGAAAACTATGTCCTATTTTCGGGGTCCTTCTGGAGAACATTTTTTAGGAACACTTCGTAACACAGATCTGAAGAAATAAGAAATATCTATCAGAAAGATTATACATATGTCATGGCCGTCATGGTGTTTTTTTATGTTCAATGAGTTGAGGTTCGAGATGATTGTTCGTTTTGTTCATATTAGTAGAATTGTAGACCATGATAACCGTATAAATTTTCTGTTCGTAGTGTGGTACGTGTCAAATCTTTCCACTATCATTAAATTTCGTACCTGTTATTTGAAAGTTGTAACCAAGAAGAAACCATGTTCGCGTTTACACAAAATAAAAAAGTCAAATCAACCCTCGGTTAAAAACCACTAATTTAAAGAACAGAACTTTTTATGGCTGTTAATATTCCCACATTCACAGATAAGTATTCAATAAAAAGTATAATTCATACACAAGATATGGCATTACGACCTATAATACTGAAGCTGAACAAGTAAATATTAAATTGCCATTGAACCAATGTCATTTTGTCTAATATAATATATGTAAACAATCAAAACTGAAACAAATATTTCATTATTCATCTGCGAGCAGAACATATAGGTTCATTCTCCACATTTGTCTATTGTATATAGCGTTTGGAACAATATACTGGGATACGAATACATTGTACATCCTGACCAATCATTGCAACATGAACGAAAGCCAAATGTGTAAAGAAATGTAGGATAAAAATGGGAAAAAAGGGATCCGCGAAGAATATAAATAGGTCATATTTATCAGCTGATGTGATACTGCCACTCGGAAAGTAACGTCCAATAGTATGTCAATATACAACTCTCCCTCAGAACTGGACGTAAATGAGTGTCTTGTGTTTAGAGAATGTTACGCTCGTTACAAGTAAAATATAGCTTGCAGCAGCTCCTACAGAAAAATAGTTTATCATGGGTGATCGTTGGTGGCCCGTTGCAAGGCAAAATCTCCTTGTCCATTATATCCTCTTTTTTCCTCTGGCAATGTACGTTTCTATCCAACGGCACGGCGTATTTAAGTTTGTACATTTATTCTTGTTAGCATAAATAAACCTGATTTATTGTTTATTTGACATTATAGAACAATCAAAGGACTAGAGATTTTGTTAAATTGAAAATTGTAGTCATATAATGTGTGTATCGTGCAAAAACAATAATTAGGGGAGATTTTACGCAATATTCAACACGCAGTTTTCCCCAACATTTCATAAACAACGGTAAATGGTAAATCTCCCCAAAATAAAATAATGAAAAATATAAATTCAACATAGTAAATAGTAATTTTTAGTATTTTCTTGAAAGGGGTGATAACTCTACAGAAGAATAATCAAATATTAACATGAATCGAAATGAAATTATTTAGCTGCTTCTTTATTTTAGAATGTACATTTAACCCGTATATTAGTTATGATATTAATATCTATCATAATGTAATATTGTTGAAAGTAGCGCTAAACACCATCAAACAAACAAAAACAAACATCTATCATAATATAAATGTACATCTGTAGGCCGCCTTTGGTGTTCTAAAAATTGTTTGAAATGTAGGCGTTATCTCCCTTTTACCACTTCCCCTCAGTGACTTGTTAATGTAATAAGAATTTTATAAGAATGTTTTATTGTCCAATAGAGGGCCCACAAGGGGCAAAGTCACTACAGTGATTCATAAGCAATAACATTAACAATTATAAATATTATATGTTACAATGAACAAAACTGCCCATAAAATATACTAAATACTTATACTAACAATAATTAAGGGCCGTCGACTTACGGACTATGATATTGTTGGCCACATCAGACATCAATGGTTAATTTACGAATGAATATTCTGAATAACAAGACATTTCTTTTTATTAACTCTGCAACAGTTCCACATGCCAGTCTATTTTCAATCAAGTATTATAAGCTAACATTTGCGCGGACTATTACCTGTAACATTCTTTCATTTGCACGGATTATTACTTGCAACATTCTTACATTTGCACGGACTATTACCTGTAACATTCTTACATTTGTACGGACTATCACCTGTAACATTCTTACATTTGCACGGACTATCACCTGTAACATTCTTACATTTGCGTTGATATTTACCTGTAATATTCTTACATTTGCACGGACTACATAACATTCTTACATATATTTATCTGTAACATTCTTACATTTACACGGACTATCACCTGTAACATTCTTACATTTGCACGGACTATCACCTGTAACATTCTTACATTTGCGTTGATATTTACCTGTAACATTTTTATATTTCCACGGACTACATAACATTCTTACATTTGCGCTGATATTTACCTGTAACATTCTTACATTTACACGGACTATCACCTGTAACATTCTTACATTTGCACGGACTATCACCTGTAACATTCTTACATTTGCGTTGATATTTACCTGTAACATTCTTACATTTACACGGACTATCACCTGTAACATTCTTACATTTGCACGGACTATCACCTGTAACATTCTTACATTTGCGTTGATATTTACCTGTAACATTTTTATATTTGCACGGACTACATAACATTCTTACATTTGCGCTGATATTTACCTGTAACATTCTTACATTTACACGGACTATCACCTGTGTAACATTCTTACATTTGCACGGACTATTACCTGTAACATTCTTACATTTGCGCTGATATTTACCTCTAAAATTATTACATTTGCGCTGATATTTACCTCTAAAATTATTACATTTGCGCTGATATTTACATGTAACATTATTACATTTGCGCTGATATTTACCTGTAACATTCTTACATTTCCACAGATTACCTGTTTTTTTAAGTATGTTTGGTATTTTCATAATATTTTATGCTTTCTATATAAGTACTGATTCTACAACTTATATTACTTACCTCTTCCGACAGTTAGAAATTAGTTTTTATAAGTAATTTTTGTTCCCCCTTAAATTGTTGTCATACGTTGTGTGCTAAGGGTTAAGGTTATTGCGCTTAACGCCACTTTCAACAATATCACTGGTAAACTTGATCACATAATGTTGTATCGAGTACACCTCGTCTGAGCGGAATTCGAACTCATAGCGTTAGTGGTGAAACGTACTGATTGCATAGGTAGTTATAAATCCAACTACCATACGATCACGACCACGAAGACCCCCTGGAGTAGGTTGAATGAACCTATTGACTATAATAAGTATTTCATAACAATATGAATCGAAGTTAAAACTTTTCTGTGTAAATAATTTGCATACCTTACTGTATAATATATTTCTTCTTTAGATATAAATTGACCAATTGTTTTTTATTATGTTTGACTTCAAGTATGTTTACTAGTCATATTGACTGTTTGCTACCACGTCGATAAAACTGCATATCAATAATTGCTAATTGGACAATTACATCAAAATGTGTTTCAATCAAAGTTTTCAATGCATCAATACAAGTTTCTATTCCGAACTCGGTCTGTGATTAGTTATCGACAAAATAGTGGTCCAATGACATACAGTAAAAAAAATCTAAGACAAATATGTGTATGAGTGCGTATCGTAGTTTAATGTTATGCACGATAATAAATAGAAATGTTGGATAAGTTGAACCCCTTTGCCACCTTAGTTAAATTGATAAGATCCTACTGTCCAGTTTATTTAGACAATCGACACAGGCCATGGACATTGTTGTATTAGTGTTTTCCCTCGTTATTTTGCTATGCTGTATTTTCTAGTGGACAATTGAGTACTAAACCACAAGTTTAAACGTCAAACAGTTCAGCAAATTCTATTACAAAAATTTATTCAATGAATCGTCCAGAACATAATTTGACGAGTGTAATTAGTGTGTATCTTCCGGAGCACATGAGTTCTCATCCGGTTTTAATGGGGTTCGTGCTGCTCTAGTTTTCTGTATAGTGTTGTGTCGACTATTGTTTGTCTCTTTGAACATTTTTATTTGGTTGTTGTATTTTCTGTCCTTTGATTTACGACATCTCATTACCCTTTTTGGTATCACCAAACTTTTTGTTACTTGAAATCAGTTTATTTCTAAAGTGTAGTAGAACTGTAATTGTTATTTCATTTTCCCCGTAACCTTTGTATTTGTGCTATTTTGGTGTTTGTGTCCAGATGGTCTATTTACTCAAACAGTGCTTGACTTACCTGGACCAAATGGTAATGTGAGGTAGCTTCATCCATTGTCATTTGTCGTCATCGTCGTACACGTAATCTTCTCTGCAACAATTTTGTCAATTCGAACCAAGTAGGTATGTTCATTGCATGGTCCTCTATTTTTTTTGGATCGGAAATACACAATAGAAGCAAAAATTCCAAAGGTGTCAAAAATTGTGCTTTTGTATATGTGAAGCGCTGATTATTCTACCAATCTTGACGGAAGTTTTTTTGTCCTTTAGGTTCCCTATATAATTCTTTTTATGTAGTATACCAACATATTTGTTATGGATCTTAACGCTTTAAAGATATAAGGGGTCAAAGTGTGGCTCCTGAAATAGGAGGGTTTAACAATAAAAGTTGAAGAAAACGAGTATCATTATTAATATTGCAAAACACTGGACTATTTTGCATGTATTTTTTTTTATGCCCCCGCGACTATTAGTCGGGGGGCATATTGTTTTACCCCCGTCCGTCCGTTCGTCACACTATAGTATGCATAGTTTGTCCCGCTAACTCCTCCTACAGTTTTGGACCTACATCTTTAATATTTTGTAGGATGTTTATACACATAATGGAGGTGTGCACGTGCACAGGATTTTGATTTTCATCAAATATTCTCAAAATGACAGGTAGTTGGACTTAAGTCATTTTTTTTCGTACTAGCTGCATAAAGGGAACATGGTTTGTCCCGCTAACTCCTCCTACAGTTTTAGAGCTACAGCTTTAATATTTTGTAGAATGTTTATTCACATAATGGAGGTGTGCATGTGCACAGGATTTTGATTTTCATCAAATATTCTCAAAATGACAGGTAGTTGGTCATTTTTTTTGTACTAGCTGCATAAAGGGAACATGGTTTGTCTGACTAAGTCCTCCTACAGTGTTTGAGCTAGACCTTTTATATTTTGCAGACAGTTAGTACCAAAACTGAAGGTTGCATATTTTATGGATTTTGATTTTCAACAATTATTTACAAAATTATGCTTATATGAACTTAGCCACTGACACCTGTTAACGTGTAAACAACGATCCTTATACTTGCGGGTCCCTCCGGGCACTCCGGCTTCCTCCTCCACGATATGGCTGAAATACTGCTGAAAATGGCGTTAAACCCATTCAATCAATCAATCAATCAATCGAACATCACATTGTTAGGTACAGATTCATTTATTTCAGTCATTTCTGCTTGATGCTGAATAAGCAAAACATTGGTTTACCCTTTTGCAATTATAACCGCGGGGACATTGTATGTGTCTTACAGACACAAACCCCTTTTAAAGTCTATACAAAACTTTTCTACATCATACCCGATGAATAATATACCATTCCTTCAAATTAAGTTATATTGAAAATCCATTTTGGCTCTTCAAGACATTTTCTTTGCATTATACCCCTACACATTCCTCAGAACCAAGCCAAAAGTTAAGGTAGTAAATTGGAATTGGGGTGAGGTGGATAAGGTTGAGACGGGGGCATTCCATTTTCTAGTTTATTAAACTCATGTTAACTGTCGTTTTTATTTATTAAACTCATGTTAACTGTCGTTTTTTTTTTATTAAACTCATGTTAACTGTCGTTTTT
>MJUT01009162.1:200971-215020 GCA_002080005.1 Gigantidas platifrons | reverse complement strand
TTTTTTTTTTTTATTAAACTCATGTTAACTGTCGTTTTTATTTATTACGTCTTTATATTTAAAGCAACAGATTTTTATATAGTTTGCAATATTTTGTTCAAAATAGATTAGCTGTGGCCATTAATAAAAATATGTCTTGTTATTCAGAAGGTTCATGCGGATTTTTTTTTATATTTACAAGCCATTGGCGGGAAATGTGGTAAAAGGGAGATAACACATACATTACAAACAATTTAAAATAGAACATCAAAGTTCTACACGAACAAAAGTTATCATGTGGAAACGACCCTGTCGTCAAAAATTCTATTTATAGTACCGGTGACCTTGACTTTTGACCTAATGACCTCAAAATAAATAAAGTTCTTCCCCTTCCATAGGGGAATCATGTGGCCAAGTTTGTTAAAGATCCAATATACAGAACTAAAGTTATTGTGCGGAAACGACCCTGTTGTCCAACATTTTATTTATAGTAACGGTGACCTTGACATTTGACCTAATGACCCCAAAATAAATTGGGTTCTTCCCCTTCCACAGGGGAATCATGTGGCCAAGTTTGGTAAAGATCCGATATACAGAACTAAAGTTATTGTGCGGAAACCTGTGTGGACGGTCGCCCGCCCGCCTTCCCGCCACCCGCCCGCCATACCCAATCACATAATACGGCCTGTCTCGAGACGGACGTATAAAAACGAGCTTTTCTGTCCTGATTCGCAGCGAGTGCAAATGAATTTGATATTTTCCAACAATGATGTACGTATAATGTATTTCTGCAATTTAAAAAAAAAAGCAAAACAACTGTCAAATTGTTTAAAAAGAGCAGAAACAAGCGTCGACCTACTTTTTTTTTTATGGTGCCCTCTGTTAGGTTACCACTTGTTACCGATTTTTACAGGAATCAGGTTCCAGGAAAACGATATCTTGCTCAGTGACCGTATGTAACAAAAAATATCCAGTCAATGCAATTTGATTGCTAAAACACAAGTGCAGGATAAATTAAAATACGGTTTAAATTTACATTCTAAAATGAAGAAGCAACTTAATTATTTCATTTCGATTCAGTTTGATATTTGATTAATCTTTTGTAGAATTATCACTCTGTTTAAGAAACATTAAAATTCACTCAAAATATTTATTATGTTTAATTTACACTTTTTTTAAATTTTATTTTGGAATGATTTACCTTTGACCGTTGTTTATGAAATATTAAAGGGAATAATCTGCTAGTTGAATATTGCAAATTATCTCCCTTTATAAGCTAATACAATTTGATCAACTCGCTGTTTCTTTAATTGGTTGGTTGTTCTTCAATGTCAAGTCAGGTCTATTCATGCCAACAATAATACGTGTACAAACTTAAAATCATATAGGTCAATAGATGGTTGAGTCGATGGACGGAAGTGAACAAAAGAGGATATAATGGATAAGGAGATTTTGCCTTGCAACGGGCCACCAACGATCACCCATGATAAACTATTTTTCTGTAGGAGCTGCTGCAAGCTATATTTTAATTGTAACGAGCGTAACATTCTCTAAACACAAGACACTCGCTTACGTCCAGTTCTGAGGACGAGTTGTATATTGACATACTATCGGATGTTACTTTCTGAGGGCGAGTTGTATATTGACATACTATCGGATGTTACTTTCTGAGGGCGAGTTGTATATTGACATACTATCGGATGTTACTTTCTGAGGGCGAGTTGTATATTGACATACTATCGGATGTTACTTTCTGAGGACGAGTTGTATATTGACATACTATCGGATGTTACTTTCTGAGGGCGAGTTGTATATTGACATACTATCGGACGTTACTTTCTGAGGGCGAGTTGTATAGACGTTACGCGCGATGTTGGTGACACTTGACGTTACACATAATTAACGTTGAAAAGAACGTTTCGCGTCTTCTTTTTCATTTTGTTTCTTCCTTATTTGTGTTTGCATATCGTGGGTTTGGTTAGGATAGAGGTGGTGTGGGTGTGTTTTGATGTATTGTTCTTCATTTCGGAATTTCACTTTTTCTTTTTATTGATTTTCATTTTGTTTTGGCTTTCTTGTATATATTTGTGTTGTTGGTGTTTTCCTTTAGGTGTTTATTCCAATGTTTGTTTGTTTGCTCATTTATTTCGTTTGTATTCCCTTTTTGTATTTATTTATTGTTTATGTTATGTGACTGTGTTGCGATCTTAAGATTTTGAAGGTTTTCCTGTTGTGTTTTGGTGGTTAGCTTTTACTATTTTTATCCACTTGTAATTAGTTTATTTCCGTTTTGAATAAGTCTTTTGAAGTTTAGAGGACTGAAGTATTGATTTTTCTCATACTCTATTCGGAATCGTAGTAAACATTAATACAATAGATCAAAAAGGCTAGTTGTACTTGTATTGGTTTCATTACTCCTAAAAGTACATATCATGTTGCACGGACTTCTTGGGTAGGTTAGGGGTATTTAAGTTGTCGTTTTTTGGGATTTATTCACCACACGTTGTAAAGTTACTGTGGAGTGTGTATGGTCGTTGTCTTGTCTTGTTCAAGGTAAGTAAAACTTATTAGTTATTTTATGGTTAAATTTTGACGTCCATATTCTGTATAGGGGGTATTTTATTTATACAATTTTGAGAAATGTTTGTAAATTATAACATTAGTTCAGTATATAATGTACAATTTTACACCACAAACATTTAGTGGTTTTCGTATAGACATTTTAAACAGGACATTTGATGATGTAGAAATCATCGCAGCGAATATTTTATTAGATAAATGCACGTTTGTAGGCAGTCGTACATAAATGTAAATTATTGTCGCACAATAAAGCCGTCAACAGTATATTTTAATTATTGATTTTCACACGGTGAACGACAACTATAGATTTGTAATTATTGTATCCTAAATATTACTACACACTCGATGCATAGCAGACGATAATTATAATCAACGTTATAAACAAAACATTTGAAATATCCGATACACTTATTTGNTATTAGATAAATGCACGTTTGTAGGCAGTCGTACATAAATGTAAATTATTGTCGCACAATAAAGCCGTCAACAGTATATTTTAATTATTGATTTTCACACGGTGAACGACAACGATTTGTAATTATTGTATCCTAAATATTACTACACACTCGATGCATAGCAGACGATAATTATAATCAACGTTATAAACAAAACATTTGAAATATTCGATACACTTATTTGAATATTACAATGTTTATGAATAAGTGAAATCAGGCGTGTAGTATACCGTATAATGTACGATACATTATAAACAATTATATCGACCTGACGCACATTACACAATTATAGATTGTATAGATAATTTGAAATATTAATGTGTAGTTATTATACATTATAGTTATGATGATGCATTATGTGAATTTGTTTAGTTAATATGTATTTATGCTAGTCATTAAGATATTTAGTAGTCCTTATCTTGTTCAAGGTCCTGTATTATAGTTTGATGTTTGACGTGTGATGTGTGCATAGTACTGGTGGAGTCATTGACGTTGCCGACCGGCTGTCTGTTGTCCGACGTGGATGGAATTGTGGATTTGACATTAACTGTTTCTTTTTCAAAATTCTTTTTTTGTTAATTTGTTTGTGTTTATATGTTAATAATCTTTTGTATTTTATGTTTAAAATTAAATGTTTAAAAATTTTAAAAAGAATTAATTTAATTTCATTATTATATCAAGCAGCAAGGATGTCCGTTTGACTCTTGTCACACTTGGCGATCATGTCGTCACAGACTGTACTTTATCATTTTTTCTTTGAAAGTATATCTTGCTCTAAAACGAGATTATCATGTATTATGTTTGTTTATTTGAATTTGAATTGAAAAAAAAAATGAATTATTGATTGATTGTATACGTTGTATTCTTGAAAATTTCTCGTAATATCTTGTGTATAATCTAGCGAAATTATAATTAAAATAATTCAGTTCACATTTTTAATTTTCATATAAATCAATTATATTTCGTGATTTTTCTTTAACTATTATATAATTATAGTTTCTACAATGCACACATTTTTTTCGCAATGTTTGTTCAAAAATGACACACACAAACATTAAGGTTATGAATTCATTTTTAATTAGAGTCTCTCGAGTAAGCGGAAATACATCGTTATTTTTTTAGTTTTGGTATATTTTTGTATTTTGTTTTCGCTCTTTTTGTTTGTTGTTTTTCAAGTTTTGATATCGTTTGTTTGTTTTTAGCTGCGCTTTTTTTAGTTGTTGTTTATTTGTTTTAATCTTAATAGAAAAATATAGAAGTAGCGCGACGTTATTTTGCCGTCGATAAGAAAAAAAACGTTTACTGGACAAATTGGGTAACATTCTACTATTTTACGTAGAAATCGTAATTTTTATCCCAAATCAACTTTATTAAGTTCATTCTCTGCTACTGAAAATGAACATTTTTGTTATTTGGATTTAGCACGAAAATTATGAGCGAAAAATATAGTTTCGAATGTGTAAAGATTTATACTTCGTGTTTTTTTTACGTCAAGTTGCAACCGGACATTTTGTTGACCTTACTCCTTTAGGAATATTTTTTAACTTGCTTTAAAAAAATCATTTTTGAAAAGACTTTCGTTTTTGAAGATAATAACTATAATGTATAATGAAAAATATGTATACTTTTTTTGTGAAAATTTTGTAAAACATAGCTGAAATAAAACTTGTTATTTGGCATGCAGATGTTTTTCCTTCAGCGTTACGTTCTTTTCTTTCCATGAACTTACCGATTTTTTCCTTCAAGCATTGCTTTAATCAGAAATCGTTAACGGGGTCATAGAGCACGCCGACTCTGCTTCCGGTCCCACAAAAAAAAATGGTCCGAAAAACGTATTTTTAGGTTAATCCTGAGAAAAATGTAAAAGACATACGGATATTTTGTAACGCGTTACATGAGAAAATTGTGCGTTAACGACGTTTTCTTCCAATAAATTCGTTTTCAAAAGCAAAAATAAACCTAATCTAATATAATAAAACAATTATTCGTATAATTCCCTATACAAGCATGTATCGGAAATAAAAATCCATCAATCTAAAAAAAATCTACATTCGTTTTACTTATTTCATGTTCTATTTAGTCAAAGTATCACCAATAGCACGCGTAACGTCTATATTGACATACTATCGGACGTTACTTTCTGAGGGCGAGTTGTATATATACATACTATCGGACGTTACTTTCTGAGGGCGAGTTGTATATTGACTTATTTCATATCAGTTCTCAATTCGACTTTTTCATTGGTGTAGACATGTCATGTATAATGTATTAATCTGCGTTAAAGAAATCTACCAGTCATTAACATGATAATGCCCGCGCGACGTTTTAGAGTTGCGTCCCCTTTTTAAAACGCAACGGAGATCGTGCAGTTGTCAATGTACTAAAATGAGCAAAATTATTTAGAAAGTTTTATTTCTTTCAATGAAATAAAAATATTAGTTACTTATGTATAGGGTATTATCGTGTTTTATAGACTGCGGCTCAGGAATTATCAATGTTTCAGTCAATACTACTGTCCCTTGGGCAGTCTATAAATCACGATAATGCCCTATACATAAGTAACTATTATATAAATACTATCGGACGTTACTTTCTGAGAGCGAGTTGTATATTTACATACTATCGGACGTTACTTTCTGAGGGCGAGTTGTATATTGACATACTATCGGTCATATGATTATTACCCACCATTCTAAAAAAAAAGTCAACGTCAATGGAATTACCTCTTCTTTAAATTATCTAAGTGTTTTGTGTTTTGCCACTCAACGATGGGAGCTGACAAAGAGCAGCAGCATAACTAACGTGGTTTATGTCCTTGTATAATTGTCTGCTATCCAATAAATCTTGTTGCGGAATAAACCGCAGGTATAGTCCTGCGTTCATAAAATACCACAATTATAAAGCGAAATACGTGGAGGAAAAAATAAACTGATTTGTTTACATTTTTGCAATGGAAGCCTTCTCTTTTTATATAGAATTTGCCAATTTTTTCATATCATTGATAATTAATTTTTGATATTGAAAACATCACACACATGTTGATCCACGAAAAAGGATTCTCCAGGAATATAAAACATTCCACAGTATTGCATTGTTTATTAATTTATTTTCAGTAATAACATTTATAACAAACAACAGAAGTATTAATGTACTATAACTGTATATACTTCAAAAATGTATCTGAAATTAAAAAAAAGAAAAGGAAATAAACAAATCGTATGCAATCGGAATAAGTGTGTTCTCTAAAAAGATATTTAAGTCCTATTAAACCTGCTTGACCTGAATAAATTTAGACATAAAAAGACCTGAGCACTATCATGTTTCACACAGCCAACATTTAAATATCTGTGACAGAAATATTAAAATAGGAGTTTAATTGTGAGTAATTCAGCTGAAGTTTAGTTATATTCTATGTGTTATATTCGCATGGCAGAGTTTTGTCTTAGTATTACATGTAATCTTGATGATCTGTTAGTATATGTCTTACGTCATGTAACTCGATAGTCTTATTATTAAACAACAACAATGTGCTTTCAAATTTACAATAAATACACTATTACAGAGGGATCTTCTAGTTTTTTTTAGTGATTTATTTGAATAAATATAAAAAAGAATAAAAAAGAACAAAAAATTGATATGTTGTAGATTGATGAAGTAGATTTGGTGATAAATATAAATTTACGCTGGTTGTTCTTAAACCTTGAAAAAAAAAAATAGGCAACTGTAACAAAGGACTATTACAAAGTCTGACAAACCCCCTCTATAACTCCTATTCCAAAACTTAATCTGTACCCCTTTCTGGATCCTTTCCAAATACATTTTGTGCAGGGATCTGTTTATATTTAACATGGATAATTTAGAAGCTTTGACCTTTTTTCAATGGCAGCGACAGCCATTTAGAATGTTAAAACTCTCAAGCATTTGTACATATGTACATCTGTTCATTACATTTTGTGGAGAAAATCGAATTTCAAACTTCCCCTTTTGTGTTTCAATGGTTCTGGCACCAAAAGTCGTCCAGTCCATTCCGATTTGTCTTGGCTTCCTCGTTGACTAAAGATTATTCTTATGAAGTGTCATGAAATTATATTCAGCGGCTATTATACTATGATCGTTTTTATTTTTAGCATTCAATTGGTTACACGTCCAATACGGTAGCAACGGTGGTCATTTTGAAATTTCTAAGACGTAGGTGCACATCTAGCTATCTAAGGTTTATTATCCTACAAAAGTACAAAGTCATATGACTTCAGATCGCTATCGCTATGATTTGCTTCTAACAATTTAAATTTAATAGAGGAAAACGGCGGTAAACAGAAAGAAAGAATAACAATTATTAACATAGACGAAGCAAAACAAATGTCCACTTAGTTTTGGAAACTTAAATATGGCTTTTTGTAAGTCAGAATGTGTTAAACTGAAATTGCCTCATACAAAATCCAAATGATTAACATTTTCATCTGGCTGCACGGATCTAATATGATTACGCCTTGAACTCATTCGCGTACTGCTTTCTCCTCGTCCAATGTCTTCTGATACGACCGATATACTACTTTTTATAATGCGTCCTCTCTTATCACTTGGTATCATGGGGTTTTCATTTTCTAAAATTGGATACCTTATTTTTGTAGACATTCTCGATTGTACTTTTGTAGAAGTTCTTGAATTTGAATGAATCGATATTTGATCAGTGTCATTGTGATTCAGATTATAGGGCGCTGACATTCTAGACTCCGGTTTAACACTAGGTATGGTACCAATTTCGTCATCATTTTCTTGAGATTCTAAGTCTTCCAGAGTTATAATTGTCCGTTGATGATTTTCTGGTTGACTATTTAATTTGTCTATTGCTAATATTCCTTCATGATTATTTGTACTATATCTAGAGTTACAGTTTGATGATCTTGAAGGCGGAACAGTGGTCGTTACGCTAGGTGTCGAAGATACTTCTGGATGAATATCGCCAGTTGTATAGTCGCTGCCACTTTCCATCCGGTAATTTGTTGCTCTGCTTTGCGAAATACTGTTTGCCACCCGACTTGCCTGGCGGCTGTTTGCAACTCCATTTCTTTGTAGTCTATTTTCCTGACTGGTACCCATTCGAGAAAAATATGCTGGTGGTGGGCTATTTGGATACGGAGGTGGCACATGATTTGATCTTCTCTGCCCACGTGACTCCAACGGAGGATTCTGCGTAATCGGATCTATCTGGTGACCATGATGATGAGGAGATTGTGTTGTTCCAGGCACTAAAGAGAATAAAAAGATCAATACAATTACCCAATAATTTCTAGTATTAATATATAATGCTAGTTTAAACAATAATATGTCAGTTCTACGATTAGTATTACTGTCATCACTATTGATACATCCGTAGAGACAAAGTAAATAATATATAGGGAAATACAAACAATGAAATATATAACATTAAAGTAATATTACACCAGTTTTGGGTGAAGAACTTTTTTCCCTTACAATTCAATTTGGAATACGGCGGTACCTTTACTAAGCTATTCATGCATGTTTCAAATCGAAATATTTTCCCAACAATTTGAAATCTGCAAATCCGTGTGCATGTTATCGTCCTCGCCATTGTTGTGGATACTGATTAACTTTCGGTTGTTTTGTTCCGATGATTGCCGATCATGACCTCGTGACGAAAAGATAAACAATCATGGATGCTGAGGTAAGCACACACACATTCCTGACAATGATTATTGAGGAATCTGTCTGTTTCATGTCGTGTGAACCATTTTTTTGTGTGTGCAATTATTCTTATGTGGTACACACGGAATATATTTTTACTTGCATCCGACATTTTTTTTTCATCAACTGAACAGTGCGCATGAGCGATAATCTCCCCGAAAGAGTTCAAATCTTGGGTCAGGCACATATCATTTGCATTACTGTACGGGAAAACAGAATTATCTGCTGTCAAATATTTTATGATTTGCTCTTATTTTGCTTTTGAGCGGATTTTTAATGTTGATGTTAGTTAAAATTAAGTGACATATTAAGTGAAAATATTTAATAAAAAAAATTCCAGGATACTTGCCTTTCATATTACTTTAACATTCCATTTGCAACATATATAACAGACATGAACCATATTTTTTTTTCACTTGTAATGATTGCTTTATAATGTTGCATGTTGCAGACGCTATGCACATAATCATGTATAATTAGATTTAAGCTTGATTTTTTAAAATGTTAAATCTCCTATAGCGATCCAACCATATGGCTATACAATAATATATATTTAAACTGTTTTTTTCATTTACATGTTTTAAAAATATAATTGTTAAAGCAAAAACAAGGTGATATGGTACTATATTATAACTTTATGGATCCCAATTTTTGTGAAATGCTCATAAAATATGTATTTTTGGGCTCTAATTTTCGTGGATTCCTAATAATCCCAATTAAAACACAAGAATACCATGTTTTATATTTGTTTTTGTAAATGGAGGAAATATTATGCTTC
Organism: Gigantidas platifrons; assembly: GCA_002080005.1. Lineage (NCBI taxonomy): Eukaryota > Metazoa > Mollusca > Bivalvia > Mytilida > Modiolidae > Gigantidas > Gigantidas platifrons. The sequence continues at coordinate 205,522 of MJUT01009162.1, read as the reverse complement.
TGGATTTCTAAATTTGTGGATTGGTTATCTAACGAAGTTTATTATTGTTCCTGTACATTGATGCGGAAAACACTATACTTCGTTGAATTCTATAATTCCCACAAAATCTATGATATAGGATCCCCAATAAAAAAAAGTATTTAGCTGCAGGACGTAGTTCCCTGTCTATGTAGAAACTAGTATTACAGTCAAACATTTAAGTACTAAATAAATAATAACACAATCGTATCACCTGTTTCGTCTGTTGTTTGAAAAGGATCGCCATTGACAAAAGGGTCCATCATCAATCTTCTTTGTCTTTCCTCATCCCTTTCTCTCAGACGACGACGACGATCATCTGACTGTCTTCGAAGTTTGCTCTTGTTGTGGTAGCGACAGATCGCATAACATCCTATAATCGTTATAATTGTCACGATAGTACCTCCTATAAACACAGATACCAAAATTATTGTCAATGTTGGTACGCAGCATAACGTATCACCAGTGCCGTCAGATGGTATACAACATCCGCCGACAGAACACGACTCTCTCACGTATTGTCCGTTTAAAGTCCCTGTACATTCTTCACAACCCGCATATACTGTAACAGAAAGAAGAATAACATGTGTTCAATACCGTTGTATGGTAATTCTCAACAAACGTTATCATCATTTTTGTCAACACAAACGGTTTGTAAGGGGTTGGGGAATGTAAATATCATTAAATTACTGCCTTTTTGATCAGGTAAATATGTTGTTTTTTTTTTTTTTTTTTTTGCTTTAAAAAACAAAACCTGCATTCATCGATGTGAGTATCAGTTTTGTCAAAACTCAATTAAACCACACATTTACCTAATCAGAATATGATTATTGTTTTATTCCAAATTCCAACAATCATTTCCGCTAGTCAAGGGTTATAATCGGCCGCCCCCTCCTCTTCACCCTTGGTGATGTTTGCTACAATATCGTAATTTCCGTGTACTACCATCTAGTGAATTTTGTTTGTTACGTTACATTTAATTAATTCATTTTCACCCAATCAGCACAAGGCATTTATTTCATCTTATGTCAAAATATGTAAGCAGTTATCTGAAAAAATATATGTCTCTAAAATATTCTGTGCATTTTTGGCAGTACTTATTGTAAATCCTACACTATGTTTACATTTTTTCTACAAAACACGCTTTCTGATCGATTGCAGCTACCACTGGCTGCATCCAGTCAAACTGCTATCGCGTGATCACGGAAATCCGACTAACATCACCTATGGTGAGGAGGAGGCAGTGCCGTCGTAACGCATGGACACGCCGGGCAGTTACCCGGGGACCCCCAAAGCATAGGGATCTCATGCCAATTTATGTTTGTTGTGTACATCAATTTTTAATGTTTAAACACCGATTTTGTTGGAAGTACCAATGCGATAAATGTATGCTTAATTCTTATCGACATTTACAGTTTTATTCATGTGAGTGGTTGTGTAGGTAGGGCACCAGTGCACTGCTTTGCCCGGAGCCTATTATGCTGTTAAGACGATCCTGGGAGGAAGAAAGGTGGATCTTAACCATTAGCTGGCGAAGAGGAACAAAATATATACCATTAATATTAATTAAGCAAATGTTTGTTGTGTTGTGTTTAGCTGACCATTGCTCGTCTTTCTGTACTTTTTCTTTTTGGCCATTATTTTGTCAGTCCTTCTGATTACTCATTTGATATCTTCAAACTTTCTTTTTTATTGATTTCAACCTCACGTTATTTAAAACATTCCCTTTTGGAAATGACACAATTTCAAACATAAAGCTTTGAAAGTTTGTTCTTGAAAGTAACTATTAGGATGTATCTCCCTTTCATGATGCCATTATACAATTATTGACTTTGGAATAGGTTGTTATCTGGATTTATCAACCTGAAAAAATGTGATATTCACAGATCCGCAGGCGAGGTGAATATACGTTTTTAAAGGTTGGTAAATCCAATAGCAACCTATTCCAAAGTCAATAATTGTTTTATTTCATGAACATGTTTTATTGTTATCTACTTAAAATTTATTGTCATACATGTACCAATAAAATATCGCGTTTGCTTATGATTCAGCCGAAAAACAAATATCAAGCGCAATATCCGACCCCCCATCTATTTGTATGCCTTTGCGAAGGTGATATCACTTTCCGGACACCTACCAGGATCTATCTTTAGCCTAGAGGGTGATATCGCAAGTACTTAAAACCTCTTAATTAATTTTAAGCCAATTTGGAAAGTCGCCGTCAAAAATCATATCATCATTTAAACCAATCATATGCCAGCTAAATTCCAGTCATGTAATTTTTTTTTTACCATAGAACATCTGTGAAATATTGTCCAACATTAAACTTTTGTAGGGAAATTATTGCATGACGAATTTCTATGAAATGATGTCCCGACTGACAGTGCAAAATATGCCTTACGCTTGTTATCGTTAGATTTTTTTATTATATTTATTTTTATTTAACATTTTTGTCAATATGTGATATTTTGCACCAAATACACCCTGTTTTTTCCTGCAAAAAATCTTTCACAATACTGTCTGTGTCTGTGGTACTTATATATAGGTACACATATCTTTTTATCAATATATTATATAGATTCTCCTTCAGTTGCCCGTGGGTTACGATATTTCTCCACTCAAGAGAGTTAAATTTATAATTTTAGCCACAAGCCGTCAGGCGAGTGGTTAAAATTTTGAATTTAGCTCTCGAGAGTGGAGAAATATCGTAACCTAAATGGGCAACTGAAGGAGAATTTGTTTCCCCCATTATTTAACACGAACTATATTTCAAAATTTAAAATTAATGAGGGGAAAGGCACGATACATTTTAATCCTCTAGAGGATTACAGATTTTTCTACCACTGGTTCAGCGGAGTTAAAACGCCGTAATAATGGGAGAAATCAATATAACCACCACGTTTACGCCAAAGCTCCCGTATTCGCCTATTCATTCCACGAAGTTGGCACGAACTATATGCGACGAAGTCTCTCTTCCAGAATTTCGTTTGTTAATTCAGCAATATTTTGACATTGTGGATTATGTTGGTTCACTTTACGGCCAATAAAGTCCCATACGTTCTCGATTGGGTGCATATCAGGAGACATGGTAGGCCACTGAAACATGTCAATCTCCTCTTGCTGCCAGAATTCTTTTACAATGCGAGCTGTGTGCGGTATGGTGTTATCGTCCACAAAGATCGGCATGTAAGCCAATGGATGATTATCAAAATGGGGTACAAAGTGCGCGTTAAGTACTTTGTCGCGGTATGCAACGCCATTGAGGTTTTGGAAGGCATGCAAGTCTAGCTTACAATTAAAAGAAAAGCACCACAGACAGGTACATCGCCACCACCGACCGATGTTGTACATATCACGTTTCCGTCATAAAATGCAGCGTTTTTATGACGCTAAACGCGAACGCGATCATTCACGGGGCGCAATTAAAATCCAATTTCGTTTGACCAATGAACTCGTTTACTTTCCAAGTATGAATATTCCAACGAAGATCGTCACATTACCTTTTCTATCGAGCCTGTCGATGACGTAATGACAGCTGCGGCCGCTTTATGGGTGGCCTTGCGCGCAGCCGCTACTCACTGAACCGTCTGGTAACAGTCCTTACAAATACACGACCCCAATATTCAATTAATCTCGAATACGAGCTGATGTAGCATATCGGGCTATTAGCATATCATCACTATGTGTAGCTTTGCGTGCCCTGCTAGGTTGCGGACGTTCATCAACCATTCCAGTCGATTGCAAACGATCCATAAGACAATCAATTACAAAATGATGTACCCCTATTTTCCCTGTCACCCTTCTATTGCTAAAAACTGCCTGTGACATGCAACAGCTTGCCACCTCTCTGCTAAAGTCAATTTTTGCCTACCCTTAATTTAGCGATGAAAAAACTATACGAAAAACTCATCAACCTCAACTTGCGAACACACTTTGTGTTATTATGTAGGACACTAATCCAATATCGTAACCGGTTTTAATCAAACACGACTTTATCGGTTGATGACGTGCTACACATTTAATTAAACTTATGTGTACAGAAATTCTTCACAGCAATCGCGTTTTAAAAAGTAAATTAAAAAAATATATATTTATGAAATAAATAAAGTGGCGCTTAACTTTTGTCGAAGTTTGGGTTAACCTTCTTCAGTAGTACTCGACATAGATAAGTTTGGGTTTGCCTTCTTCAGTAGTACTCGACATAGATAAGTTTGGGTTTGCCTTCTTCAGTAGTACTCGACATAGATAAGTTTGGGTTTGCCTTCTTCAGTAGTACTCGACATAGATAAGTTTGGGTTTGCCTTCTTCAGTAGTACTCGACATAGATAAGTTTGTGCTTGCCTTCTTCAGTAGTACTCGACATAGATAAGTTTGGGTTTGCCTTCTTCAGTAGTGCTCGACATAGATAAGTTTGGTTTGCCTTCTTCAGTGGTACTCGACATAGTTAAGTTTGGGTTTGCCTTCTTCAGTAGTGCTCGACATAGATAAGTTTGGGTTTGCCTTCTTCAGTAGTACTCGACATAGATAAGTTTG
>MJUT01009162.1:170881-189949 GCA_002080005.1 Gigantidas platifrons | reverse complement strand
TGGTCGCCATGATATAGCTGAAATATTGTTGAAAGTGGCGTTAAACACCAAAAATCAAATCAAATCAAATATTATGGCGATCTAATCTTCTGCTATGGGCCCATCTCGGTTCTACCTATTTACTTAATTGTCTTATTTTGTTCTTTTTGTTTTGATTATAAAATTGTTTTAGTCATGAATCTAACTGATATACTGACCATACTGATACCGATTGCGGTAACAAACCCCCACACAACTGGAGGAGTTCAAGGCCAGTCGTCTACTCTCAGAGATGGCCTTGCAACAGACAGCATAAACGCCACTACTCGATGTATTATAGTTTTAACTGTACATTTGGATTTTATATGTATAAAGTATTTTGGATTTTAACTCTGAGGCATCCTCATCCTACGACAGGTCAAGTTTTACAGTCGTCACCGACTCCTGACCTCATATCGGATGAAGGAGAAGAAGAAGACGTCACACAACAACCAATCAATCATTCTTGAAAACAATATGATCAATATTAAATATTCCTTCATAGATATGTGATATATTTGCTAAACAATGGCAGTACACAATGTACCTTAATGAACATAACTTTATATGTATATCCTATCATCAGATTAATCACAATGTCTATAATCTTTTCAAATTTAATCTGTAATTTCCTAACAGTTTTACAGTACTATTACCAGTAACTTCTACAGTTTCACAGTACTATTACCAGTAACTTTTACAGTTTTACAGTACTATTACCAGTAACTTCTACAGTTTTACAGTACTATTACCAGTAACTTCTACAGTTTTACAGTACTATTACCAGTAACTTTTACAGTTTTACAGTACTATTACCAGTAACTTCTACAGTTTTACAGTACTATTACCAGTAACTTCTACAGTTTTACAGTACTATTACCAGTAACTTCTACAGTTTTACAGTACTATTACCAGTAACTTCTACAGTTTTACAGTACTATTACCAGTAACTTCTACAGTTTTACAGTACTATTACCAGTAACTTCTACAGTTTTACAGTACAATTACCAGTAACTTCTACAGTTTTACAGTACTATTACCAGTAACTTCTACAGTTTTACAGTACTATTACCAGTAACTTCTACCGAAAATTCCTTCTTAGAAATTTATGAAACACAATGATAATATAGATCCCTGTAGAGTGATTGTAAAGCAATTTGATTTGCATATACAATAAGTGAATATCGCCAAAGTTTTGTGGGTTTAATTCCTACAAAATGGAGAGGTGTACTAGATACAACCCTACGAGGTCAAGTTTAGAGGCCGAACATTTAATTATTATTGAGATATGTTTCCTTCCGAGCCAGAAATTGTTTTTCACATGAAGCGCAAATCGGATTTTTTTATGTAAAATAAATAATTTTACCAAAATATTTTGTTGAAAACTACCAGTCATATTTGAGCGTACCCGATGAAGGTTATTACAGAAACTCGTCGTGTGCACAGAATTATATATTTACTTTTTCATAGTAGAAGTTTTGGTTTTCTCCAGCAATAAACTGACCATCACGATTTACATACATGTGTAGCTTAATTATATATCATAAAAGAGACGAATCTGAGTGAGCGAGTGATTAGTGCTTAGCGCCAAATTAACAGTTCATCAGCTTTACCATGACGAGAACAAGTTACATTTCAATCAGATAATGATGATGATGTTGTCCGCTGTGTACTAGACCAACACGCGTACGTGGATTTTCACAGTGCTAGCTTACTGAAGCAACAGTCCCGCGGGTATATATGTCGCAACACAAGGATACATTATCATGATTCCAAACCAACACATCTTTGTTCTCATTTCTGTATGTTTCTTGTTTAGCGGAGACGCAGCAAATACCTATGTTATAAGTCTTTAGTTTGACCTTACCGGGGCTCGAACCCATAATTATCCGCACTGTAGGTGAGCACGTTTACTTTTATACCACCAATGTGGTTAACACGAGTCTGAAGACTTCCTGGACTAAATATAGTACAAAGTGACATTTAAATTTATGTATTACTGTATTTTAATAAAGGTATGTCGTGACCGATTAGTCTATGCTTTACAAAGCCGAGATGTATTAATGAAATCACTCTGATAGTTAGACAAGTTTATTCTAGTAGGTTATAATGCATATCTTTAAGGAGAATGGACGATCAGTCGTTCTCATGTATGTTTTAGTTTTTAATCGGTATTTTTTAATACAAGCTCGAGGTGTACTAATATAGTATATTGACAAAAAGTGTTACTGTCCGATTAGTTTTGTTATAAATAGCACTCGACATTCATTTTGGCACTCAGTTCAATAAAGACAGTTAGTCGGATTTCCGGGTAACGTATCTTGAATATTAACCCTATTCCTATAGAGATCATAGTATTGAACATATTCAAACCTCACCTGTGATGTAAATAATGTTATTTAATGGTGATTTACATTATTGATATTAACTTGAAACAATATTCCCCATTTATTGATATTGTTAGTTTAAAGCCTTATCAAATATTAACATCTAGCGTGTTTTGACCTTTGAACTTTATACCCTAGTCCCATTATATACTTTGAAATTGAATTCTCGAGCATTGAGTAATATTGTAATTTACAACTAAAGGAAGGGTATGCTATCTCTTCTGTTGTTCTAATGGAAAGCTAAAGTACACTTTATAGAAGTTAATACAACATTTTATCACTCAAAATATTATGTTTCACTTTAACTATAAACATAACCCGAATTCGAAGTCGAAAACAATTAATTTGAGAGAATAATCTATCTTATCAGATTGAGACGAAATAAATATTCCACGATCTTCTTAAACAAAAAACACGTAGCCAGTCAGAGAAAAAAAAAGTTCTGAGAAAGTAAACTCAGATATATAGACAATATAGCATTTTACAACAAGCTGCAAAAGGGGTCTTTTTCGACAAAATAACAAATACATGTTTAATTCTACCACGTGAAATTCTGATTAGATTTTGAATAAATAAGTAGACACATTGACCTTTATAACATTGTCCAACATTAAGGTGATACATCTACAATCAGACATTAGCTATAAAATTATTATGAATCAATGTTTTTTCAAGTTAGAATGCCATACCTTTTCTGCAATTATGAAAAATATATTTGCTCATATATATCAATACTTATTACATACTTAGTTAAAATAAAGGCATTTTTGTATGACCAATATGACCTGAAGTAAACTGTGCATATTTTCACACCCCGGGAAAATAACCGGTTATTGAATTACTACAAGATCATTTCCCTATCGAGGCCCATATTGGCCCGGGCCAATATGGGCCTCGACTTCGTCTCAGGCCAATATGGGTGTCTCTTTTCTAGATGTCGGAAGTATGTAATAAATAGTTTAATACATGGGCATTTCCATATTGGCCTGGTTATCACCCCTCGACCCATATTGGCCCTCGACTGCGTCTCGGGCCAATATGGGGGTCTCGGGATGATAACCAGGCCAATATGGAAATGCCCATGTACTAATCTGTATTTAAAAAATAATGGAGGGTTATTTCTGGGTTGGTGTCATATTGGACCAGTTCAGTCCTATTCTGTTGTAATTTGTAATTTACTTACACGTAATCGACATCTGTTGGCCCCTGGCTGGCGTCTGTCGAAATTACTGTAAAATATAATGTTTTAATTAACGGTTATTTAACAAGCCAAGATGAACAATGTTTTGTCTTTTAGGTTGATATTATTATGTATATTTGAGTGAGAAGTGCAAATAAATATGTAGAATATTTTCTAATTATATCTGTGTTAGGCCAAAATGCTTGAGGTTTGTGTATTATGGTGGTGAATTATCAGATTGAGTATCTGAATCATCAACGGATAGCAGAGTGGCCTATCACACAACCTATATGTATGTATGCAAAAACTGTCGAGCCAAGATAGAATCCTAGAATCCTTCAAAAGTGGTATCTCCACATTAACGTTTGAAGGATTCTCAACCCACCTTTAAATACAAATTGAAAGCCACTGTACATATATAGTTATTTTTGTTGGGTTATTTTTTGTTTTTGTTTATTATACTTTAAAAGTAATTGTTCATGTACATAGCGCACACAGTTCCGGGACGTTACCCATTGCGACAGGATGGAGTTTTTCTCCGGACATTCGAATGTTCACAACCAAAAAAAAAATCACGATATATATAACCCTTTTCTGCAAAATCCAGATGAGTAACTTTGGATATAGACTGTGATTTCAACCACATCACAACTCTTCATCTCAACAGATAAAACATTATTAAAGGTTGCCAGGGGACATGGTATCCCTTATTCTGGATGTAATTGTTATCACGTTGCATGGTTTTATTAGATTATTTTGTAGTAAATGTACAAGAAAATTATTTACATCAATTTTAAGCGAAAAAATAAAATACTTGAACACGGGGATTTTAATCGGCTACCATCTTTACATTGATATCTCCTTTAACAAAACTTTTCTGAATTTTTGACCGAAACAAACCATTTTATGACTTCATATTTTATCTATTTTTCAGGTTGTATATGTTCATATGTTGTATTGGCTTGTTTTGCATACACGGGTTTAACTAAGCCACATTTGTGTGCCTGGATTTCAAACGTCATATGTCGTGGGTTTTTTGTATTCAGTGAGTTCAGTTAAGATAAGAGGTGATCGTTCGTTTGGTTGATATTGGTGGAATTGATCACCATGACTATCTAAACCTTTCATCTGATTCTTCGTGATAAAAATTGGACATACCTAGGCCCTCAATTAACAAATACTGATCTGATACAATCACGAATAAAACAAACAAAAAACCGTTTGAATTAAAATAAAACTATATCTATATAGACTGATCATTTTCACATTTCTTGTCCAAATTAGAAAACAAATGAAGAACAATTCAAGAAGAGTTGGAAGATTCCAAATGGGCAATCAGAAACAGTATATCGAAGAACAGACAACACAATGGCCAAAAGAAAAAGTACAAAAGGACAAACAACGATCGACAAAACATACATATAAAACTAAAGATCGAGTAACACGAACCCCCCTAAAAACCTGGGGGGGGGACTCAGTTGCTCCCGAAGGGTAAGCAGTTCCTGCTCCACTAGTGGCATCCGTCGTGTTAATCTAGTTACAAACCCGGTAATAAGTCGTGAATGAGGACAGGACCGGGAAGTGTTTACGACAAGTGGAACATATCCCTGGTCATTTGTGACACAGATATTCCATAACGGTCAACCAAGTCATGGTGGCGACCGTAACATTTTCGAAGTGATGACTTCAACTTTACCAAAATGAGCCCTTGGTTCAGTAGCTTCCTTGTTAGCAGCATCCCCCTATCAAGGAAATTCTAATAGGAACCACAAGCTTTGGAATATCGTATCATCTGAGAGATATATACTCCATATGCAGGTGCTGCTGGAATGTTGCTACATATAAATGGAAAGTTCACAATGGGAAAATTTAAATAATCTCTTTTGTCGTAAAGTTTTGTTCTTAACCGACCCTCACTGTAGATTTCGAGGTGTAGGTCAAGGTATGAAGCAGACCTATTTGTATGTGTGGTATCCTTTATTTCAAGCTCAATGGGATAGATCTGCGATCAACAAAATCACCAAACCTAGAATTAATTAGTGAAAGGATATCATCTATATAGCAGAACGTGAAATTAAAGGATCGGGCTAGCTTCAATGTATTCGTCCGAGGTATACACGATATAAGATATCAAAGACAATACAGTCCTCTAATATCAAGAGCGTTTCCTGTGTTAGATTGAAAACGTTCGGATAGTGTTGAAAATATGCATACACAACAACTTAATCAAATAGTAAAAAGAAAAAAAATACTTCATTGTATAGTGGGAGACATTTTACTAATTGATGTCTTTCAAATAAACAGTATTACTTATATAATATATCCGTAACAAGTTGACGTGAAAAACTTACGTTGTCATTTAGACTTAAATGAAAAGATATTTCTATAAAGTGAATAGGTGATTCATGTCTAACGCCAAGTGAGCTATTATCATCTCCATCATGGTGAGAACAAGTTATATATCGATAAATTACAATGATGTCCGGTTTGTTCTAGACCAACACGGTTAGTTAGACGATTTCTCAGTAGCGTTTATGTCACTTGAAATAACTGTCGTGGACAGACATGCGGATCCATTCGCATATATGATTCTAATTACGAGCCAACCAATCTTTGCAGTTCTCAATAATGATGCATGGTAAGCGGAAAAGCATCAAATGCCAATTTTATAAGTTTTTATTTCATTCAGACGTGGCTCAAACCCACAATTTACCGGACTAGAGGATAATGCTAGCCCATTACACTATCGCGTTCACAAATTATCGACCAGTCATTCAAAATAAATTCCACAGATAGGCCCCTATTTACCCGAGAAGACAGTAGCAATTAAACTTACAATGAAAGCTCTATCAACATATGCCAACTAGTCTACCATATGTACAATACCATCCCTATCTACTTATGTTACCATGAGAAGACTCGGTCGATCAGATATACAATACCGACCCTATCTACATATGTTATCATGAGAAGATTCAGTCGATCCGATATACAATACCGACCCTATTTACATATGTTACTGATGAGAAGACTCAGTCGATCAGATATACAATACCGACCCTATCTACATATGTTACCATGAGAAGACTCAGTCGATCAGATATACAATACCGACCCTATCTACATATGTTACCATGAGAAGACTCCGGCAGTCGATCAGATATACAATACCGACCCTATCTACATATGTTACCATGAGAAGACTCCGGCAGTCGATCAGATATACAATACCGACCCTATAAACATATGTTACCATTGGAAGACGATGTATCTGAGACATACAATGCAAGTTTTAGATGGTATATAGATATACCATAAAAAGTCAGTGTAAATCAGACTAATAAAACAATTTTCACAGAGAATTACACGAGAAGACGGCATTGATCACACTACACTTACACTTGATATCTGTGAATTACATGAGAAGACGGCATTGATCACACTTCACTAACACTTGATATCTGTGAATTACATGAGAAGACGGCATTGATCACACTACACTTACACTTGATATCTGTGAATTACATGAGAAGACGGCATTGATCACACTACACTTACACTTGATATCTGTGAATTACATGAGAAGACGACATTGATCACACTACACTTACACTTGATTATATCAACAAAACGAACAACAACTTCCCACATTAAATCATAACAGAAACCCATGACATATATATGACGTGGGGAAACTAGGTTCTCTCTTGGGACAAGCACTAAAACGTAACGGAGTTAAACTGGTTAATTAGATCCCAATCCCCCCGATGATAAATGGATACCAAACGACAAAACAGATAAAAGCAACTGTGAGCAAACCTTCACAGATTCTCTAGCAAACCTTCACAGATTCTCTAGCAAACCTTCACAGATTCGCTTCCTCTTTAAAAGACAACACGTTATCACAAACATGGAGATTAAACAACAATTCAACTCTAAAGACATCTGATATAAACAGAGTGATTACAGAAACTTACCAAAACATAAAAGAAGTATACATCCTATTAAAGCTGATTTCATAATTAATTTATGTTATTCACATTATGTCATGGTTGACCATAATTTTTGTTAACTATGAAATATTTTTTAAATATCTATATTCGTCATGTCTCTCTGATAGTATCGTAATTTTTAAATATGCTTGATTTAATAACAGATTTAAATCCCTAAAGAACAAAGAAACCGAGGGAACAACTCCACGTACATTATACATATGTGAAACACTTAGCTAAAGTTTTTGACTTAGAAGGTCAAACATGTGTCGATCATTTTGAATGTCCTATCAAAAGGTACATGTAGAAGATATTTTGTGTGGAGTAATTATGACATGGTTATATATTTAAGCAATCAAACTACGATGTAAGAATTGAAAATAAATCTAGAGAAATTGTATGAAAATGTATAAAAATTATATTCCACCCTTTAAACGTCGACCATATTGTAATTGGATGTATATCTACTTAAATTATGTAATCAGGGTTTTATCACTCAAATTATGACTTCTATACTACCTATGGTCTGAAGTACTCGATACAGTTTTGTGTGATAATGTTTGTTAATGACTCAAAGTATATGGGGGTATTCTCCAAGTACGACGATTTCCTCAACCATTAAAACGGATAGCAACGATATAGCTAACATATTGTTGAGCATAGTCCTAACCATGCTGAATTATTTGGCAGTTCATTGTCCTGTTGTTGTAACATCAAGTTGTGTGTGATAATATGTGGTTATTTTATCTAAGCGAACTTGTGAAAGATTTACTGATAGTTTTTTTTATTATTTATCCACTGAAAAGAAGATACTATAAAAAGAAACATGTTGTGATTTTCTAAATGAATTTATTTGTGACAATGTTATTTTGTAAAGCTTAAAGGGGCACTATCTGCCAAATCGTAAATTTGTGTTATCCATAAAACGTGTTTCTGTAACTTATATAAATATTATGAAATGTACGCGCATTGGGGAAAAACGTACTGCTCGTGTTTTGAGATCGATCAAGAAATGGACGCCATCTGATTAATTATCGACATTGTTTACGGAGTTTGTCGAATCGTCAATAAATCATTACAACAATGCATTCATTTCTCATTTTTTGTGAATCTGCTTTTAGTCGGTGTTAATTACGGACAAAGAACCATGCAAGTTGGCAGTTAATAAGCGACAAAATACAAATTATTCGTTTTACCTGTCACTAGTAAGGTCAATTGCATACGGAAAAAGCGAGATCAAATTATTGCTTGCAAGCAAATAAGTAATCGATGGTAATTTTCGTTCTCAAAAGGCGGAAGGTGGTTCGATAAGCTACTTAATGTGAAATATTTACCTTTATTTCATCATTTTAAAGCTATTTACCAATTTCCAAAACATATAATTTGTTGGGTCAAAATCGTAGCTAATGCCCCTTTAATGAACTGCTTACCTTCTCGCTTGGTCATTGTATTGTCTGTATTGTCAGGTTTTTTTTTATTGTTTAACCTTTCATTTTATTCACGCTTTTTTGTGTTTCTTATTTAATGTTGAGTTAGATCTACATGAGTTAGTCCATGGCATTGTCGTTCACATCTATATAATATCACACATGTAGTATATTAATAAAACACTATATGCGTGATAAGGTTAAACAAAGCGTACATGTTTTTGGACAGTTATTACATATGACGTTATTTATTGCGATGTTAGCCATAATGGAGAAGCACAGACACGAGGGGCCAGGGGCCGCTCGAGGAAGGACATGGGGCGAAGCAATACCACTTCAGTCTAACTAGAACTTTAACATCCTTGACTACCCAGACTGACCTCTCGGATGGTCACGTTACTTTATGCCCTCTGAAACTTTAATGCCGAAACGTGCCGAATACATGTCTGATAGCGGTTACTCTCTGAACTTTTATTCATCATGAATTATTCATTGTTTTTCACTTGTATAAGTTTATGAAAAGTCATCAATAACCATATCCAAGTCGACTTGCACATGTTTGTGTAATAGTATATGCATTCTAAGTGATGAGTTGTACATTACAGCCGTTGATCGCCAATAGTCGACATTAACTAGAATTTCACGCGTCTCATTGCACTGAGAGATCTCTCACTTGTTGCCGATGACACAAGCATTGTCAGTAAGAAACTGATGATGCTGCATATAGCCGAGTATAAGTCACAGTTTGTTACATGCAGAGTGTCGAGTAGTCTCTCTGGCTTATCATCTGCAAGAGCCCACCTGATGTTTCAACACTCAACCTCATCCACAAAATCTATTTTCCTTGGTAAATCTCTTTGATAGGCATTGAGCAATCTACCAACTATTTCAGGTGTTAAGTGTAGAAGACTTGCAGGGTTTAGATAAGATGAAAAAAGAAAAGAAAACAAAATCAAAACAAAACAACAAAAAAACCGCTCCTCGTTGTTTACTACTCGGTACTCGCTTTGAAGTTCATATCTCTTCCACTAAGTGATTCAATATGTCAAGGCATAGGGATATTTTCCATTAGTCAGATGGGTTGTCCACAGAATAATTAGCTCTGTAAATTTATATTATATACATTATAGATTGAATCATGGAACATATCTACATGCGTATTCACCCCCCTCCCAGAGGGTGTGCCGGGGGTAGAATAGACACCAGGTTTCTCCGTCCTAGAGGCACTAGTCCTCTAAAAAGGGTCAACCCCGGGGCATAGAAATGGGACCGAGAGCTTCTTCGACTTGAAGGGGCGTCCTTCGGTTGTGCGGGATGTATAAATTCACAACCAACCCGTCCTTCGGTTGAGACGTAAATAAAACCTAGGTCCCGTGTTGAGAGATTGCCACCTTCTTCGCACGTTAAAGAGCCCAGTATAACAGCTCAATATGAGCATTATGCTCATGATGAATGGTCCATAGGAGACCAGTTGCACTGGCAAAATTCTCCGTCCCTACCCATCACCATTCCTTGTTTCGAGTCCCGTGGCACTTAAATTATTCTCGTCCTGAAAATAGCTGAGAAATTGCTCGCTGAACGTTAAACATCAATCAATCAATCAATCAATCAATCAATCAACATGCGTATTCTAGAAGGAAAGTGGAACATTGATTTATAAAAACAAAAATGGTCAAATTTATGCTTAGGTACGTGCCTACTTGAGCCTAATTAATGTAGCTACGTCGCTGTAAGCATCATAACATGGTCATAGATGTTTGAAAAATCATTTAGATAATTTGTTAATGTCACGAGATACCTGAAGTACTCCTGATGTTGGCGCTAAACACAGTCGTATGAAACAATTTCAACTTCTACTGTTCAAAACTGCTTTTCTTGTACAACTCATATCATGAAACTCCGTTATATATCAGAATTCAAATCAATACAATCTTATAACAGTCGTCTTGCATGTTGCCCACAGCATACTTTTCAAACTTATTGGCATTAACAAAGATGATCCTTTCTCTTATTTCCGCTTCCCAACAAAAATATTGAATGTTACAAGATAAAACAAAACAGTCAAATCTAAAACAAATACCATATTCTAAAGATAGGTATGTTCCTATGATCTCGTATGCCTACACTATGCATATTGGTACTAAGTTTTTCAACCATTGCCACCTGTTGCAAGAATTCAACATTGACGACTTTTTGTCATAACCTCCTGATGTCACCCGTTCAAGTTTACCATTTATATATAATCCGACAGTCCCTGAGCCGTCGTGGTCGTGATCTTATAGTAGTTGGACCTATGCAATCAGTGGCTATCTCCACTAATGTTGTGCGTTCGAATCCCTATCATGGCGAGGTGTACTCGATACAACATTATGTGATAAAGTTTATCAGTGACTTGCGACAGGTCGGTGATTTTCTCCTGGTACTCCGGTTTCCTCCACCAATAAAACTGACCGCCACGATATAACGGAGATATTGTTGAAAATGGTGTTAAAAATATCATAACACTGACCCTATAATCTTGCAGGCCACATTATAGTTGGTGATTTTAACATCATCAATAACACTTCTTCGAGATGTGTTACCCAAAGGAACGAAATATCGTGAATTGGAAACATAACTTTCAAATTCTTATGGATTCCTTCGATGATTATGATGGACAATGGGCAAAACGTGACACAAAAGAAATGAACACTCTTTCCGAATGGGCTATGCTGTGACGTCGTTCATACAAATTATATTTAAAAACGTTAAATGGATCCATGATCACTCTCCCAACATCGATCTTCAAAGTATGTAGGTATTTTACCTGACTACCTCCATGACAAGTATCGTCTTCAGGGACGGATCCAGGATTTCAAGTTAGGGGGCGCACGTAAAATAATGGCACCGAGCGAAGCGAGGTGCGAAAATTTTGGGGGTATTTCGTGTGAAAAATCACGATTTTACGCCAAAAAAAAAATCACATTTTTTCCAATTTTGGGGGAAAGGGGGCGCCGGGTGTGCCCTCCTCTGGATCAGTCCCTGGTCTTTCAAAAAAAAAACGTAAACAATATCGTTTTTGTATGTACTGAAAATGTAGATATCAAATTTGGTGTGCACGTTCCGCTATATAGATGATGTCCTGTCGTTAAATAAGTCTAAGTTTGGTGATTTTACAAATGGCACCTACATGTGTCTCATGGAGTTTGAAATAAGGGATATCACTTCATACCTTGACATACATCTCGAAAATGACAGTGAGGGCTGGTTATATTAAGAATGAAACATTCTTACGACAAATGATACGATTTCAATTTTCCCATTGTGAACATTCCAGCAGCACCTGCATATGTAGTAGATATCTCTCAACTCATCCGATATTCCAGAACTTGTGGATCCTATCTTGATTTCCCTGATTTCAACAAGGAAGCTACTGAACCAACGACTCCTTGTGTTTAAGTTGAACTCATCATTTCGAAAGTTTTACGGTCGCCACCATGACTTGGTTAATAACCGATACGGAATATCTGTGTCACAAATAACCATGGATATGTTTCGGTTGTCGTAATCACAATCACAATGACTAATCACTGTGTTTGTAACAATAGTAACAAGAGACATGCCACATGCGAAGCAGGAGCTTTCTACCTTCCGGAGCACCTAAGTTTACCCCGGAGTTTAGTGGGGTTTGTATTGTCCGATCTTTGTTTTTTTTGGGTTAGTATTTTGTACATCATTGTTTGTCCTTTTTCGATTGACGCTTTCTGATTACAACTTTAGTATTTTTTTTTTTACAATTTGTACTTATAAGTCTTGTGATAACGCATGTACTTATAAGTCTTGTGATAACGTATGTACTTATAAGTCTTGTGATAACGTATGTACTTATAAGTCTTGTGATAACGCATGTACTTATAAGTCTTGTGATAACGCATGTACTTATAAGTCTTGTGATAACGTATGTAATTATAAGTCTTGTGATAACGTATGTACTTATAAGTCTTGTGATAACGCATGTACTTATAAGTCTTGTGATAACGCATGTACTTATAAGTCTTGTGATAACGTATGTACTTATAAGTCTTGTGTTAACGTATGTACTTATAAGTCTTGTGATAACGCATGTACTTATAAGTCTTGTGATAACGCATGTATTTATAAGTCTTGTGATAACGTATGTACTTATAAGTCTTGTGATAACGCATGTACGTATAAGTCTTGTGATAACGCATGTACTTATAAGTCTTGTGATAACGCATGCAGTAATGTGGAGAACAAGTCGAAAATGTTACGGTTCGAAATTAGGGCTGCAATCTTGGATTTTGGAACGGCTTCCAAGGGAATATTTCTAGTTATTCTGGTGACATGGCATGAAGTAGTTCATGAACATTTGTATAACATATCTAAGATTTCCCAGCCAATGTCTACTTATTTTGTTTTCATGTCGTTCTGTTTTGAGCGTATTTAATGAAGGTAATTCAAGAAACGAGTCGTGCGCACTAAATTTCATATGTACATTTTTATATCTAAAATGTCTCATCCAATCAGAGGAGAGGGTGATCATCTTGGATTCTGTTCACAACAAAAAGTAACAATACTTCTTCAGAAACTCTTTTGGGACAATTCTTGCGGAACTGGTGATTTCAAATGCAGTAGTTCTAGGGCACACTTCAAAATGTGAAATGCAGTTGTTATAGGGCACACGTCAAAAATGTTTTGGCCAATCAGAGGCCAGTGCAACCAAGACTGCAGATCACTCTAAATCGTTAGAACACTTCACATCCCCTAGAGGAACATGTGTGGCAGATCCAGTGAAGCTATATTCAGTTGTTCCAAAAGAAGAAATAGAAAGAAATGTCTCTGCCAATCAGAAGCTAGGGTGGCCATCGTGCATTTTGAATCGCTCTGAAAATTAACAAACCTCCTTAACAACCCCTAGAAGAACATTTCTGGCAAGTCTGAAGAAACTACAAGAGTAGTTCTGAAAAAAAAATCATATACCATCTTGGATTTTGAGTTGGTTCAGAAAGTAATCTACTATCATAAAGGAACATTTTAACCATTCTGGTGACTTTGCATACAGTAGTTCTGTATAACATGTCTAGCACATCTCAGCAAATCAGAAGCTAGGGGGCCATTTTAGGTCTTGAATCACTTCAAAAAGTAACAGGTCTGCTGAATCAGATATACATTTCTGGCAGGACTGGCAACTTAACATGTAGTGGTTCTGTAATAAAGATCAGAGGTCAGGGCAGTCATCTAGTATTTCGAATCACTCAAAGTAGCAACTCTTCTTCAGAACCACTAGAAGAACACTTCTGGCGATATCATATGCAGTTGTTCTGCGAAAAACAAAAGTAAAAAATGTCTCGGCTAGGGTGGCCATTTTGGACTTTGAATCCCTCCGAAAAGCAACAACACCTTTTCAGAACAGTTCTGAACCCATAGAGAAAAATTTCTGTCAAGTCTTGTGACTCCATTATGGAGTAGTTTAGGAAATGCCTCCATCAATCAGATTCAAGGGCGGCAATCTTGAACTTCGAATCGCTATTAAAGTTAACAATACTTCTTCAGAACCCATAGAGGAACATTTCAGACAAGTTTGGTGACCTCACATGAAGTAGATCTGAGTAGTCAATAATGTCTAGGCCAGTCAGAGGCCATGTTCGTCATCTTGGGTTTCAAATCACTTCAAAAAGATACAACACTTTTTCAGAACCTCTAGAAGAATTAATAATCCTTTAGTTAGTGATTGGCTATGGGCATACAGTGGTTCCAAAGAAGAAGTCCAAGTCACATACGATTTGTGCCAGACAAGCACTGGCAAAGAATTTTACCAGTGTGTGGCCCATTCAAACTGTTATTTCTAAGCTTATTTCATGATATAGAGTGAAACAACTGTTATGTGAAAAATTTATTGTAATTTTATACATAGTAGAATGCATGTATATATGTAAGACTCAGATCGACGTCCGGACTCAAATCGACGTCCAATCCTCAAATCGACGTCCAATTCTCAAATCGACGTTCAATATGAGGTCACGAATGTATACTCCAAAATACGTCACACCCGTTAGGACATGGTTTTGAAACAATAATGGGGAAGGGACAAAACCAGATTCAGAGTACATTGTACATTCTACTTTAGCGGACCCTAACCCTAATCTTAACTTAACCTTAGCCCTAACCCTAAACCTAACCCAAACCCTAACCTTAACCCTAAACCTAACCATATTCATAACCCTAACCCTAACCTTAACCCTAACTATAACCCTAAACCTAACCTTAACCCTAAATAATATTAATGAAAGGGAAAATGCTTTAAAAACACAAAACAAAACAACAACTTTAAGAAACAGATAAAAAAAACCACGCAAAACAAAACTGTCATTACAATTATTTTTGACGGCAAACTTGATAGTACAAGCGGACCTATTGTAGATATGCGAGTTTGGAAAGGAGAATATTCTAAAATTGGACCGTGATTTGAGATAATGACGTCAGTGGACGCCGATTTGAGTCTATCATATACATATCTGTTAACCTCTTGGAACCACTTAGTGGGAGATCTCCCCCATGCCATCTCAAGTTTGGGAGAGATTTTGCGCAACGTTATTTTTGACCTTATATTTTGGGTAGAGAAATAGAAAATACAGATAAATGCAAATTTTGATAGTTAATAACAAATCAGAAAACTATTCTGCTTTTTTTTATAGGTTGCTCTGATAAGCTAAAACTGCTTTTTTAGCTGATTTAAGTAGTTCTTCAGTTGGTTCATATTCAAAACAATTTAAGTCCTGATTTTGTTTTGTACACACAAACATGTAAGGCTGCAAATAATGTCAATATTAAGCTCAGATCGCATATCAGTCTGAATTTTTTTCCAAATAGAAAAAATTCTCTCTGGATCTGCATTACTGCTGGGTATTACGTTACAGTGCAAGAGCTATCTTACTATCTGGAAACATTTTTGAACATAGCTCAGTAAAATGATCGGCTACCAAGAAAGGTGAATTGTGTTCGGCAACAAAGTTGTAGAATAAAGTTTCTGCCCTGATCACTTGGTAATCAATGGTCTGCTTTGGAATAAAACTTTCAATTGTTTGTAATGTCTGTGATGATGTAACAGCCTTCTTGTGGGTTGCACATTCAGAGTGTCTCTTAACATCTTACAACCCACTATGGGCAACACTGAAGCTAGAACTGCATAGCTGGCAAAACGCTATGTTGTTCCCCAATGGACTTGATTTCAGCCAGCTGTAGGATTTTTTCCATTCAATTTGAAATTTACAACTGTATTTTTTCTTTTTTGAAGTATCGCAGGAGGAAGGTCCAGAGTGCCAATGTTTTCTTGGTTTTACTGCCTGTGTCATCCTATCAGTAGCAAAAACTTATGAAGAATGGTTTAAAAACTTAACTAGTACTCACCATCCCTTTGGCGGCGATAACCATTCAGTTTTGTAAACAATAAATTGTTTTGATTAAAACCGGAGAAAATTCGAGAGAGGTTCGAACATCAACTGTTTCAAGCACTTCGTTAATCAAGCGTTCATTTGACCAACGCAGATGTAAGCAAAGATGGTGTCTTCCATTTGGAAAAGTAAAAAAAAATCGTAAGAGGGAGATTGTGCGGGAGGAAAGCACGTTAGTGGGAGATTCTTATCTCACGCGCGGGAGAATGGTTGAGTTAGCGGGAGTCTCACGCCCAAATCGTGAGGGTTAACACCTATGGTATATAATTCCCTCCCGCAATGTATCCACCCTACAATATATTCCCAACAATACTATGATCATGGCCAGATATTTCTCCTATATATAGGCAGACAAAAATAATGAATGTCAAAAGTATAAAATACTATTTTATTAAAGAAAAAACCCAAAGTAGATTGTAGAAGTCTATAGGAGTGTTTACCGTGATGTCATAGGCTTGATAATTTACCTGTCTGGTTGGCAAGAAATGGAAAGTTTCCATTGTCTTTCATTGAAGACTCAACTTTAAATTGTCATTATTTTTTTGTTATTTAAGATAACTCAATAATTCTTTCAGAAGTGAAAATTATATACAAATATTTAATTCACATTGAAGGTTTGATAAACAAATATTCAGAATAAAAGGATCGGAAATTCAATCTTGTTTTATTTGGTTTTGAAGCGTAAAAATACATTATTCCATATTAGAATTATGAATTTATCATATCAAAATTAAAAAATGTAAACTGACAGAAAAAATAGTAATTTTCTTAAGTCTCTAAAACAATTAACAGAACCAAAATTGGTTTGGGAATAAAAAAGTTATAAAAGTTTAAAAATTGGTTATTTTCCTGTCAATTACTTTATTGTTTTATTGCCAACCAAGTATTTGTTTATTGTCATGCAAATCAGTGAATATGACATCACTAATGAGATTGGTGAACACTCCTATATGTACAGTTACCATTGATCATCACATGTAAAGTTGCATCACAGAATATTTATAAACATCTTTAAATTGTTGGAACTTCAATACTGATCTACTTTATACCAAACAAATTAAACATCTAATCTTTTCACCTAAAGAAATATGTTATGTATCATATGTAGGGAATTATACTATCGTAAACATTGCTGAAAGTAAGAGTGGAAAACAAAAATAAGACTAATGAGGACTTTTCCCATCTATTATCATTCTTCAAACTTTG
Organism: Gigantidas platifrons; assembly: GCA_002080005.1. Classification (NCBI taxonomy): domain Eukaryota; kingdom Metazoa; phylum Mollusca; class Bivalvia; order Mytilida; family Modiolidae; genus Gigantidas; species Gigantidas platifrons. The sequence goes on along the minus strand of MJUT01009162.1, from coordinate 172,288 downwards.
GGCAGATATAAATGAGAAGCTCCTATGAGCCTGTATCAGTCACCAGGTTTGCAAATAGCCCCAAAGATGCTTTAATGGAAAACTATTTTACCTGATTATGATGAAATAAGAATCTTTCTGCAGGATCCAACAAACATCATAGGTACCATGTAACAAAATATTTGTACATGAAGATTCTGAGTAGAAAAAAAACAGTCATTCAAATTAAACAAGAATTGCTCAAGATAGTCATATGTTTTGTGAAATAAAAACTAAATGAGGAATGTTAAAGTAAAGAGAATTTAACATACAAAAAAAAGGAAGAAATCTGGAATCAAGTTTCTAGTTGATGAGAAAAAATAATTATTAATTTTCTCATATGTTCATATGTTCAAGTTTGCATGTGGTGACAGCAACAATTCCATCACACAAATTGTTTTTGGGTTAAGATATATGAAATTTTATCCAATGAGAAAGCAACGATGTTGAATTTTGGAATGAAACGAAGATAAGAAATAATAAAGTACATTTCTGCCACATTTGGTTATTTTTCAGTTCTGTCCAGTATGACTTTAATAAGTATGCAAGACAAATAGACTTCTCATATATGTACATAGTAAAGAACAATTTTACATAATTAAATATCATTATGTATTGCAGATCTAATCTTTCAATCATCTAAATATGAGTAAAAAAAAGTGATAAAGTGATCAATTTAAATTCTGAGCACCATGCAAAGACAACACAAAAATTTATGCTTAGATGTACATATTAAAACAAACAAACATTTGCATAAATAACTATACAGGATTTTGTCAAATCAAAATTGCATAATTTTAACTCCTTCTCAACTGAGTATTTAAAAAAAATTACTCGATTCCTGATATTTCGTTGTACAATCAACAATGTTGACAGTAAATATCAATACCTGTCTTATATCCTTTGACAAAGATTATCTAAATAAACAATTAATTTATGTCAAATCCTTGATATTTTTAACAAGATGCATGTATATTGTTAGTTGTTAAATTGAACAATTAAAAAAATCATCATAAGATAAAACTTTGATACAGCTGAACCTTTATGTCAAAGCAAAAGGGACCAATGATTACAAATGTGTGCAGACCAAACCTAACCTGTCAACATGTGAATTACATTAACATTCTGTACATACCAGACAGTTTTTACATTAATCGTATATTAAGCTAACATTAGTGCATTTGTTTTTATCTGCATGAATATCATGGAAGGGTGATCGAAGTAAACAGCTGTAAACTAAGTGAACAGAAGGGTGATCAAAGTAAACAGCTGTAAACTAAGTGAACAGAAGGGTGATCAAAGTAAACAGCTGTAAACTAAGTGAACAGAAGGGTGATCAAAGTAAACAGCTGTAAACTAAGTGAACAGAAGGGTGATCAAAGTAAACAG
>MJUT01009162.1:94456-109143 GCA_002080005.1 Gigantidas platifrons | reverse complement strand
ACAAGAAATTTTTTGTGACTACTCCNCCCCCCCACTCTCTGGAAGTTAAATATATACATGTAATACATCAACTTGCCAGGTAGACAATAATGGTGAAATGTCTTATTCAGCTCTCATTGGGCCATTCCTCCTTTATACGTTTTACACCGCGTAATTCTCATTTTCTATTGTTTCGCATGCCTGTGATAATGTTAAATCGCCTATTTCGTCTGCCGCAAACAAAAAGTCGGGTATATTCCAACCGCTCATTTTGGACACCCAGACTACACTGATTTCCCGCGATTAGTGTTTGGCTGCACGGGTTTTGATTACGTGACTTTAACACCGCAAAATTTTGACATGTCCATCAAATATTTTGACAGCTGCAAACTGACCAATCAGAATACAAGCCCGTTGTAGTACTGTATATCCAGTGCAACACCCTGATGTACGGTACTGTGTTCTCGTCGGCCATTGGCCAACTCGAACTGTACCATACATCAGGCTGTTGTACTAGATATACAGTACTACAACTATAACATATTCTTATTCAAATCCCAAAATTCACAATTTTGTATTTTGTTGTTACTTATGTACATCATGTACAAATGAGATAATATGTGAATCAAATAAAAAGTAAAATTATAATTCTACAGTAAAGCAGCACCAAATAACTGATTACTTATCAATACTCAAAAGATACAATATCAATAGTTTTTTATTTCTCATATTACTCTTAAATTGAAAAATTGTAAAATAAAACAATATTTTATGAAATATTTTTATTTATTAAAATTTAACTGTATATAAAAAGAAATATCTACCTATAATGAATTTTTTATTTATATTATTTATTAAAATGTATTTAAAAAAATTTAAATGTAAATATTCTAATATAATATCATATAGTATACATGTACATTGTATCTGTACATATAATGCATTTACTTATTTACATTCTTATTTTAAGAAAATTGATGTTCTTGTATAAGTTGTAAGACGTACAACTTTAAATTTCATGAACCTCAATTTAACAGATTATACATGTTAAACAACAATATGTACCATATGTGATTTTAAGAAAGTTGATGTTCAAGGGAAACACCTGTGTTCCAGGATAATGTGCCTATCATCTGTTTTGAAAATGAACTACCTGAGACATATTTATTCTTCAGTTTCACTTACTTGGATAATTTATAACTAACGTCTCCAGATTTTCCACTCTCATCAGGTATTTTTTGGCCAACGGCAGATTTTGATAACTGGCCAATTGCCACTTGATCAGCTGTAAAAGAATTTAACAAAAATCAATCAAACACAACACTTTACTTACATACTAGCTTTCTTATATACAAAAATATAACAGAAAAAAATGCTACAATACTCCTATTGTTTTGTTTGCCAATTGCATAACACCTCAGAATCTAAAGGTCATTTTGACACCTCCACTTAAAAATCTATTATAAGTTTCCCACTATCTTATCATTTTCCTCTTTTAAATTTAAAAGTTCTGTGTTCTGCCAATGAAAAATATAAATCCATACTTTAAATTTATAGCTCTTTGATGAAATAAATACCAGGATTTATTGACCAAATAAAAGTACATCAATATTGGCTGAGGAAATAGTCTGAGGTTCAATAATTTTATCTGGTCTATTAAAAGGAGTCATTGACAGAAGTCAGAAGGCTACAACTGTTTTGTCATTTTATAAATATTGATATTATTATTATATGATTTAATTGTTTCTACCTTTTGTGCAAAATAAATGATACAAATAAGCAATTGAACATTTATTTTCACATTCAATAAAATTTAAATATTAACCCAAAATTGAAAATTACATCAATTCATCAATTTTTACTAATAGTTCTTCCATTTGATCATTTACAAAGTTAGTACCAAGCACATTTGTGTTTTTTATAATGACATTATAATATGTCATGACATCATGGTATTAGAATTTTGAATGGAATAAAGAAGATTGAACATGATTAGTCGATACCTTAAAAAGTGTCCAATCAAACTTGTTCTCTTGAAAAGCCAAATTTCCTATTTCTATTTATGGACATATATATGCAAACAATACAAATTTTTATAATTCTATTTTTAGTAATACTCAAAGAAGTACATTTTTATATGCAAGAACAGATACAGGGGGATTGTTATTTCTTACATTTTTTGGTATATAAAGGTATATACAGATGTGCTGCTGCAATTGGTAAACTTTTTCAGCTTTCAAATATAAGATTGAATCGTAAATTTTCCACTTCCAAGTTCAATGTATCAATGGGTGGGGATTTTTAAGCTATGATATCAATAGGTATATTGGTATAACTTAAAAAAATGTATAAATGAAGACAAAAAGGGAAAACTCTGTACATATTTCACATTCAAGGAACATTTTATTAGAGAAAAATATACATTTCTTAATGATTTCAAAATAAGACAGGCAATTTGTAAAACATTTAAATTTAAATCACATCCTCTTTGATTGAAATTGGTAGATATAAAAACTTGGAAACCGAAGAATGATTATGTAAACTGTGCATAACACAAAAAATTGAGGATGAATATAATTTTTTAATCGATTGCTCCATATATAATAATAGTAGAAAGATTTGTTTTCAGAAAATTTCAGAAGTATGTTCTAATTTCAATAATATGTCAGATATATCAAAATTCTATTATTTATTTACCAATGAAGATCGTTCAATAATTAATATTTTTGGAAAATATATAATAGAGTGCCTTGAGATAAGAAAACTGAAACAGGGTTTATGATACTGAAATTTTGTTTTTCTCTTTATGTTTATATTATTAATTAAAATTTTAAGGCTCTGAACCCGACAAGAAACATTGTATATTTATATTTCTATATATGTATAATTGCCTCCAATGACAATAATCAATGTATGCAATTTGTTTGCCCCTATTGTGGGCCCATTGATTGGAATAATAAATATTCTCTTATTCTCTATTCTCTTCTCTTACTTCTACAAGCCCATGCAGCATTGCAAAGTACAAATTCTTCTATAATTATATTAAAATATAACATGACAAGGTGCAAAATTGATGTACATTGTATGCATGTTTATTTTTCGATTTTAGTCTACTATATGAATAGGTACATGTAGGTAACCAGTAACTAAATAAATGTAATATATGAATGGGTATAGTTTTCATACTTTGAATATATGAATGAATATGGTTTTCATGTTGAGGAAATATTTGACATTTTGAATGGAGTGTTTTATAAACTCTAGCGGCACCTCTACACCAAATTGTACCTTGAGGAACCACCCCCACTCACTGTAAGAACAGGTAACAATGAATTGACAAATCAGAGACCTTAAAAAATATAATTAAATAATGTTTCTCAACATTAGAACATTGAGAAAATTAATAATAATATTTATCACATATTTTGTTTAATAATAGCCGGAAGTCAGTGTTGGTTATTTGCCCTCAGCGGCAATATCAATATTTGTCCCCAAATTCAACTTCCGGTATCTGTGCAGTGGTGTCAAACATTATATGTCAAAGTACGAGGAAAGATTGTGTATAAAAATATGTATAAAATCGTATTCAATCAAATTAACACATTTCAAAATATTGGAATAATTGGCTTAAATGTATAAGTTGTGTTGAACAGGAATTTCCATTCAAATGTCAATGTCTTTTAACACTTTCTAATGCCATTGTCCAGAACGACATTGTTTGACATTTTTTTTAAAACAGATTTGAAACAAAAATATTAGCAAGTTGAACAAAGGCAACTCTCTAAAGGATTTATTTTCACAATTTGTCAGCTCAAAGATCTTGTCTGCAATATAAAAGTCAATGCTTGGAATAAGTCAATGTAAAATATGTGATAAATAGATTATGACATGAAATTGTCCATGTCGTCCCTGGTATCAGCCATCCAGCTTCGCTGTCGGGCTTGATATGGGAGTCTCAGGTTTATAGAAGGGCTGATATGGAAAATGTCATGTAATAATCTCTTAGTAGTTTATATGTCTTGGTTAAGGCAATACATCTATATATTTCTATACTTTTGTCATAGTTAAGATGGCAGAGTTAAGAACAATAAATATTTATCCCATTTAAGGATGTAAATATAAATATTCAAAGATAATTAACTATGGAAGCTTGTAGAAAAATATCTATTTAACCAAACAGTATAAATGTCGTTAATCGACAAACTCCACAAATAAGATCGTAGTACATGTACCTGTAAGGCCAGATCACAGTTGCAGTCTAAATTCTGCAAGTTTACAAAGGTGTGAAATCTGTAGCTCTGGTCACCAAAAAAAAATAGCAGCTATGGCTCCGCAGTTAGTTGTGCATAATTACAAAAATTATATTAAATTTAAGTTCACTCTAAAAATCAGTGGACAACAGAAACAGACTATATATATAGATAAAACACTTTGATGTGAAGGTGTGATAAACAAGTAATTAACTTGTCCAACAAAATTTTTATCATTTTTCATCTGTATTTTCAAATGTTGAACAAGTTCGATTTCACAATTAAGAAAGGTTGAAGCCAATACTAGAATGTGTTTAATTTGTAACACTAGAAAATATTACATAATACATAATCTCGTTGAGATTAAAGGGATACTAAAGCTCTTTTTTTTTCTTTTTTTTTTTTATCTCATGAAAACTTGCAATTGGTTCAATAAATGATATTTACATTTGTATGATAAATTATTCCGGTTTTTATCAATGAATCTTTGTAAAAGTGACATAATTCGTTGATAATTCTTTCATGTCATGCGGTTTTCTCTGGGTTTTTCCATTGATTGAATTTTTTGCTTCCTAGACAAAAATTCATTTCGACCCTTTTAAGTGATACATTGTATTAACGATATTAAGGATTATATGGGCGTGTAGTCCGAGATTCCTCTGCCGTTCGACGACTATTTACATCTGCTGTTGTCGTTGAACGTCAGAGCGCTCTCCATAATGAAAACAGCGGATTTTTCTCCCCATCTCAACTGTAGCACATTTCCACGTTTTGTGGCTATCCGATTTTATTTTCTATCCAAAACCCTAATATATATCGCTTCACCAATCATTTTTTTATTCATTCATAACCATCTTACCCTCAGAGAGTGGTGTTACACTCGATTACAGCACGTTTTTTCCTTACACCCGATGATTTGGTCATTTCACTGCCATTTTTTTAACGTGATCTCGCGATACTAACTGAAAGATGACAGCAATGCATTGCATGATGGGAGATACTAAATACAGTGCACCAAATTAGCATACGTAAACAAACATACAAGACGATATAAAGCGTATTCTGCAGGACAAACAGTTCCATCTACAGCTCAAATCAGAGCAGAAGGAAATAATAAAAAATATGTTGGATAGAAAAGATTAATTTGGCAGTGTTATCCGCGGGCTTCGGAAAGAGCATGTCTTACGTTTCCCTCTATTTTGGACAAGGTCAGATCATATATGCAAATCATCTCCCATGATACATTGCGGTAATCATAGTTCTCTCGAAGTCATGTGACAAATATTTCAAAATGTCAGTGTTCAAAATGACGAAATCATATGGTCTGGGGGAAATTGTGCTGTAATGGAGTGTAACACCAATTTCTGAGGGTAAGATGGTTATGAATGAATAGAAAAATGATTGGTGAAGCGATATATGTCAGGGTTTTGGATAGAAAATAAAATCTGATAGCCACAAAACGTGGAAATGTGCCACGGCTGAAATGGGGAGAAAAATCCGCTGTTTTCATTATGGAGAGCGCTCTGACGTTCAACGACAACAGCAGATGTAAATAGTCATCGAACGGCAGAGGAATCTCGGACTAATGGGTGTGTAAAGTATTCTTGGATTGTTTTTACAATTAAATTGAAAAGAAACAACCTTCGTCAAGAGTTGAAAAAATATATGTTAAAACGAGGTTTAATATCCCTTTAAGCTTCCAAAGACATTTTCTGGTTTTAGTTCCTTATTATGGCTACTCACCAAAACATCTATGGAATTTGTATATTTTATAATTATAATAAGCATATTAATTTAATGATTTTTATCATAAAGGGTTAGGGTTAGGGTTTACGTTAGGGATAGGGTTAGGGCTCGGGTAATTATACCATTTTTTTGGGTGGGATGCTATAAAGAACTCTTTCCCAGGAGCTGGAGAAGAGTAAAATATTTTATATTTTCGTAGATTTTTTCATAAAATGACGATTTGTCATGTATGATGTAGTTACCGTAGGTTAATCCGGCATCTGTTATCCTCGTTTTCAAACCAGGGTTCTTACAATGAACGACAGAAATCGCGATAATTGTGAAAACTGTAGAAAACTTCATCTTTGAAACATTTCCTATCATATTTCAAATTCTTACTCCTTCCTTGTTTTGATTACATAAGTATATATCCAAGGAAATCCGAAAGGAATTATTCTGTGTACACGTCCGAGGCATATCGAGATATTAAGATAACGACAATTACCAATAATAGGAATATCATCAGATATAGCCGAGCACGATCCGGTTATATAATTATAGTATAACTAACTGTGATGTTCGATTACCAAAAATATGCCACGAATGACCGCACAACTGATAATTCACGAATGCGCGAAGCGCATGAGTGAATTATCAGTGTTGTGCGGTCATGAGTGATATATTTTTGGTAATCGGACATCGAAGTTAGTTATACTGTTTATTACCTGTTACCTGTCTGGTAGATTCACCCTTTATAAGGGTCACTCCCAATGGGATAAAACACATATATGGGAACTGGAAAATTAAATTGAGTTAAGAAAACTGTGTGATGGCACATAACCTCAGTAGAATCTCCCTTACATCAACCACTATTTAGTGACCTTTTTGTGTGAAGTTCATAGCATATTGTTCTTGTGATGTGTTCTAAGTTGTACAAATGTTCCTTTCTAATTATTCCTACTACATCCCTGCACTTAGTATGTGATGGGTCTAGAATGAATTGCAGTAGGAGGTTCTCAGATTTTAGACGATCGAAAGTGTTCTCCCTAAAGTGTGTTCTCATATATTGTTTGAGTTTGGATAAGTGTTTCTCTCGGACATCCTCCAAGTAGCTGCACTCTAATAAGAAATGTCTTGTATCCTCATGGCTAATTTTGCATAAATTGCACCTGTCTGATTCTCGCCCTCTAGAGAATTTTGCTCGATCTGCCTGCAGGGTATACGTTCGTATTAGAAGCCTGCACTTGACTCCTGCTTTCTTAACTTCCATGGTATTATTTGGTACTAGGGCCCATACTGGGTGTGGCTTGTTTAATTGTCTATTGTCATCAAAGAATTCCATCGTTGATTTTGTAGCTCTTTCTTGCTCCCAAGTTTGTTTCCAATAGAGTTCAACTGCATTTTTGACCATTCTTTTCCAGACTTCTTTGGGAGGTGCTGATTCCATTAATGTTATTATGGTTGGTAGATTGTACTTTTCAAGGATGTTTCTAATTCTTGTTGCAAAGGCATTTTTATTTTGGGTTGACATGACTTCCTGTCTCTCTATAATTCGGTATTCGATTGATGAGCTGTTCTGAATGGTATTACCAAAGAAGGAAAGCATTAATTTGTCAACGGCAGCTTCCACTGTTTCAATTCCTAGTAGTGCATATGTGGCAGCATTTGCTGTTCTGTCTGGTAACCCTTGAATCTGACGACAGACTTTAAGCTGCAATTGTTCTAGCTTCTGAATGTCACTTTTTGAGAATTTCAAAGTTTCTATCCCGTAAAAACTTCTAGGTAAGGGCATACGTCTTCCAGAGTTTGACGGCCACTAGTGGGGTTGTTCCTTTCAGAGCATATAGGCCTGGGCCTAGTAAAGCATAGATGGTTTTCCTGGCTGTTTTGAGGCGCTCCTCAGTGTTCACTTTACTTGTAGGTTTTCTGATCAGTCCAAGATGTTTTGTTTGATCTTTCTGAGTTATACGGTTTTCGCCAAGACTGACGTCGATCTGAGTATGAGATTTTGTTAATGGTATTAGATCTGACTTGCTAGGATTGATAGTTACTAAGTCGCGTTAATCAGATTGTGAACAATGTCTAGCAATGCCTGAATCTCGTGTTCGTTCCTTCCAAGTATGGCAATATCATCAGCACAGGTAGGTGCCACTACCCTGGTGTTTCCTATTTTAGCTCCCAGGTCTGATCGTTCCAGTGCCTTAAGAATGCTGTTGCTATATCTTTTATAAAGTACAGTAGATAGTTTAGCACCCTGTCTTCCTCCGATCTCTTGGGTAAATTGTTCTGATAATGAACTATTCCATTTGACTTTGACTGTCACTTCTCTATACATGTTTCGTAGGAGCAGCCATAGGTCGGTCGCCCTGTATTCCATCGTGATAGATTTTATTGAACAAAATTTCGTGACGAACTCTATCAAACGCTTTTTGGGCATCTAATGTCACCAGAAATAATTCCTGAGAGTTTTCCTTGCTATGTTCAATTGTTTCAGAAATAATGAAAGCAGCATTAAGTGATGAAGTCTTTTCTATAAAGCTCCTTTGAAGTTTGCTTTGTGATTTGACTAGATCAGGTTCTATTATATCCTTTATTATTCCCTCTATAATTGAAGAAATGACGTTTGTCACTGTGATGCCTCTGTAATTTTCCGGGAGATGTTTATCTTTCCCTGTTTTATGGACTGGTGTAATTATTCCTTCCTTTACTATTTTTGGTACTTCTTTTTCCAGAAAGATTTGGTTGATGACGTCAACTAGGGTTGGTATGAATTCTTCTGGCGCATTTCTGATCCAGGGGCTTTTCCATTATTCAGTTTGCTTATTGCCTTCCGTACTTCTTCTGCTGTTGTTTTGTCGATATGGCAATTTTTCTCAGATTCCATTTGTTTAATAATGTCATTTTGAATGCTCACTAATTTCAGCTTATTTGCTCCACTAGAGTTTTCTATGTCCATGGTATTGTCACATTTGAATAGTCTCTGGAAATACTCCTTCCAGCCTTGTAGCAGTTCTTCATGCTCCTTCACCTCAGTTCCATTGAAGATAAGTGTGTCAGTTGCTGTGCTTGAGTTTTGCCGTTGATTTCTTACTAGCTTGTGGAATAGTTTGGAGTCCTTTATGCTAGCTGCCATGATCTTTTTCTGATTGCTGACTCTCAGGGAGGCGTTTGCTCTTCGTTGGGCCCCTTGTAATGCCTTGCGTGCTGATTTCATATCTGAGTGTTTTGTGTTACTACATTTATCTTGCTTCCATTCGTAGAACGCTAGTTTTGATGCTTTTGAAGCCTCTGCTATCTCTCTATTCCATATTCCTTTGCCTACAGGTTTCATAGTTATTACTTTTCCATAGTCTGATATAGCAGCATTTCCTGCCAGATGTAAAATGTCAGAGATTTCACTTATTTTCTCAGTCGAGTCCTTAGTCTTGCTGGTGTCTAGCTTTTCTAATGACTGACTTATGATATTTTTCGTTCTCACATTTGTTCCAGTTTGGCTTTTTGACTATTTGAGGAGTTCTATTTGTATTTTTTGGTATTTTTTAGTTTCACATGGAATTTAGCAGTTAAGAGGCAGTGATCTGAGGCATTTAGAGGATGAAGTCCCTCGTTCTGAACTTTGTAACTTATATTGCTTTCTCTGCCCTTGTGTACGATAAAGTCAATTTGTGATGTATATAGACCATTGTGGTGATAGAAGGTAGAGTTGTTTGGATAATCATCAGTTTGGCGTAAAGAGATTCTCTCTAGGAAATGTAGGAAGTGCTTATCTCTAGATCGGTTGTCTCTGTTTGTGGATGCATTCATATCTCCGCAGACTATAACTTGTTGTCCATTGCTATGGTATTTATTAATTGTTTCTTCTAGTTGTGATAACATATCAAGGTATTGCTCATCTCCGTTTTTATTGTCTGACGGCATGTATACTCCTATAATGCACATGGGTTCTCCTATAATATTAAAAGATAAAACAACAACGCGTTCGTTGCCCTCATCTCGAAATTGTATACTATTGTCTATATTCTTTCCCCAGTATACTGCTACTCCTCCATATCCACGATTTTTGATGATTATTTCTTAGCTGCAATAATGTAGCTCCTGTGACAAACTTGTGTCTCGGCGGAGCTACAAAGTGGTCCCATTCGGCATAATGGAGCAAAAAAATAATTTGCAGTTGAACATAAAAACTCACTTTTAACGCTTCAAACATTTCATTATAACTATTACTGATGATCACAGTCCTTGTTAAATCGGTTTGGCTGAGAAATGTATGTTTTTCAAAGGTAGCAACAAACTTGTCCAAATTTATCAATCGTTCTCCATAACCGGAAACTAACTACGGAAGGCGGAGCTTTTCTAAATATGGTATTTCTTACTATGAGAATGTACTATTAATGTAAACATTCACGCCTCAAATCGCCAAATATGGTATATCGACATCCGACCGGAAATGACCACTAATGACGAAATTCAAAATGTATGAATGAAGAACATAAACAAATTTTTATTTTGTGGGAATTACATTCTAAAATACTGGTATGTGATAAAAACTTGTTATAATAGTGGACAAAAGGAAAAGTTATGTCTTATTATTGATAAATGCAGGCGTCAGAAACTCTGTAAGCGAGCGCAAAAAACCTCTGCGGCTGCTCCATTACATGTAATGGCATCCCGTTAAAACCCTTGCGAGTAAGCGAGCATTTAGGGTTTTATTATTAGAACTAATTATTTCTGTGTCCATATTATCATCGACAGACTTTACTTCAGATAGGTGGGACTTAGTCAAGTCTTTCATCCTCTGCTTTTCAAATGAGTACATCCAATGTTCTTGTATCAATAGTATGTCACATTTTTTCAGTGCATGATTTAAGTATAGTTGGTTGGTCATAGCGTTCTGAATGTTCAGCGTTCCTATTGTGATTTCTCTGGTTTGTGTCTCTTTTTTGAGGCTCGGCCATATTCTAAAAAATGATCGGTCTTACTACTTTCTGTATTGCAGTTACTTTTGTCTATATCGATACTAGCATTACTGTTGTCCTGTATGCGAGTAGAGATGCTGCCAGATGGGTTCTTGTTGGCAACTTCATGATCTCTGTGATTGTCCTGAGAAGTTTGTACTTTTGGTTGGTCGTTTTGTCTCACTGGTGTATTAAGTTCCATTGTACCATTAGTTGATTTGGTTCTCGAAATGTGTGTTTCAACATTGGTAGTATCTTTCACTCGTACATGGTTCGTTTGTCTACTATGTACTTGGTGTGGATTGACGTTTTGACTCTTGGATTGTGAAGTTGCATGATGTGGCATTTGAGTTGGTGCTCCTTGGCACTGGTGATGTGTCTGTTGATGGTACAGGTTTGTCGGAGGGTGTTGAGGATAGTAAACGTTCATATGATGTTGTGCACTCATAGACTATGGTGGATATGCCATTCTTGGTATTCGATGCATATAGTAGTTGTTTGGTCTTATGAAGTTTGGTTGTGGTATATAAGTAGGTGGCGGTGGTATATAACCATGGTTCTGCATGTTTGGCACATGTGGAGAAGCTGATGTATTTTGATTAACATATGACATTTGGTCTATTTTTGATTTTAATTGGCTTGTTTCCAGTTGGTGTTTAATGTTCATCTCATGTACTGTTAACTGATGTTGTAATTCCAGTTTGAGTAGATCTAATTTACTTGTCATTGATGTTTCTAGCTGTTGTATTCGTTCATTCAATGATTCAACACAATGATCCTGACGTTGAACAGAGTTGTTTATGCCTCTCATATTACTGAGCTTTTGGTGAAGTAGGTCTATGGTACTTTCATAATCCCTATTTTGCTCTTCAAGCATTATGATCCGTGCTTTTTGCGCTGATAGTTCTCTACTAGTCTCTACCGCAGCTTTATCTACTTTTCCTATGGTTTTCTTACGTTTATTGGCGGTACTAATTTGTGGTTCTACTATATGGTTTTGTTTCTTGTTACTATCTATACTGTTGCTTTCCATAATAGTTTTTGCTGATGTTGTCTCTTCACTTATTTCCTGTTGTGAGCTAATTTGTGCTTCTACTATATGGTTTTGTTCCTTGTTACCATCTATACTGTTGTTTTCCATAATATCTTTGGCTGATGTCTCTTCACTTATTTCCTGTTGTGGGCTTGTGTTAACTTCCTTTTCTATAGTATTGGAGTTGTCATCAGTAGGTAATGTACCCTCTCTATCTGACTCAGGTTCAAATGTGACAAAGCTACGATAGTTATCATTTTCACAGCCAATATCTACATTGTCTTCAAGATTCTTACATAGGCGACAAGTGTATATTTGAGTTGGATCATCCTCGTAGGTTTTGTACAAGCTATCCCGCATTTCAGTACAGTTTTTGTGTATCCACATATCGCAGGTATTGCATTCTATAGAGTCATTGTGTACTATTTTTCCACATATTGGACATACTAGGTTATTTTCTACATTTTCCACGTGATCAGTATTATCTGATTCTTGATTATTGACCGTTTTATCTCTTTCATTAATTGTATTAATTGCCAGAGTGTTTGAGATATTGTTGTACATAATATTACAGGCGGTGCCATCTTTAGTGGTGGTTGGTAATTTGTTACTCCTTGACTCACACATTTGTAAGATTTTTTTCGTTTATCTCATCTACTTCTGATAGATTAGAGGCTCTGATAATTTGTGGTAGATCGTAGGTAATAAAGTTCCTATAGAGTCTGCCATTGACACTAATTCTACTTGTGGCGTTGAATAAGTTGATACGAAAATGTTGTATCTTATCATTACTTTTTTTGTCCAAAATAGACAATGATTCTTCCACAATTGCCTTTTCAATGGAGTCTTTACTTGTTTTGCTACGTTTTGTTGTTTTATGGTAAATTCTATCAGTACTCTTCTCATAAAAATCATATATGGCAGCCTTGTAGATCAGGTAGGCACCAGATGTGAAGCTAAGAACAAGAGTACCCCTTTTAAGTTCAATGTCTACATTTTGCTCTCTTTTGGTAGCTTGCATTTGTTTATCTAGTGCCTTCTGTTCATTCAGTTTGTAATTCATGACCACCTCTGCTCTACTCGGTGTATACATAGTTGGTGGTTGTATGTTTCTCCTTGATCGAGTAAGTGTTGTGGAGGCCGCCATCTTGGTTAGGCCACTTCCGGTTGAAGTCTAAAGTAAACGAACTTCTATGATTGATATAGATTTAAAATAATTTATCACAGATAGTTTGTAGGAGATTCACAGTTCAGTTTAAAACATATTATTCTGAGGTTAAAACAAGAAGTGCCTCTAAAACTGATGTGCTTGTGTGAATGTCTATGATACAGGTGCGCGGTAAAACCAATGGAGCATGGCAAGTTAAAAGACGGTTATAAAAAGGTTAAAACGGAAAAGTCTTACCACTAGAACGTGATTCTTGTTGAGTGAGATGTGCCACTATACAGTCATATAAATAAAAAAAATGATTGTGTAAAAGCTAAAATCATAAAATTGTGTGGGAGTGCTCTGTGCAGTCGTCTTCCTATTCCGCCATCTTGTCCATCTACATTATTACATAATGACTATAAATATCCATGCTTTAGCTAAGTAAAGTCTAGAAGTCAATAAATAATGATATTCACCTGCTAGAAGTAATATTCACCGGATGACGTCATAAGCATTATAGTATGTAATAAAACAATTACAGGCTTTTGTATCAGTGAATATGAGTTTTTATTGACCTGCAAAACCAATATTGACCTCAGCCTTCGGCTTCGGTCAATATTATTTCACAGGTCAATAGAAACTCATATTCACTTCTACAAAAGTCTGTAACTGTATATTACTCTATATTAGTAAATTCTTTAGTATAGATTTCTACCTAAATTATTTTTTAAAATAAAAAGACGTATTCACCTCCTCAGATGTAATATTCACCGCGTTAAATCTCACGTGTTACTATTTTTGGAACATGGATTTTATTAGGAATGTTTTATTTTAATCAACCAATGAAAAAAAGTAAGATTTGCCACTTTGTCGGACGGAACATTAAAAAATATATTAAATGATAAAGATTCAGATAATAGCATGGCCGTGATGTAAACAATAATGTAGCACTACGTCAGGACAGTGGACATGTAACTTTTTTTTTATTTCAGAAAACCACTATTTCCTCAAAATATAGAATAAAACAATTACTGTCTTTTGATTCTGTAAATGTGTGGATTAATTGACTTTTGAAAAAAAAATGATATTCACTTCGCCCTTTCGGGCTCAGTGAATATAATTTTTTTTCAAAAGTCAATAAATCCACACATTTACCTCATCAAAAGACAGTAATTGTATATTATTATATAGACTGTTTTGAGTCAATAAATTTGATATTTTCTTTCATCTGCATTTCATGTGTTTATTTCTTTATTGCGCATTAATATACAACTGTGTCCTTGGCTACTCGTTCACTGAAAAGTTTGTCTAATGCTTTCAATTTTGTAAATAAATAAATTCATGTGCACATATTTCGATTAGGAATATAATTTCCATGTTGGTTACTTGTAAACTTTGTGACCATATAGTATGCACTCGACCTTGAAAGACACAATTTTATTTTTTGACACTTGATGTATATTTCATTTTTACTATATGAATACATTTCATTTGTACTCTTGTGAGAAGAATGTTTTGTGAAAGAAGTCGGAGGCATACCAATATTTGGCCGTTAACAAAACCAAAACTATTTCAAATTCGATGGATTATATAAT
>MJUT01009162.1:45856-61656 GCA_002080005.1 Gigantidas platifrons | reverse complement strand
ATATATTTAATAAGAGTTGAGAATAATGCAATGAAATGTACATATCAATAGTTATGTTGACAGACAAAATATTTTAACTGGATATCAAACAAAAGTTCAGAAATTGATCATCTTCTTATCTACAAAAACATAGACATATATTATCAAGTTAAAACTGGGAACAGTTGATCACTGCATAGAACAGTCATAGACCAAGTTAAAACAGCTGATCACTACATAGAACAGTCATAAATCAAGCTAAAACTGCTGATCACTACATATAATAGTCATAGATCAAGCTAAAACTAAGAACAGCTGATCACTACATAGAACAGTCATCAATCAAGTTAAAACTCCTGTTCACTACATAAAACAACCAAATATCAAGTTAAAGATGGGAACACTGATCACAACATAGAACAGTCATAGATCAAGTTAAAACTGGAAACAGCTGATCACTACATAGAACAGTCAGATCAAGGTAAAACTGGGAACAGCTGATCACTACATAGAACAGTCATGATCACTACATAGAACAATCATAGATCAAGCTAAAACTGCTGATCACTACATAGAACAGTCATAGATCAAGTTAAAACTGGGAACAGCTGATCACTACATAGAACAGTCATAGATCAAGTTATAACTGGGAACAACTGATCACTACATAGAACAGTCATAGATCAAGTTAAAACTGGGAACAGCTGATCACTACATAGAACAGTCATATATCAAGTTAAAACAGCTGATCACTACATAGAACAATCATAGATCAAGCTAAAACTGCTGATCACTACATAGAACAGTCATAAATTGAGTTAAAACTGGGAACAGCTGATCACTACATAGAACAGTCATAAATTGAGTTAAAACTGGGAACAGCTGATCACTACATAGAACAGTCATATATCAAGTTATAACTGGGAACAGCTGATCACTATGTAGAACAGTCATAGATCAAGTTAAAACTGGGAACAGCTGATCACTACATAAAACAGTCATATATCAAGTTAAAACAGCTGATCACTACATAGAACAGTCATAGATCAAGCTAAAACTGGTGATCACCACATATAACAGTCATAGATCAAGTTAAAATTGGGAACAGCTGATCACTATATAGAACAGTCATAGATCAAGTTAAAACTGGGAACAGCTGATCACTACATAGAACAGTCATAGATCAAGTTAAAACTGGGAACAGCTGATCACTACATAGAACAGTCGTAGATCAAATTAAAACTGGGAACAGTGGATCACTACATAGAACAGTCATAGATCAAATTAAACCTGAGAACAGTTGTTCACTACATAGAACAGTCATATATCTAGTTAAAGCAGCTGATCACTACATAGAACTGTCATAGATCAAGTTAAAACTCGGAAACATCTGATCACTACATAGAACAGTCATAGATCAAGCTAAAACTGGGAACATCTGATCAATATATATAAGTCATAGATCAAATTAAAACTGGGAACAGCTGACTACTACATAGAACAGTCATAGATCAAGTTAAAACTGGGAATAGCTGATCACTACATACAACAGCCATAGATCAGGTTAAACAGCTGATCACTACATAGAATAGTCATAGATCAGGTTAAAACAGCTGATCACTACATATGATGATATAACAGATATAGATCAAGCTAAAACAGCTGATCACTACATAGAAATCATAGATCAGGTTAAAACAGCTGATCACTACATAGAACAGCCATAGATCAAGTTAAATCAACTGATCACTACATAGAACAGTCATAGATCAAGATATAACAGCTGATCACTACATAAAACAGTCATAGATCAAGCTAAAACTGCTGATCACTACATAGAACAGTCATATATCAAGTAAAAACAGCTGATCACTATATAGAACAGCCATATATCAAGCTAAAACTGTGAACAGCTAATCACTACATAGAACAGTCATAGATCAGGTTAAAACTGGGAACAGCTGATCACTACATAGAACAGTCATAGATCAGGTTAAAACTGGGAACAGCTGATTACTACATTGAACAGTCATAGATCAAGGTAAAACAGCTGATCACTACATAGAACTGTAATAGAGCAAGTTAAAACAGCTGATCACTACAAATAACAGCCATAGATCAAGCTAAAACTGGGAACAGTTGATTACTACATAGAAGTCATAGATGAAGCAGAACTAAACTGTGTATAACTAAGAAGGCAGAAATTCAGATTAATCATCAGTAAGTCACAATATTCAACAGCATCAAATCTGGTCCTGAAATCTGAAATCATTTACATAGTTTAACCTGTCTGTAAGGACTAATACAGCTAATCCCAAGGCTATTTGATATAGACAAGTTTCATTGTGATCTATGTAGTGTTTGTAAAATAGAAGAAAGAATATTGAGATTTTCTAGACTTACATCTTTCTGTGTCAGATTATAAGCTAGCATGCCATGTTTCTGTGCCTGGTATGCCAAGGTGTTAAATGTGTAGTCAGACATCCAGATGTAGAACATCTTTTGTGTACTGCTGAATGCTGGCATAGATATGGGATCAAATGGTGCTTCACTGATACTGCTTGCCCAGTAAACTTCACCCTAAAATAAGACAAATATATTATATAACACATTTATGCTTAAACATATTTCATAGTCAAATAAATGACAATTAGGATTGGACACAAGTTACAAACTTAGTATTGTTGTGTCCTCTATGCTTTTATAAAATTCTTTATCTAACATTATGTACCTTTTCCAAAATGAAATTAACGGAAGACGCCTGTCTGATACAAGATGTTGTATCACCACACTGTGCCTGTGGTGATGAAAGAATGGCGCGACATTGCACGAGACGTTCTCTGCCGAACTACTTAGTCATGACGTCATATCATTGGAATGTGAGAGAAAACACAATAACATGGCACTGTTGAATGAACGACAAAATAACGTGACGTCATGCACGAAATGTAGTCTCCTTCAGAATATTGTATAAATTTTAATTTAACCCTTGTTATTAGTTTAAAATTTGTTTTTATTGAAATGATTACATACATAGTGTGTTGGTACAAGACATTATATCAGGTCTTGCCTGTTGCGTGAACTAACCGCATCACAACTAGTCGCATTTGCGACCCGTAGTGATACTGGTTCACACAACAAGCTCGACCTGATAGAAAGTCTTGTATCAACACACTATGTATGCAATGGGTATTTATTGGGATCCAAACTTGGTTAACATAACAACAGGCTTCTTTAAAATGATCCATTTGTTGACTGGTTTGAGTGTTTTAGAGCTAGCGGTGACTCAGGGTTGTTCTAGTCAATGGCTCTAGATTAATGACTCAGGTTTGTTGTAGTCAATGACTCTAGATTCATGACTCAGGTTTGTTGTAGTCAATGACTCTAGATTCATGACTCAGGTTTGTTCTAGACAATGGCTCTAGATTAATGACTCAGGTGTCTTCTAGTCAATGACTCTAGATTAATGACACATAGTTGTTCTAGTCAATGACTCTAGATTAATGACACAGGGTTGTTCTAGTCAATGGCTCTAGATTAATGACTCAGGTTTGTTCTAGTCAATGCCTCTAGATTAATGACACATGGTTGTTCTAGTCAATGATTCTAGATTAATGACTCAGGGTTGTTCTAGTCAATGACTAGATTCATGACTCAGGGTTGTTTTAGTCAATCACTCTAGATTAATGACTCGGATTTGTTCTAGTCAATGGCTTTAGATTCATGACTCAGAGTTGTTCTAGTCAATGGCTCTAGATTCATGACTCAGGTTTGTTCTAGTCAATGGCTCTAGATTAATGACTCAGGGTTGTTCTAGTCAATGGCTCTAGATTCATGACTCAGGGTTGTTCTAGTCAATGGCTCTAGATTCATGACGCAGCGTTGTTCTAGTCAATGGCTCTAGATTCATGACTCAGGGTTGTTCTGGTCAATGGCTCTTGATTAATGACTCAGGGTTGTTCTAGTCAATGGCTCTAGATTCATGACTCAGGATTGTTCTAGTCAATGACTCTAGATTCATGACTCAGCGTTGTTCTAGTCAATGGCTCTAGATTCATGACTCAGGGTTGTTCTGGTCAATGGCTCTAGATTCATGACTCAGGGTTGTTCTAGTCAATGGCTCTAGATTAATGACTCAGGGTTGTTCTAGTCAATGGCTCTAGATTAATGACTCAGAGTTGTTCTAGTCAATGGCTCTAGAATCAAATTCTTTTAAAATTGTTCTATCAAGATTTAGTTGTCCATGGCCAGAAGAGACAATCAAAAAGAAAAAAAATCATATTGAAAAACACTTCTCCCAGTTTAAAATCAGAGTTAATGCTGATATATGGTTGACAGAGCATCACACTGTCACCAAACTCTTCCTCCTTCTATGATAACCTTGAACAAAACACCTCTAAACTCTACTTTTGATGTATACAAGACATAATTCTATCAAAAAAAGAATACAAATGGGCCGATCAAAGGATACAGCCTTAAAATATAAACCAATCTATTTTTAAGATATACAATAAATAAGACGCAAAGCAATTATTTCTCATTCCATTTCACTTGCCTGATCTGACAAGTAACAGACCATATGAAATTGTTCCACGGCATTTTGTACAGACAAACATGAATGCTAAGGCTCTAAAGTCTATTGTGATTTGTCAGCCATAATTGTGTAACTTTCAATTTCCAATATGCCATTCATCTACATATACAATGTATATATATTACCTTATGATATGTCTCTAAGAAATGTTGTGGATTAAATGCAGGTGTACCAATAAATCTATAGTCCAGGAGGAAAACTTTGCCTATATCTACAGTTACTAAAAGACACAACATTACTTCAATAATTTTGAATATAAGTTTTACAAAGGTACCATCTGTAACTTCTGTTAACATATGTTTGAGTACTAAGTACTACTGATACTGTAAATTCATAAATTATTGCGATGTTTTTATTATTGCGAAAAATGCGACTGATGTGAAATCGCAATAATTAAATCTCGCATTTCGGAATCATAAGTATCCATTTGTACTGGGGGACTTCATGCTCCGCAATAATAAAAATCGCAATCTGTGAAACTTTTCGCAATAATAAATGAAAGCAATAATTTTCGAATTTACAGTAGTTCATTCCTTTATAATTGTGCTTTAACTTATTTTAACATAGTTTTGAGTATTACTGATAGTTCATTCCTGTATATTTGTGGTTTAACTTATTTCAACATAGGTTTGAGTATTACTGATATATTATTCCTGTATAATTGTGTTTTAACTTTAATATTTTAACATAGCTTTGAGTATTACTGATATATTATTCCTGTATAATTGTGCTTTAACTTATTTTAACATAGCTTTGAGTATTACTGATATATTATTACTGTATAATTGTAGCTTAATTAAGCTATTTTAACATAGGTTTGAGTATTACTGATATATTATTCCTGTATAATTGTGTTTTAACTTTAATATTTTAACATTACTTTGAGTATTACTGATATATTATTCCTGTATAATTGTGCTTTAACTTATTTTAACATAGCTTTGAGTATTACTGATATATTATTCCTGTATAATTGTAGCTTAATTAAGCTATTTTAACATAGGTTTGAGTATTACTGATAGATTATTCCTGTATAATTGTGGTTTAACTTATTTTAACATAGGTTTGAGTATTACTGATTATTCCTGTATAATTGTGGTTTAACCTATTTTAACATAGCTTTGAGTAAATACTGATAGATTATTCCTGTATAATTGTGGTTTAACTTATTTTAACATAGGTTTGAGTATTACTGATAGATTATTCCTGTATAATTGTGGTTTAACCTATTTTAACATAGGTTTGAGTATTACTGATAGATTATTCCTGTATAATTGTGGTTTAACTTATTTTAACATAGCTTTGAGTAAATACTGATAAATTATTCCTGTATAATTGTGGTTTAACCTATTTTAACATAGCTTTGAGTAAATACTGATAGATTATTCCTGTATAATTGTGGTATAACCTATTTTAACATAGGTTTGAGTATTACTGATAGATTATTCCTGTATAATTGTGGTATAACCTATTTTAACATAGGTTTGAGTATTACTGATAGTTCATTCCTGTATAATAGTAGTTTAACTTATTTTAACATAGGTTTGAGTATTACTGATATATTACTCCTGTATAATTGTGGTTTAACTTATTTTAACATAGTTTTGAGTATTACTGATAGATTATTCCTGTATAATTGTAGTTTAACTTATTTTAACATAGCTTTGAGTATTACTGATAGATTATTCCTGTATAATTGTGGTTTAACTTATTTTAACATAGGTTTGAGTATTACTGATATATTACTCCTATATAATTGTGGTTTAACTTATTTTGACATAGCTTTGAGTATTACTGATAGATTACTCTTGTATAATTGTGGTTCATGAGTTTGATCATGATAAAGACAATAATAAATTGTTAAAAGTTAATAGAATAACCTTTGACATGATAACCCTAAATTTAGCTAACAATGCTCTTGTGACCTTAAAATCTTCTTTGTGATATCTTCACCATCTCTATTTAAAAAAACTAGAGGCTCAGCACTGAGCTGAGCCTGTGTCGTTCACCTTTCATTCTGCTTTGAGTAAACTTAATACAGAACCTTCCATAGGTATGTCCCACCAAATATTGGTTCATTTTGGCAAAGCAGTTTCAGAGATGATTTTTAGAAATCGACCAACCTAAAACAAGAATTGCTTGTAGCAGCTGTTTGTTAATGGATCAAAACGAAATGAGCAATCTCTATAGAGAACCTTCCATAGATGTTTCTTACCAAGTTTCATATCATTTGGCCAAGAGGTTTCAGAGGAAAAGCTGTTTTAGAAATTGACCAATAAGAAACAAGAAATGCCTATGACGGCCATGTTTGTTAACGGATCCCATAGAGGACCTTCCATAGATGCTTCCTACCACGTTTCGGTTCATTTGGCCAAGCTGTTTCAGTGAAGATTTTTAGAAATCGACCAATCAGAAACAAGAATTGCCTGTGGTGGCCATGTTTGTTAATGGATCTGGACAAAATTAGCATTCTTTATAGAGAACCTTCCATAGATACTTCCTACCAAGTTTCGGTTCATTTGGTACAGCAGTTTTAGAGGAGAAGATTTTTAGAAATCGACCAATTAGAAACAATAATTGCTTATGGCAGCCATATTTGTGAATGGATTCGGACGAAATGAGCAATCTTTATAGAGGACCTCCCATAGATGCATCCTACCAAGTTTCGGTTCATTTGGCAAAGCCGTTTCAGAGGAGAAGAATTTTTAGAAATCAACAAATCAGAAACAAGAATTGTATGTGGCGGCCATGTTTGTTAACGGATCGGGACAAAATGAGCAATCGTAACAGAGGACTTTCCATAGATACTTCCTATCAAGTTTCGATTCATTTGGGCAAATGGTTTCAGAGGAGAAGAATCTAAATAATCAGCCAATCAGAAACAAGAATTGCCTGTGGCGGTCATGTTTGTAAACGGATCGGGACGGAATGAGTAATCTTTATAGAGGACTTTCCATAGATGCTTCCTACCAAGTTTCGGATCATTTGGCCAAGCTGTTTCAGAGAAGATTTTTAGAAATCGACCAATCAGAAACAAGAATTTCCTGTGGCGGCCATGTTTGTCAATGGATCGGGACGAAATGAGTGTTCTTCATAGACAGACCTGATTTTATGAGGACAACAAAAAAGCGGAAATCGGCAAAATCGGAAGTATTGAATATACTATAAAAAAGGAATCGTAATGGTAAAACGGTAATATCCGGAATTCCGCTTTAATGCGGATGAAAATCAGGTCTGCATAGAGGACCGCCCATAGATGCTTCCTACCAAGTTTCGGTTCATTTGGCCAAGTGGTTTCAGAGGAGAAGAATTTTAAAAATCAGCCAATCAGAAACAAGAGTCGCCTGTGTCGGCCATGTATGTAAACGGATTGGGACAAAATGAGCAATCTATAGAGAGGACCTTCCATAGATGGTTCCTACCAAAGTTTCACTTCATTTGACTGAGTGGTTTCAGAGGAGAAGATTAAAATGAGGAAAGTTAACGGACGACGGACGAAAGACGATGGATGACGGACGACGGACACCAAGTGATGGCAAAAGCTCATATTGCCTTTGGCAAGGTGAGCTAAATACGAATGTATTTTAAAACAGCTAATTAAGCAGTTCATTGTATTTTACATGTACAAGTATAAACAGTGATTCTCTTCTATCTTTATTCACGTCTATATGTATATCCTTTCTAGCTATTTCTTTGATCTACTTAGCCTCCTACCTTTCAACTTGGCCAATGCTTTACTGCCATTAACGTCTACAGCATTTTTAATTATACTGCACAACTGTAAAAAGAAATCATTAAAAAAAATAATAAAAGCTATGAAGAGCTCAAATGATTAAATTGTAGACCATTTTTCAATGTCCGAGACATAGCGTGATAAATCACTGTGATAGATGTATCACTATTCTTAGTGATACTGACCTATCTTTTGGTCTGTTTAATCTAATTACTTATATTGATATGCCTTTTGGGTGATAGTAAGTAACACTCTAAATGTACAAGAAATTTTGAAAATATATTAAATAGAACAAAAGATATATCCAAATAACCAAGATGAGTGATACGTCTATCACGGTGATTTATCATGGTATGTCTCTGATTGTACTGTACCATGCATGCAGTATTTATGTAAAAAAGTGGAACATTAAAGAATTTATACAATAACAGTTTAACGACAGTCTGTATATTAATAATATTAATGAATGATGCTAAATGAAAGTTTTGTAATATTTTGATTTGATGATAAACTTATTACAACTTGAGATAATCTATTTTTATTGAATTAAATCCTACATAAAATATCCCTGATTCTGTACTCAGCCGAAATTCAAAGTAAAATATAATAAGTGGTTTGTTTTCATGGATGGTAGGGTGCAAATTTTGGCGGCTCAATATTAAAATCACCACATCTTGCCATAAGCAAATTAATTACTAAACAAATCAATGTATTTATAAACCTTTGAGTATGCTATAGAAGGCATATGTAGTATTATATAAATTAAACTAGAACTGTCTGCATAGCGGGACTAATACCCCCCGCTTCACTCTGACTGTGTCCAAGATTATTGAAAACTAAGTCTACACGGAAAATATATTATTTGTCAAATTATAATGCTTAACACATTCAACAAAAATAAAAACGTCGTAGCATAAAAACTGCAAGAGGAGTTGCACGAACAAACCATGTACCCTTTCAGCCAAATTCACAAATAAAAAAAAATAACTAAGTTCAACAATCTATATTTTTTGGTAAAATTCATGAAAATCAAAATCCTTACAACATGCACATCTTTGATATGAGTACAAATGTTCTGCAATGTAAAAACTTCCTAACTTACAAATTGTAGGAGGAGTTGCACAGACAAACCATGTACCCTTTTTGCCATATTCACACAAAAATGGCTAAGTTCAACAATCTATATTTTTAGTAAAAATGCACAAAAATCAAAATCCTTACCACATGCACATCTTTGATATATGTACAAACAATCTAAAATATAAAAACTTCCTAGCGTAAAAACTGTAAAAGGAGTTGCGCGGACAAACCATGTCCCCTTTTTGCCAAATTCACCAAAAAATGACTAAGTTCAACAATCTATATTTTTGGTAAAAATGCACAAAAATCAAAATCCGTACCACATGCACATCTTTGATATATGTACAAATGATCTGCAAAATAAAAACTTCCTAGCATAAAAGCTTTAGGAGGAGTTGCACGGACAAACCATGTACCCTTTTTGCCAAATTCACCAAAAAATGACTAAGTTCAACAATCTATATTTTTGGTAAAAATGCACAAAAATCAAAATCCTTACCACATGCACATCTTTGATATATGTACAAATGCTCTGCAAAATAAAAACTTCCTAGCAGAAAAACTGTAGGAGGAGTTGCACGGACAAACCATGTACCCTCTATGCGGACAGACAGACGGACAGACAGACAGGGTGAAACTATACACCCCCCCAAACTTTGTTTGCGGGGGGTATAATAAAGATATCTTTTAAGACTATAATAAACTTAAGAAGAGTAAGGGTACATCATTCTCACTGAACTGTGACAATTGCAGGGAAAAAAATCCCCCCAAAAATTGTCAAGAAAAACAAATTTATAGGTTGTTATCAGGAAATATGTACCAACAACAAACCACCTGTACAATGATTTCTTAGCAAATTTGTAATGAGCATACACCTATTTATTTGTTCTGGTTGTACATAAAATGGAACATATGTATTTCAAAATGGGTTTAAAATGTGACTAGAAGTGACACACAATTACATATACCAAGATTTCATCACTGAAGTGCTTATTTTGTTTCAAAACATGGCCATGGGGTTCAATAACATGAGTAGAGCACAGATATGTTAATTTTAAAATCTATTACCTTTCATTTGCCTTAAAATTACACACTGATATCATATTAAACTTTCCAGGGAAGACATGTGTCGCCTGAGAACTTATTTTCTTTAGATTACTTCATCATTGAAAGTAACATCATGATGAAAAAGTATCTTTTTCTAAATTTTGTAATATAGTTAGTTTTGACTGATTATGAAAATTACAATTTATTCTGACATGATGAATTATTAGAAGGATGAGATATTATCATGCGAATAAAAATAATCTATAGCTAAGTTCCATCAAAAAGGATGTGGACATGCGATACAGTTCTCCATACAGATGCTCTGTGCCATATATCAGGAAGCTAGCCTGTGTGGTTCCTGGGAAAAATGTGACAAATTTTTCCATCTAAAAATATTCTAAGTTGCGGCAAACAAGAAGTGGACATGCGGCAGATTCGAAACTATCCTACATGATACAGTTCTCCATACTGATGCTCTGTGCCAGATATCAGGAAGCTAACCTGTCTGGTTCCTGAGAAAATTGTGACAGAAATTATTTTATGACAAATTTTTCAATATCAAAAATATTCTGAGTTCCATCAAACAGGAAGTGGATATGCAGCAGATTTGAAACTGTCTTACACGATACAGTTCTCCATACTGATGCTCTGTGCCAAATATCAAGAAGCTGGCCTGTGTGGTTCCTGAGAAAAATGTGACAAATTATTTTATGACAAATTTTTCGATATAAAAAATATTCTAAGTTCCGTCAAACAGGAAGTGGACATGCGGCAGATTCGAAACTGTCCTACATGATACAGTTCTCCATACTGATGCTCTGTGCCAGATATCAGGAAGCTAACCTGTCTGGTTCCTGAGAAAATTGTGACCGAAATTATTTTATGACAAATATTTCAATATCAAAAATATTCTGAGTTCCATCAAACAGGAAGTGGACATGCAGCAGATTCAAAACTGTCTTCCACGATACAGTTCTCCATACTGATGCTCTGTGCCAAATATCAAGAAGCTGGCCTGTGTGGTTTCTGAGAAAAATGTGACAGAAATTATTTTGTGACGCCGACGCCAGACGACGCATAGTACTACCTATATGTCGCTTCTGCGTAACACAGGCGACACAATAAATAAGCGGCTATAAATATCTTGTAACATACCTTGATTTACCAGAACAGACACCAAACTGTTAAATTCGAGAACAAAGCAGTTAACTTTATTTATCAATCTTGTCCCGTAAATTCAGAGTTGCCCCATTAACTTTGCAAAATGTTATACTATTTCATAAAAAAAATTTGTTCTTTAAAGAAATGTTTTCTGTTTTACTACTTAATAATAAATATATAACGTAACAGTTTTTCTTGGTCCACAACATTAACAAAATAATCACAGAAATACATATTAAAGTCTTAAAGAGTTTTAAAAGGTAAATATTCACAGGGAACATCCTAGTTTTGCAAACACAATACTTTTTAGTACACAATATAGAAATAACTAAATGAAAAACTGAAACATATCAATTTCGAACACTTTGCTGCCAGGTCAAACAGAGACTAGATCATCTAGAATGGTGAAAAATATTTGTCCCGTAGATTAGTTAGACTTGTAGGCCTCATGAAAATCAATTACATCATCAGAAACGAAGAGCATCCGGCCACCTTTTCTAGTACCTATTGGATGCTCGATTTTACCTAGGATAACATTGCTCTATATCCATACCCTGTTGTGTTTATTTGGTCAAGGGAATATTTTAACCACCCTACAACTCTGAACAATAAAGTCTATATGTACGGTCTTGTCACTAAGGTCGTTTTCTAAAACCTTTCCAATGCAGGAGCTTTTATCATACACTGCTAGAACATAATCGATACATGTAATTTCTGCATTCTCTACAGGCAAAGGAGTCGCATTGTTATAAAAAAAGTTTGAAGATACCAAAGGGGTAATCAGAAACAACAAAAGGACAATGATCTATAAAACACTACACAGAAAACTAAAGATTGAGCAACACAAACCCCACTAAAAACTGGGTGTGAACTCAGGTGCTCCGGAAGGGTAAGCAGTTCCTGTCCCTCTATTGGCACCCGTCATGTTACTATTGTAACAAAACTGGTATTAAGTCACGAATGAGGAAAAACCCAGATTGCAATTACGACAAACGGAACATATTCCTGGTCATTTGTGACAACAAAATTCCGTAACGGTTAATAGTGGCGACCGTAAAACTTTTGAAGTGATGACTTCAATTTAAGCACTGGGAATCCTTGGCTCAGTAGCTTCCTTGTTAGTAGCAACCGTCTATCATGGAAATCATGATAAGAATCACAAGCTCTGAAATAGTGGATCAATCAAGAGATATATACTCCATATGCAACTGCTGCTTGAATGCTGCTACATATATAAATGGAAAGTTCACAATTGGAAAATTGCAATATTCTCTTCAATCGTAAAGTTTTGTTTTTGATGTGTGTATCACACCTAGATTGTTCAGTCTGTTTTAGCAACTCAACTGTGTGCCACTCACATGCAGATATTTCATGGAATCCATATGCAGTATTACAACAAAATGTCGCATTACTATAACTTTTCTAGAAAACAAATATCAGTTGTGCATTTCAAAATAATGACCTATTATATAATCATAATTTATTGTAAAATAATAAATATTAAAGCCTTAAAATTCACACAGCTTTCAACACAATACTTTTATTTACTATTATACACAAGCATAAACTACAGGATGAATACTCTAACTTATGGGACTCTATCAAACCACTCAATCACACACAGGAAGCAAACATATGGATCGTTTATTTATAATTTCATGGAAATATGAAATGCGATTGACTTATTCATATGTACCCGGTAAATGAATTCTATATTTTGTAAAACACACGTGAATGCAGAAATTTAGCAGACGATGATTTTTGTCGAAACCAAGCATACACGTGATTTATGAACATTGATGGAGATTTATATACCCAATGAGTTATTGGCATCAAAGATATGACTTATATTTAGTGAATACTGCAATTTTTTCTATATTTTGGCATCTTAAATTAGGTCCCATCAATTATAATTCTTATATCTAAGAAATAATTAATGGAAGCCAGAATGTGTTTTGAGTTTTAACATGGGTTGGCGAATAAATTTACGAATATCCAATTCTGATATGTCTAACAGTACAAATACGGCAGTATATTTTGATTGGAAGACGGTAATTTATATCTACATTTGCGGACAATGTCGTACACAATTTATGCTGTCCAATTCGAGCAGACGATAATTCATCAACATGTACTTTTACAACGAATATAGATGTTATTAAAACATTAACAACAGTGTGAATAATTTTATTTAATTATTTTATTACCTGGCTTAAATGTGTGCACCGGTGCATGTGCTAATGATATTATACCCAATTGATTAATTGCTCGTTTGTTTACAAAGCGAAAGTAGGTCGTCATGCTAGAATTTTGGTTAACTTTATACACCTGTGAATTTGAAGTTATTTAAATTGTTACTAAATATTTATGGATTAAAATGTACACCATTGGACCTCTTGTGTGTTAATTTACATGTTGTGTAACTATGCAATACTACTTTAGACTTTAATAAGCATATAACTAAAACTCCTGTTGATTATAAATGTATTTTTCCTATTAATTATTTCCATCGTTTTACTAAATATATTTTCACATAAGCGCTATTTTCCCAGATGATGTTGGTATTTTACGGGACATTTCATATTATGACTATTAAATAAACAAAACAAAGAATTTGTACTCATCAACCAGTCTTTGACATATAACAACAAGTTTCTGAACTCGTAGATTTGCAGTTTTGTAGACAATGGAAAATTTGCAAAAAAAATTGTTGTTGTCTAGTGGTAATGGTCGTAATTTTTTTGATTAATTCTAACTAATTCTAATATGAATTACATATTAGAAATCCTTTACTCTGATTGGGTATAAGCGCTTATATAGGTGGGGTTTTTGCCAGGTTATTTTTTGAGAGACGATGTTCACCGGACTACTTTTTTTGAAATGTAAACAAAATGGCGGCTTGGATTCCCGATAATAAAAAAAGATAAAAGAAACAATGTTTATTGTTAATAATCGACAATTATTGTTAGATATGAAATAAAAAATAAATGCCAATGAAAAAAAAGCTTTTATTTATTCATTAATCCAATGTGATGGACTACAATTTAGCTGTGTTGATTCCACTCTATATTCATGTGCAACACACATAAATGGAATGTATATGTGTGCGTACTGGGGATCCCCAATGGTAAATTTTCAAAACAAATTAAAAAAATACTTACTTACAAAATTATAAGGATTAAACACATTTTTTCCTGAGTTTATTGATGTATAACCTGGACCGAAGGACTTTTATTTTATGTAAGTTTGTGAGAAACGCATTTTTTCCGGAGTTTATTTATGTATAACCTGGACCAAGTCTCCTCACAAACTTACATAAAAGTCTGAACGAAGGAATGACATTCCATTTCTAATTATTCAAATTTTAACAAACTATTATATTACCTGATTATTCAATTCTTTTTTGATGGACTTTTCTACAAGTCCTTTAAACAGATTGTATATCCATGCTGCCCCACCATGGAATTTAACATCCACCGATCCAATATTACAACTACATCCATTAGAGCCAATCTTTGGCCGACCTGTGGAATCTACTCCTGTATAAAATATTTTTAATTCGATAATCATATAATAGGTGTTTATATTATGAAAGAAGAGTTTCAAGATATAAAAGGGGTAATCAGAATCCATATATCGAAGACGAACAGACAACACAATGGCCAAAGAAAAAGTAAATTCCACTTGGAGGAAATTAGTCCTTGTGGTCATACTACAAATAAGGTATTAGTTACATACTTATATTAAACAAAATGGACAAACAGAACTTTGTGTCCAGTATTTACAGTGTCCTATATTGATTGATGTCCAGTATATACTGTGACATGTTAATGTCCAGTATATACAGTGTCCTGTATTTATTGATGTCAGGTATATACAGTGTTACATGTCTATGGCCAGTATAAACAGTGTTACATGTTTATGTCCAGTATATAGTGTTCTGTGTTAATGTCCAGTATATACAGTGTTTTGTGTTGGTGTCCAGTATATAGTGTTACATAGTTATGTCCAGTATATACAGTGTTCTGTGTTGATGTTCAGTATATACAGTGCTCTGTGTTGATGTTCAGTATATACAGTGTTCTGTGTTAATGACCAGTATATACAGTGTTCTGTGTTTATGTCCAGTATATACAGTGTTCTATGTTGATGTCCAGTATATACAGTGTTCCGTGTTAATGTCCAGTATATACAGTGTTCTGTGTT
>MJUT01009162.1:0-11281 GCA_002080005.1 Gigantidas platifrons | reverse complement strand
GGGACTACTTTATGATCTTATAAGAGGGGAACTACTTTGTGATCTCATAAGAGGGGGAATACTTTATGATCTTATAAGAGAGGGACTACTTTATTATCTTATAAGAGGGGAACTACTTTATGATCTTATAAGAGAGGGACTACTTTATGATCTGATAAGAGGGGGACTACTTTATGATCTTATAAGAGGGGGACTACTTTATGATCTTATAAGAGGGGGACTACTGTATGATCTTATAAGAGGGGGACTACTTTATGATCTTATACGAGAGGGACTACTTTATGATCTTATAAGAGAGGGACTACTTTATGATCTTATAAGAGAGGGACTACTTTATGATCTTATAAGAGGGGAACTACTTTGTGATCTCATAAGAGGGGGACTACTTTATGATCTTATAAGAGGGGGACTACTTTATGGTCTTATAAGAGAGGGACTACTTTATGATCTTTTAAGAGAGGGACTACTTTATGATCTTATAAGAGGGAGACTACTTTATGATCTTATAAGAGAGGGACTACTTTATGATCTTGTAAGAGGGGGACTACTTTATGATCTTATAAGAGGGGAACTACTTTATGATCTTATAAGAGGGGGACTACTTTATGATATTATAATAGGGGAACTACTTTATGATCTTATAAGAGGGGGACTACTTTATGATCTTATAAGAGGGGGACTACTTTATGATCTATTAAAAGGAACAGGTGTGTATTGCACAGCTACCAATACATAATACCTGTATATGTACTCACATTCAATTACTCTATTACTTTTAAGTAATTTTCTTCTCTTTTTTTTTAAATCCAGGCTCTTTTTTTTACAATAGATTTACTGTGCTATTACTTGTATCACCAAAGTTAATAATAATTAAATATTATAATAAAAGATTAAAATTTCCTGTCGATTTCTAACTGTTCATTGTTCGACCAATGATTGAATTGCACCCTGTACCACCTGACACTAATACTAATTGTCGTGAATTAGCTCGTATATTTCTTCATTGAATACTAATTCCTGGCTCTTGGTATTTCAGCTTGCAGAGGGCATTAAGTTCTTCACAGAAGGAATCTGGGGGAAATTAAGTTCTTACCGGCATGACAAATTGAGTTGATTGGTGCCATTTTTAGAATATTTATATTGAGAAACAAACGGGTATTTGAACAAAAAAATGTACTTTAATTTCATTGAATAAAATGAGTATCAATTGCAAGCTTATCTCTCACAAATAGCAAGAAAAAAAATTAGCATAAAGTTAGAATTTGTTTCTTTGGGTTGATGGAAGTTAAACTTCTTTATTTATGAGAAAATTTTGAAGAGGTAAGCTGTGAGAAGCTGTAATTCAAGGCTAAACAGACAATAGTTTTAATGGCTGAACGAAAAAGGACAAAAGAAAAGACAAACAACGGTGCACACAAAACTACAGAGAAAATAAATATAGAGCAACTTAAGCCCTAAAAACAGGAAGGTAAACTCAGCTGTTCCTGAAAGGTAAGCAGTTATGAATTCTGAGATTCTCAGAGGCTGTCATGTATCGTATGTCAGACTTCGCTATGGGTTTTTCTAACGGTATTTTAAGTCTCAAGCAAAATTACAGCTGCATTGATGGTGTAATGGTTGCTGTGCTCGCCGTTTTGATGTTAGTTCTGGTAGGGTCAATACAAAGAGTATCAAACAGGTATTTGTTGCATACATCATTAAGGTGTAAGACCGAGACTGGTTGACTCATAAATCAGGACAGTATGTCTGAGTGGAACGACTTGTCTACCTCTATAGACTGATGTTTTAGTAAGCTAGCTTATAAAATTCCAACTAAGTGTGTTGGTCTAGTACAAAGCAGATACCATCATCATCTTATTGAAACTTGTTCTTGCGATGATATAACTGAAACATTGCTCACCTAGCATTCAGCAGCTGTCACTTGCCCCCAAGCAAAATTACAACAGTAGATTTATTAAGTCATGCAGTCAAATTGCATAGAACATCGATTTTTGGTCTCTCTCGAAAATATTAAAGCAACGGTCCTTTATATATATTAATTATGCATAAGGCTAAGTGATTGGTGCTGCAGTGTATCAATGGTGTGAGTTCAAATCCTGTCGAGGGAAGAACACAAATTTGACAGCTCAAAAATCTAATACTAACTGTTTGGTTTAATTTTCAGACGTACATGTATATATATGCAGGCCTTTCAATAAGGGTTCTACCTGTTTAAAATAGTATTTGGTACCTCCTGATTTTAAAGAGTTTTGTACAAGATATTCATGAAAATGCTCAAATTTTAAAACAAAGTAGCACATGTAAATAGTGAAGAACTGGTACACTTGAAAAATATTGAAAGCCCTGGATTTGTGTCCTGTCCTTAGAGAGTTGCCATACAAATTGACAAAACTAAATGATAAAGTGTTTCTGTTTACAAAATAACCCACACAAATATAGCAATGAGGAAATTTCTCTTGATGAGGCAAAACAGGATTTCTTTTGGGAAATTTTTAGCATCGATTATCAAAATATAGTTTTTGAAAAACGTAATTGGAAGATTTGAGAAAGTAAATAAAATGATTATCTTCTGTCATCCATATCACATTTGAAAACATGATTTTAATTAGAAAAAAAATTATGAAATTGTCGGGAGAATATGTAATTTGTTATATAATACAACGATCAAAAGAGATGTGTTTTCGATCCCTACCAAATTATATTTTTAATATCTGTAACAATTTTAATTATTAATCTCCTTTATATTTTTAAGTTGCCAATCAACGTTTATATCCTTCAATCAACAACAATGTGGCATTGTTATTTTTTTGTCATTTTATCGATGTTTTTTGTATATAACCTCAGATTTATTCATGTCATTCTCCGTCTAGAGGCTATTGTGATTGTGATCGTATGATAGTTGGTTTTACAACTACCTATGCAACCAGTACCTATCATCACTAACGTCAGTGCAAATCCCGCCCATTCGAGGTGTACTCAATACAACATTATGAGATGAAGTTTATCAGTGACTAGCGAGAGGTCAGCGGTTTTCTCTGAGTACTTACGTTTTCTCCACCAATAAAAATGACCACCACGATATAGCTCAAATATTGTTGTAAGTGGCATTAAATACCATAATCCTAACCCATTGTCCTTCATCTAGTATTGGATTTTGTGTTGTTTCTTCTGTTTTCTTATGGCTGTTTTTAAAGTATGTTACTGCAGTAGTACTAATCTTTTAAAGCCCCCGTCCCTTCTGTAATTAAAAAGGGGTCTTATTATAGGGTGACCTCTCTTTATTGGGACAATTTAATAGTATTTTAGTATCTCACAATGAGCAATGATCCTCCGGCCCAAGACCAGTAAAACTTTGTTCAGACCAGTAAATTTTTCAATTTTTATTTAGATATATATAAAAATAAATTCAAGAATATGATTCGGACAATAAATAAAAATAAATAAAAATAAATAAAAATGATCATTTCAAGGACTGGATTTGAAATCTGGACTGGCCTTTAGTGGTAAGAGCCGTAAAACAGCGGGGCCTCTCATCAGATCAGGATTAGTAAAAAATGTAGTATTTTATTATATCAGTCCATATGAAATCAGGCCATATAACTAAGAGGGGTTGGTGGGAGGGCTAAGAGGGAGACTACTATACAATAAAGTGGCATGAATTATTATATTGTCTGACATGGATGTGACATCTAGAGTTATACTTCTTAATAGTAGATATAGAAGATGAAAGCTGTGTATGTGTTATGATTAAGGTATGATTTGGTTGATGGTGTTGAATGCCACTTTCAACAATATTTCAGTTATATCATGGCGGTCAGTTTTATTGGTGGAGGAAACAGGAGTACCTAGAGAAAACCACCGACCTGTCGCAAGTCACTGACAAACTTTAATTATGATTAAGAAATTTCAGGAATGTTGATCAAAAGCATCTAATATTAAGTTACAGACCATGGTAATTTAATGTAAGAGAAGTAATTTGACTCCCTCAGTGTAATATTAGATTTTCACAACATGATCAATGAAATTTATGGGGAGACACATGTGAACTTTATCAAAATATGATTTATTAAACAATCGGACCCTCGATATCAATGATTTGATTAAAATTTATATACATTTACCTGCTTTGGCTTACAATATAAATCGTAGTAAATTTTCAGAGATGTGTGAATTTCTATTACACGAATGTGAAAAGTGTTTTGTCATAATCGCACTGTTATATGTAAGTGGGCGAATATTAACCAATTCATCTCCACCTCGCCTGACTTTAATTTTTAGTAAAAATCCAATCAAAATCGCTCATGCAGAAATTTTTATGGTCGTTTCAAGAATGTACACTTCATATTAAAACTTTTTATTTGGTATGATTGATGCATTATGTAACTTCAAAAATAAAAAATCGGAGGAGTCAAATAGCTTCTTTATATTAGAGTGACTCGACATTGTATCATATGTATTAGCCTGATTTGAAAATTATATAATTCTGGTTTTTTAATCAGAACAAGATAGTGTTAGACATTAAATTTAAATTAAGATTTTTTTTTTTTTTTTAATGAAATATTACTTTTCTTCCGATCGTATGATCTGCATTATATAAAATAGCTACATGTAGGATGTTCAAGTTTATTTGAGTATGATGATTCTTCTGAACTGTTGCTTAAAATCAATAAACTTCAGCAGATGGGTATCTCTTGTAGTTATAATGTTCAAGGTAGATCAATAATTATAAAAAAATTTTTTTTTATTGAATATAGAAAAAAATTATTCTTTTGTTGTTGGATCAGGTAAAACAAATTTACCTGCATTTTTATCTTGTACTAACAAAATGAAGGAACATATGGTAATTAATTAGTAAACATTAAAGGTAAAGTTAAAGCACTGGCTGTTAACAGATAAAGCTCCATTGTAATAAATAACATTGATATTATGTTAGCCTGAATGGTAATTATTGTATCCTTGTGTGTGTGTGTGTGTGTGTTAGTTGCATATGTAGCCTTGAATATATTCATGGTCATTTGTGACACGGATATTCCATAGCGGTTGACTATGTCATGGTGGTGACTAAAACTTTCGAAATGATGACTTCAACTTAACCACTTGGAATCTTTGGTTCAGTAGCTTCCTTGTTAGCAGCAACCCTCTATCAAGGAAATCATTAATGGAACCACTTGCTCTGGAATATCATATGTAACCTGATCTAAATGTTAATGATATGTTCCTTGTACATTTGTATGCTTGTCTCATTAGAGTATATAGTATGTTGAATTTTTGGTAGAATGATGATAAAACATGAGCATATTTTGTCAATTCCTCCCACAATTTCAACGCAGATCATATATTGTAGATGAATCATATATTGTAGCAACCAATAGAATCTTTGACCCATTTTTAGGCCCCACCGCTAGACATCAGGTGGCATTTTACTCATGTCTGTATGACCACATTTGGTTACCTCTCAATAACTTCAGTCCCCTTTAAGCAAATTTCTGAAATAGATTTAGATGGGATGTGTTGGACATCTACCCCCCCCCCTCACCCGTTCCACACAAACAACTTCAAAGCATATGTTATGCATCATTTCATATATTAGAATGCTAGTAATGCATATATAAGAAGAGACATGTTTTTTGTGCATGTGTAATAAACTACCTTTAATTGTTATTTTGATCATTTTAAATTCCGAGTACCTGAGAATTTGACATATTATAATTTATGTGTTTTGTCATGGTTTCTCATGTTTTGTTGTTGTTTTCAGTCTTTTGAAAGTTGAAATGATATTAAAATGATACCATATTTAAAAATAAAAAATCATGATATAGCACAATTTGTGGAAAAGATATCTTCTACACAAAGGGAAATAACTCTTTGATTAATATAAACATAAAATTTAATTGAAGGGGGATAACTATTATCGACTAAAATTGTAAACCTTAATTCTGAAGATTTGAAGGATCAAATGTGTTGTAAATAAGAGTGTATTGTCCTGTAATTGGTTCAAGAATATACAGTGAACCTGTATATAAAGACCACACAAGGGAACCTGACAAATGTTACCTTTATGAGCAGTTGCCCTTTATAAACAGGTTAAAATTATATGCACTATTCATTGATGCAGATTTGACTGTAACATTGGTGGGAAGGTCTTTATGATAAGAGGGGGATTACACCATTGATGGGAAGGTCTTTATGATAAGAGGGGGTGTCCAGTGGTGGGAAGGTCTTTATGATAAGAGGGGGGTTACACCATTGGTGAGAAGGTCTTTATGATAAGAGGGGGTGTCCAGTGGTGGGAAGATCTTTATGATAAGAGGGGGTGTCCAGTGGTGGGAAGGTCTTTATGATAAGAGGGGGTGTCCAGTAGTGGGAAGGTCTTTATGATAAAAGGGGGTGTCCAGTGGTGGGAAGTTCTTTATGATAAGAGGGGGTGTCCAGTGGTGGGAAGGTCTTTATGATAAGAGGGGGATTACACCATTGGTGGGAAGGTCTTTATGATAAGAGGGGGATTACTGTACTTGTTAACACTGGTATTCAAATTTATTCATAAAAGTACTCCGGTTTCCTCCATTAATAAAACTAACTGCCATGATATATCTGAAATATTGTAGAAAGTGTTGTTAAACACCATCACCCTAACCCAGATATTTTATAGAGGTGGTCATATTAGGCAGGCTTAGCTATACATGTATTTGAAATGGATATCTTTCTGACCATACAGAATCTGTATACCCACACATTTTTTTTTTCAAATAAGAAACAAAATAATTCAATGGTGAAAGAAATGACAAATTCTTGTAGCTGTTAGAATCAATGTCATTAAGCAAACAGTATGGCTACACTTATCCATGTATAAAGTTTTCTACACAACCTAGCTGGTATTCACTGGGGTAAAGCTGATGACCGTAACTCATTACGGTCATCCCAAGATGGCAGACGTGGAATCAGGTAAGAATCTTTTTTGTTGATTAAATTGTTTCTATAATGTATTTTAAATGGCACATACATTGGTACAATAGTTATCTATGAACTTATCACAAGGAAATCACAAATTACGACTGAAAAATGTATATGAAAGAGAAAATCCGATTTTAAAAAATCTCTAAGATTAAGTTACTGAAAACTTCATCGGCGGTGCAATTATGGTCATCTCAGTTTTCAGTTGCGGTCATTTTAGCAATTTTTTAAAATCACATTTTCTCTTTCATATATATTTTTCAGTCGTAATTTGTGATTTCCTTGTGAAAAGTTTATAGATTACTATCGTACTAATGCATGTGTCATTTAAAATACATTATAGAAACAATTTAATCGAAAAAAAAAGATTCTTACCTAATTTCATGTCCGCCATCTTGGGATGACCGTAATTACAGTTACGGTCATCAGCTTTACCCCAGTGGGTATTGAAGGATTTAAAAATTAAATCGGGTTAAGCCTTGTCTACACAAAGGGAAATAAAGGTGAAATTTTGAGAACATGTTGGATGAAGGGAGACAACTCTGATTTCCTTCTATATAAAATTTAAGAAAATATCCAAGATTGGAAAATAAGGAAGAATAAAATAGGTTTAATACTCAAATATTGGTGAATACTATGCAATTACTATCTTTTGATGAGGTAAATGTGGATTTATTGACTTTTGAAAAAAAAAAAAAAAAAATTCCTTCAAAAGTCAATTAATCCACACATTTACATAATCAAAGACTAATTGTTTTATTCTATATTTTGAATTAAAAATAAAAATATTCTAATTCACTTGATGGTAAATTTCACATGTTACTTTTTTTAGAACAGAATTCTATCAGAAATTTCTATTTTAAATTGCTAAAAAAAAAATGGTAACATGTGACATTTACTGCCAGTTAATATTAAATTTGAGGCATTGAATACGTTGTTTTAATAAAAAAAAACCAAAAAAAACTTTTAGTCTAAATCTATATCTAAATTATAATAAAATTTACTAATATAGAATAATGTATTATATTCTGTAAAAATAAAGTATCCAATGAATTCTTACAATTTGATTGGCTAATCAAGACAGGGATATCAGACCGTATTCCCTGGGTAAGGACGGGAATATTGAAAACAGTTTCAAAATGGCGTCTATTTATCACTTCATATATTTGTTTTAACATAAAAATATTAAAACATAAATAAAAAGATGCATTTTACGGAAACTTTCATCTCCGTCCCCATTTTGTCTTTGTACTCAACAAGGGAGATAACAAGTAATTTATCGTCTGCTAAAATGGCAACAAAAAGATTTGCATCTCACATGGAAAGTGAAATACTTTTTAATATTGGTACAAGAAGACTTTAACAGAATATAATTGTTATTCAGGCTTCACAGGGGATACGGGTTCATATTCCCTGTCTGTGTTCTATATTCCCTTCGTCTTTGGCTCAGGGAATATAGAACACAGACAGGGAATATGAATCCGTATCCCCTGTGAAGATCCCGAATAACATATAGTATTCATTTGTGAGTGCATTCAATTAATATTTTGTGATAAACAACATTTGTACAATAATCCACAGAAATATTATCGTCTGCTAAAATGGCAGTGCCAATTATTTGTCTAGCATCAGAAATATAATATTGTGAGTGCCAATTATTTGTCTAGCATCAGAAATATAATATTGTGAGTGCCAATTATTTGTCTAGCATCAGGATTTGAAGTGATATTGTAAATATGGGGGGATATTGCATGCTAATTTATCATTATATGCTGTAATATATATAAATTATAACATGGCCATTTCCATATCGGTCCCGGTATCATTCGGAGACTTCCATATCAGCCCAAGGCGACGGCCGCGGGCTGATATAATTCGAGGGATGATACCAGGACCTATATGGAAAAGGCTATGTTATAATTTGTTTATCACATATTTAACCATGACT
Organism: Gigantidas platifrons; assembly: GCA_002080005.1. Classification (NCBI taxonomy): domain Eukaryota; kingdom Metazoa; phylum Mollusca; class Bivalvia; order Mytilida; family Modiolidae; genus Gigantidas; species Gigantidas platifrons. The sequence continues at coordinate 2,382 of MJUT01009162.1, read as the reverse complement.
GAAATAAAGAAATTGTAAATGAATAAATGAATTTATGTTTATTCATAAAAATAACAACAAAATAAATAACGTGTAAAAATCAACAAAATAATTCATCGTATTTATCACAGGTATTGAACGTAACTTTTCAATAATTATAAATCAGACTTCCAATTCTTATCATTTGTGTCATAAAAAATTATTGTCACATTTCCCTGGATATTTTAGTACGGGAATTGTGTTATTCTGGTGTTGGGCAAAATGGGAACCAAAACGATAACGGTTTGCTTATTTGGAGTTATTATTAGTAACCGTTGAATTGACAGAGTTATTACTGATGAAAATTAGAGTAACTGTTTTATTTTCATAGTTCTCAATAGTCGATACGATGGCATAAATATCAACATTCGCCATCACTAAGATATCTACTGATGGAAGCTTGGATAAATTTCAATGAATCGGGTTCATAATCCTGTTTGAATTTCGTGTGTGTTGAAAAAAAAATCTTGCCAGGTGCATGTTCATCTCCTCGACTCCAATAGACTTGGAATTACGGTGTTCTCCCACTGTTGATAACCAATCGTTGAATATCCTTATGTTACTCTCAGTTTTACGTTTTGTATTGACATTTTTCATCTCCGTTGTTTCGGTTTTTTGTATAATGTTTTTTTACGTGTCACAATAACGTCATCGACGCAGGGCACAATAACCGGTTATTTTCCCCGGGCACTGATATGGATCGGGAACGTCTTCGTTAATCACACATGCAAAACGGTAGGTATAACGTACAAATATGTGATTAACAATAAAAAAAAATTATTATATAAATAATATATGTAGATCGTGGTGAAATACCAGAATTCATTTATCAGTGAAATAAACCTGATATTTCACATAGTGAAGTGACATTTGACTGGCTGTTGTGATCATGACATCATAGTGAAATCTGTCTAACCAGAACCTTCATGGAACCAAGTTTTGTATTTAGAATAGACAGGTGTTTGTTCTACATAGGTTAAGTTAATAAAGAGTTCTTATGTTGGGATTTTATTTAAAGCTTGCTTTAGTCAGGATTCCAGTCTATTCAAGCTTAGATTAAGATAGGTTTCACTGTTCAACATTTTTGTGTTGCAAATGACAATATAGTTCATTTAAGACAAAAATGTTTCTAAACACAAGCAATATGAAATTCTAAATAATAACAGAATTCAAAGAACTAATGAAGATTTCACCATTGACTCAAAATACACTATGCAATGTATAATTCAATGTATAAGTTCATTTGTGAGTTATCCTGTTGTTCACTCCCACAAGAAATAATTTTGATAATTGAAAATCAGGATTAGCTTTTCTTATATTTTTTCTGACAAAGAAGTATTTGTAAAAAAAAATTGCTCGTCACGGTATAGCTAAAATATTGTTGAAAGTGGAGTCAAACAGCTTAACACTATCCCCTACCGTAAAAGTTGCTTTCATATAATCGATGTGTAATAAATGTTAGACTGAAAGTATGCGATTAATTAATTTATGGTATTCTTTATTAGAGATTTCAAGTTAAATGACAAATATGTTGAAATACATGCTCTATTTTCATGCCTTTCAGGCATTGGAGGACATACAGTTTTATACAAGTCTGTCTGTATGTCCTTGCATGTAGTTTTTACTCATTAACTTTAGTTTTCTTTACCCAAACTAGGTTTTTTCATCCTTAGATTTTGGGAGCCAAAAGGGGTGCTGATAATGCACAAATGCGTGTAGTATAATGCTGTTTACGGTAATTAAATCATTTTAAATGTATACACAATGTCAGAGACCATAAAAGATAGACCAACTTATATTTCAGGCCTGATCAATATTTACCGTTCTCGAGTTATAAATTTCACAGATGGCTTTCATATGAATTGACCAACAGGTGGCGTTTGGAAAGTATTGTAGCATGATTGGCTTACCGGCAATGCTACATGACAACCTGTAGATTCAAATACTTCTTGCATGGAATGGTAGCTAATTCTTCTGTTAAACTATATCTGTACAAATAACGAGCAGTGGTGGTCGTGATCGTGATTGTATGGTAGTTGGATTTACAACTACCTATGCAATCAGAGTCTGTCACCAATAACGTTGTGAGTTCAAATCACGCTGATGGAAAGGTGTACTTGTTACAACATTATGTGATAAAGTTTGTCAGTGACTTGTTACAACATTATGTGATAAAGTTTGTCAGTGACTTGATACAACATTATGTGATAAAGTTTGTCAGTGACTTGATACAACATTATGTGATAAAGTTTGTCAGTGACTTGATACAACATTATGTGATAAAGTTTGTCAGTGACTTGTTACAACATTATGTGATAAAGTTTGTCAGTGACTTGATACAACATTATGTGATAAAGTTTGTCA
>MJUT01009154.1:14095-33039 GCA_002080005.1 Gigantidas platifrons | reverse complement strand
AAATATATAGCACTTCTGTCTTTAATAGTGAAAAGAACATGACATTGAGCACTGTCATTTTGTGAGCTATTTTTTACCAAACTTGCAACTTAAAATTGGTAAAAAAAAAATACCTAAAATCTGCAATAATTATTGATGAATCATTGATACTTGCAATACGATATTTTCTAGTCATTTCCATTCCGGCAGAAACTCCGGTTTTTTCGTTTATTGATCACGTGATTTGACGTAAACTGCAGGCATCATTACTTCCGGTTTGGGTAGCAACGCCTGACGTGAATGTAAATACAACATCATGCGCGTCATTTACGGTAAAAATGGAAAGGCCCAAGCTTTCCAAGGACTAGTGATGCGTTCCTCAGTGTAAATCTGATGGAAGGAAGCATGGGAAGTATGCATACTAAAGCATATCCGTTGGTATTTTTTGTGTACAGCTTGAGGCAATCATCATTCCAATATCACTCTTTTTTAATAAATATATAAGTATATCACACTGTTCAATATTAGGCAACAGTTTTAAATCCGATGACCATATCGGCACTTTTCCGATCTCGCACACAATCTGTGTTACACCGTTCTACGCTATTGTTCTCCTGTTTATTTGTGAAAGTTCGTAGTCATTTGTTGACTTTCTCTAGATCTAATTCTTGGGCAAGTTCACATAACTTAACTAATTCATGTTTTCTATACAAATGACATGTTATGCCTCTATGCTGTAAATATTCCTTTAGATTGGGAACCTGCCATCGGAATAAATCTACTTGAATAGCATGATAATAACGATAAACGTAATCTGCTGACAAACCGGAAGTTTAGATCCCTGTTGTTTGGTTGCTATGATACGCCAATCGTACCTCCAATTTGAAAACCGCTTTAACCAGAAAATACCGTTTTTTGTTTTACGTAACTATTCTACTAAACCCAGTTATATCTTTCAACTCAAACGTGAGCTACAAGTTTGGAAATATATATTTAACCTATTCCACTTCGAAGTGCTTATCCAAAACAGGAATCCGAAATTTCGATCTTTGTCTTTGTTTATTTTGACTTTTCATGAATATAAGGCCTGTTTTGTGTTTGGTTTTCGGTTGGATTATAAACTGTCCCTGTTTATCTTTTTTTTTTGTTATGCGTCAAGTTGTTTTGTGTATTATTTATGTGTTATAATCAATATATAAGTTAATAAATTCATTTGACCCCAGATAGTTTCAACAGTTACAACTGTTCTTAAACTTTAATGAATTGGCAGACACATGTTCCAAATATTTTCGGCATTGACTTAAACGTGACATTTATTAGATTTTTACATTTTTTCACTGTCTATTATACTTAATATGATTATACTTTAACCCACGTCGTCATCCGAGTCATCATCACAAAAATTAATGATAATAGGTTCTATGATACTTCTATCTATACAGTTTTCTTTGCAGTATTCTTTTTCAATTTTGACCTTATGTTCTTCTGCTTTTGTCCACACATCTTTTGTAATTTTTCCGAAAGCAGCATGTACCTGAATTCTTTAACATCTTTTAATCGGAAGGTGATATTGTTTTTAGCCACGAAACTTTTGACTTGCGCCCTTATTAATTCTATCGGGTTAAGTTCAATGTCGAACGGGGGCTCTTATTACTTCATGTCCGTGTAAATAAGCAATTTTATCTGTTTTATAACCTACTGGGGTCTTTTTTTGTTTTATTTTTTCATATAATATTGTTTTGGTATCAGTAGCAGAAAAGGGAATGTTGTGTTGTGTAAGATAGTTTTGGAGAACAGCTTTTTTCTGACTAAAATTTGGACACACCGTATCTTCTGTTTTAAGATTGTGATGGCTTGCATTATCTAACTCAACCAAGCTAGGATTTTTCAGAGCAGGCATCAATTGATTTTCAAACCACTCATGAAAGACAAAACTATTCATCCTCTTGTGATAGTCACCATCCTTTGATTTGGCCAGAAACACTAAATCGCAGCTGTCAATCAAACCCTCACTTCGCGTACCTGCATGCAAAACAATCAAACGTTTGTCTTTGCTCGAGGGTATTTTTTTGGCATCAGACCCATCATTCGGAAGCCACAGATAATCTGTGCAGTGATGTTGGTTAACCCATGTTTCATCCATGTACACGATATCATATCCTGCTTCCCTAAAAGATTTGATCTTTTTCAGATAATTACACCTATCATTGATAATAGACACTTGATCGTACAGAACTCTTCGATTATCACCTATTTTTTTATAAGTATATCCAAGATCAATGAGAGTTAGAGTAAGTTTAGACTTTGATATTTTAATATAATCTTTTATTTCCCTATGTATTATTGAGACGGTTGGAGCAATTATCTGTGAATATAAACCGTGGATTGTTCTTTTAATAACACAATGATCAAAGTCGTCCAGATTTTAGCTCTTTCTTTGGGTCTATTTGACTTACAAGGCCTCTTACCATTCATAATATGGTGCACTGAAGTGTAAGACACACCCAAAGCTTTAGATGTCCATTGATATACTCTATCAAATGAGACAATTGGCTTCTTCGTTGCCTTTCCCTTACTAAAAAAGGCAAACAAGTTTTTTACAAACTTTTGGCATTCCGGAGATAAGTCAGACTTTTTACCCATTTTACGAAAAATGCAAAATATAACAATAATTTATGAGAGAAATGCTTGTCAGGTTCGTCTAAAGTACACGTGGCTGAGAGAAAGATTTTACAGGTAAGATACCTGACTTCTATAAAGTACATCTACTCCCACTCGAAAAATGACAACAAAATGGGACCAAAATACAAAATTTCATCTGAGTGCAGCCTCAGCCAAAACAATAAGAAGCATTACTGTAACATTTTTAGTTGGCACTCCTAATTCTAAATAAAACTCCCATTTATTTTGTGTTCAAAAATCTATAGTTTAAAAGATATTTGGATTTTTCGTTATTCTAATCAAAATATTATTACTTTAGGACATTAATTTGTTATAGATTTCAATAGCAGCTATCAGAGGACGTTCATGGAGAGGAGAAATCGCTGTTGATTCACTGGTCCTTAAGATGGGCTATTGTAAGTATAATTATTAGAATAATGTGAGGGGCCGTCATGGCCATGACCGTATAGTAGTTATATTGTTGAAAGTAACGTTAAACACTATAAAACCAAACTAGAATAAACGTGTTTGATGCCACTTTCAACATTTTAGTGATATCACGGTAGTCATTTTTTTAGGAAGAGGAAACAGGACAATGCATCTCGCCATGGGAGAAACTAAAACTTACAACTTTTCTTAGGTATGTTTAGCCCAAATAAAGTAATTTACACTCCGACAACAGTCCGCTCCTCTCTGACACATTACTCCGATTCCGAGCCAACCAGTTTTTGCTCTTTCTCCTTAATGCTGCATGCTTAGCGGAGAAGGAACCTAATTTGATAGTCTTTAGTTTGATCTACCACACTGATGTTCAGGCCCGGATTATCCATTCCTATAGGCTAGTATAGGCTACAGCCTAGGGCACCTCAAGCTTGGGCAGGGGGGGGGGGCTCAAACTATGTAAATGTCACTAGAATATTTCAAAAATAAAAAATAAAGTGCAGGCAAGTTAGAGGGTAGCTCCATCTTGGGGAGCACCATAATTTCATTAGCTTAGGGGCCACAAGAGGTCATAATCCAGCACTGTTTAATGATTTTCAGTTTTGTATTTGTAGGTCCTATTGGCTAAATAACAGAGATGTTTATTTCACAAAGAAATCCATCACAGTAATAGACTAATTATTTTAAAATAACTTTTATCAAACATGTTTATATTTCTATGATAAACTGTACAATTATTATTTAGTTTGTTGGATATTTGGGGGGCGGGGTCTCCATGACTGCAATTACATGATAGTTACATCTATACAATCAGTTCGGGGAACTTCCTTTCATCTCTCAAAGTTTGAAGATACCAAAAGAGTAATCAGAAGTCTTCAATTGAAGAAGGACAGACAATACAATGGCCAAAAGTTTGAAGATACCAAAGGAGTAATCAGAAGTCTTTAATTGAAAGACATACAATGCAATAGCCAAAAGTTTGAAGATACCAAAGGGGTAATCAGAAGTCTTTAATTGAAAGACATACAATGCAATAGCCAAAAGTTTGAAGATACCAAAGGGGTAATCAGAAGTCTTTAATTGAAGAAGGACAGACAATACAATGGCCAAAAGTTTGAAGATACCAAAGGAGTAATCAGAAGTCTTTAATTGAAGAAGGACAGACAATACAATGGCTAAAAGTTTGAAGATACCAAAGAAGTAATCAGAAGTCTTTAATTGAAGGACAGACAATATAATGGCCAAAAGTTTGAAGATGGGCTGTCAAAAAAAAAAATGACCCCAAAGTGTGACATAGGTGACCAAAATTAAAGTAATTGGAAATCGATGTCCTATTGAATTTTAAGGACCCACACAAGTCCAAGTTTACTAATTTATCATCTGTTTGTGAAAGAAATTAAGAAAACAAAAATTGCAACATTTTATTAATGGCTTTTGATCTATATTTTGTAACACTAACACTATTTCTCAACAAGATTACAACAGAAGTAATTCTAAAAATTATTGTACATTATTAATTTATTGATACAACGAAGTTCAAAAATTTATTTTCGATCATTTTTAACCAATATTTTTAATTTAGAGATCAAATTTAATGTATTTTCACCATTTTTTTAAGTAATTTTTTGGTTTCTCATTACAAAAGTTTCTGTTTCTCTTAATAAAAGGTCCACACTGATATGAAAAGTACATTTGAAGACACATACACAATACTAATTCATTCACTGAAAATTTAATAGAAATTGCTTTATTCATTTTTGCATTATTCACAAATGACAAATGAAAAACACATGTATTTTTACCTAATTTTGTTACACTCCTGACATATTTTTGTATATATATATCAACTAAAGTGAATATTTCAACAGAAATAGGTGTTGAAATTGGAGTCCAATGAATAAAACAGTTCATCGGCATATAATTTAACAATTATCTATTAGAGAAATATTAATTTACTTGATATTAAGACCTAAAGTTGACCGCAAGCAGCTGTATCAAGTAACTTAGGGCAGTAAAATACTTGAAAAATACATTCTACCAAATTTATTTACTTCTCACTTGCTTTCTTATTACATCAGAAAAGTTCACATTTGTTTTATTTATTCACATTGTTTTAATATTTTGTTTGGTGGTAAGTACAAAAAATAGGTCAGGAGTGTAGCAAATGTTCAACTCAATGGAGACTTGTAGTTTTTGATGCTGAAGAACGAAGGACTCACCCTAACTTTCCTCTGTCTGTTTTAATTTTGATGATATGACATGAGATTGGTAATTTTAGAGCTATGATCTATTGACAAGAATGATGGTATTGGCAGCCATATTTGTTGACTGATCAAAATCACAGCAAAAGTTTTGAACTAGATACCATATAAAGGAACATCCACACCAATTTTAGTTCCAATCTGCCCATTGGATTCAGAGGAAATGACTTCAAAAAAAAATTTACTACGACGGATGTCAAATGATGGAAATAGCTAAAAAGTAGGATTTGAGTCAGGAGTGTAACATTTTATGTTGATTGTTAAATACATAGCTATTTTCCAATGAATGAAACAATTATTCACAAAACATTTAATATTTTAATTACCAATATTTATATCCTTCATTTCTGTTTTGTGAAAACTAGAATGTCTTAATCATTTTTTAAAAACTCTTTGAAGTGGTCATGATTATATAGATTATTTTCCAATCAGCGGCTTAAATAAATTATAACAAGGAGATAGAATGCTACAAATATAATAGAATTGCATTACAATACCCCAGTAAGACACAGATGGTCAGTTTCAGTCAACCATATTTTCTAAATCTGACTAAAAAGTAGGTTCAATAGTGCTTGTATTTAATTGGATAAAAGCGTTACACTCCTGACATAGATGTTTTGGCCACACAAAAGAACTGGCGGTCATCAGATCATTATGCTTGTCACTCATGATCTTTGACAGGACTGTTGACTAAATTAAAACACAAAATATTATAATTAATAAGATTGTATTAAAATTATGACCTTGTAAATTTAAATGTTACACTCCTGACATATTCCACAGGTGTTCTTCTATTGAATATATGATTGACGTATAAGCTCACAGAGACATGTTGATGCTTCTGGTTTCAGCTATGATACTTAAAGAGACAATTAACCATTGTCAGTTGTTGAGAAGTATGCTACATACCTAAATAATTTCACTTTTAGACAACACAAACAGTTTTATTGACCTTTATTTTTTTGATACATGGTAATTTTACCTATCCAGTACTATCTTCAAAATTACAAAAAAATGCATAAATTATGCATGAAATTTTAGCTAAAATATCAAAGTTTTCCATAAGATATATTTTTCTACTGTACAATTATTTGTTTTCTAATTACACAACATGGCAGTACATGCATCTTTGTAAATGTCACACTCAAAGTGTTACACTCCTGAATTTTTTTTATACATTTTTGGACACTATTTTTTAGTGGTAGCAGATAATGCCGTGAAATTTTGCAGCAAGGTTCTATGTACCAAAGTACATATTCTGATATCCAATTTAAATCATCACATATTAGAATGGTCAATGATAAAAGAAATGGGGTCATTTTTTTTAAACAGCCCAGATACCAAAGGGGTAATCAGAAGCCATAAATCAAAGAGGGACAGACAATACAATGGCCAAAGGTTTGAAAATACCAAAGGGGTAAACGGATGCCATAAATCCAAGATGGATACACAATACAATGGCGAAAAGGATAACATGCCAATGATAGACAAAGCACTTAAAGCAGAAAACTAAAGAATGAGCAACACAAACCTCACACTATAGTGGCACAAGTCGTTTTACTCTTGTTAAAAGTTTAGTTTCTGCTTGTTGAATAATCTAGAAAAAAAAACAAGAGGCCCATGGTGTTGTACTATGCTCACCAGAGAAATATATAGTCGGTTTAGTTTGGTTTTATTGTGTTTAATGCCACTTTCAACAATATCACGGCTATATTGTGGCGGTCAGTTCTATTGGTGGAGGAAACCAGAGGACCTGGAGAAAACCACTGAACTGCCGAAAGTTACTGACAACTTTATCACTTAATGTTGTACACCTTGTCCTGATCGAGTTTCGATCTCACAACATCAGTGGTGATAGACACTAATTGCATATGTAGTTGTAAAAGCAACTACTGTACGATCACGGCCATGACAGCCCCGACAGAAATATAGTCAATTATTGATGCATTCTTGTGTACATTGTACAAAATGTTGACCAAATTATATCTTTAGTCTTACACTGGATCGTTGCAACAATAGTTTGTGCCCATTCTACTAGAACATTATTACAATTAACATTCCTATGAAACTTGTCTAATCTATATATATCACTTCCTTGTACAGTATTTTTTTTTAATAAATAAAATTAACAATTTTTTTACAGAATACAGAAGGACTTCCTTCATTCTGTAATGCTGATATAAAAATAATTCACATACAGTTGATAACTCCACCCTCCATTCAAGATGGCTACTCTTGCTAAAAATAGATTTTCTTTTCAACTCTCCATAACTGCTTCATCTTTAGTCAAAATTATCTCAAATTCAGACTAGCTGCATAAAGAACTAGAGCTCCCGGGAGACTGTAATCGCTCACCTGGTTTTCAATTTTACTTCTAAATTTTTTAGAAAAATTTCAGCCGATTCTTTTTTTGTAGTTGCTATTTAATGAAATTTCTACTTATAGTAATGCCAGCCATTTTGGAGGGTGGAGGTGTCACACATAATTTTGAAAGTGGGCCAAATCAAAGATCATTTCAGCTTAAATTTCTGAGCAAAAGATATTTTTTTCCTCATAATCTAATTGGCTGGAATAAATTTTAAAAGAAAAACATGTTAAACTACTCGCTACCATGTGCCTTCAGAAAATCAGATGATATGTTAAACTACTCGCTGCCATGTACCTTCAGAAAAACAGATATGTTAAGCTACTCGCTGCCATGTACCTTCAGAAAATCAGATGATATGTTAAACTACTCACTGCCATGTACCTTCAGAAAAACAGATATGTTAAACTACTCGCTGCCAATGACCTTCAGAAAAAATAGATATGTTAAACTACTCGCTGCCATGTACCTTCAGTTAAAATTTGAGCTCATGTTGACTTTTAATATATAAACCATCTATGTACAATTAAAGAAATTTATATTTTTAGTAACTGCCGCCATCTTAAATGAAGGTTGGGGCTGTTGGACACAATTTTGAAAGGGGACCACCCCTGCCAAATTTGTTTTAGTTTGGTTTAGCGGTTTAAGAGAAGATTTATACGAGATCTTCTATCAAAATATTCCTAATTTGCATAATTAGTATAAATTGGCTGAACTAAAAATCCGGAATATATGCTAAATTACTCATTACCATGTAGCTACAGTTGAAATTTTAGCTCATTTTGCAGGGTTGTTGGACATCATTTTGAAAGGGGACCATCCAAGGACCATTGTAGCCAAATTTGGTTAAATTTAATCCTGTGGTTTCAGAAGAGAAGATTTAATGCGAAAGTTTACGGCGAAAGGACAGATGCCAAGTGATGAGAAAAGCTCCAAAAAAAGAATAAAAAAGAGTATTTCAACATATTTTCAGGATCTTTCTGTGAAATTATTTGCCGAGCCAACTTATACCCATTAGGTTTATTTGGATAAATAGATTAGATTAAAATCTTTTCAAAAACTATTCCTCCAAATTGGACTGAGGTGGTCTTTTTGGGGGGCTGACTTTTAAAATTGTGTCCTCTATCCAATATGGCTACCATTACTTGATATTGATAGTTACAGCTTTGTTTTTATCTGTATGAATAATCTCAAATTAAAAATGCAACTGCACAACAATGAGTTAAGTTCAACATATCTTGCAAGTTTTACTTTGCAAATTTTTGTTTAGTTTATTTGTACCAATTATGAAAACTAAGCTTATTTTGATTATAATTATCCAAACAACTGCATTAAAATTGGATAAAAAATAAAAATGCATAAATTTTGAAAATCCTCATTTTTTCAACTTCCTCATCATAGAAAGTTATTTCTAAAAGAAATACCCATGTTGCATTTCATATTTCAAGTTCACTCAGAATATGTCATGTATATCGACTTTGTAAAATTTAATGCCACAAAGTTTGTATTATAGGAAATCCCCACACAACATAATGTTTTTTTTATCATATGTAGATGATAAAGCTAAATTTTTACCCTGTAATAAAACTTTGAATTTTGTTTAGAATAATAAGAGGAGTCATGGTTATTTCACCCAGTCTCACAAGAATGGTCCAAGCGGGCTGATAATCTAAGTTTATTAACTGCTTCCGGAATGTTATTGCATGCCTTTCCGTCAATGTCTGTAAGTTCACTTCATGAATTTCCGGAACACTGTGTTTACAGACACGACGGATTCCTGTGTTTTATAAAAATTATTAACTACCAATTTCTCTCTTATGATATTGAAAGTGACTAAAAACGTTCTTGGATTTGTATATTAAAACAATAATTTTCTTGTTCAATAACAACACCTCTACCAGATATTTTCGATAAAGGGCAGAAATGCCGTGAGCCTAAATCTACAAACTGGAGACATAATTTTAAGATTATTATTATTATTACAGATTCTGTCTATGATTATGCCAGACAATGGGCAAAACGTGACAAGGAGGACTTGTATACTCTTTCCAAATGGGTGAAGAGTGTGAGGTCGTTGATACAAATTAGAATTAAAAACATTCAATAGGTCAATGAGCACTCGTATTACATCAATCTTTAGATACTCAAATGTTGCTAGGGCCCGGGTGGCTCAATGAATTCATGAACTCATACAAGCCCATCACCAATACAACGTAGGTTCGGGCCCGGCTTCGTAAATTACAAAAACGGGTGCACTCGACTCACAGCCACAAGTGATAGTTTACCAGTTACTTGCCAATGGTCGGTGGCTCTCTCCGGGTACTCCGGCTTCTTCCACCACTAAAACTGGTCGCCATGATATAGCTGAAATATTGTGGAAAGTGGCACTAAACACCAAAAATTTAAAAAAATCACCAAATGTTGCTTAAGACACCTGTCTCACCTCCATAACAAATATGTTGTTGTTTCCACTGACAAGACCCCTTACACTATTTTTATCACCCGTGATAGCAGTGAGGGATATAGTAATAGCGGCCGTCCGTCTGTCCATCCGTCACACTTTCTTGTTTACGCGATAACTTGAGTAAACATGAATGGATTTTAATAATATTTTGCTTATGGCTTGTATTTATCATTATCTTGGATAGGTTCTTACATGGAAAGATTTGAAGCAAGGGTTTTGGGGGAAAATCTTAGTTTTTGGTTGAAAAATCACCAATTTTGAGAATTGTGTCTTGTTTACGCGATAACTTTTAGTAAACATGGATAGATTTGAATAATTTTTTGCATGTAGCTTGTAATTATCATTATCTTGGATGGGTTCTTACATGGAAATATTTGAAGCAAGGGCTTTGGGGGGAAATCTTAGTTTTTAGCTCACTTGACCCGAAGGGTCATGTGAGCTATTGCCATCACTTGGCGTCTGTCGTCCGTCCATCCGTAAACATTTCAATCTTCTTCTAGAGAACCACTGAAGCAAATGTGGCAGGAATGTTCATTTGCATGGTCTAACCAAGTGTTGTTACTTTCGTTACGATCGGTTATCCAACATGGCTGCCAGGGGTCATAAAAGCCTCTGATTGGCTGAAATTGTTAATGATCTTCTTCTCCGATACTACATGGAGGATGGAATTGAAAATTGTCATGAATGATCATTATGCAAGCTGCTAACCAAGAGTTGTTACTTTTTGGACCGATTGAAAATCCAAGATGGTCGCCAGCGGGGGACATAATTTAACATAGCGACCCTATGGGAAATATGTAAAACACACTTCTTCTCAAGAACCACTGGATGGGTTGAGCTCAAATTTTAACTGCAGCTTCGGGTTTTTCTGTGAAATTTTTCTTTCACCCGATTTTTACCGATTATGCAAATTAGACATATTTTGATAAAAGATCAGATTTAAATCTTCTTCTCTGAAACTGCTGAACCAAATTAAACTAAATTTGGCTGGGATAGTCTTTGGATAGTCTCATTTCAAAATTGTGTCCGACAGCTTCGCCCTCCATTTAAGATGGCTGCTGTTACTAAAAATAGAAATTTCTTCAATTGTCCATTGCTCCTTTATTATAAATCAAAATGAGCTCCAATTTTAACTGCAGCTACATGACAATGAGTAGATTAACATATATGCTGGGTTTTCTGTGAAAGTTTTCTTTCAACCGATTTATACCGATTATACAAATTAGACATATTTTGATAAAAGATCACATTTAAATCTTCTCCTCTGAAACCGCTGAACCAAATTAAAGCAAATTTGGCTGGGATGGTCCTTGGGTGGTCCCCTTTCAATATTGTGCCCGACAGCCCCGCCCTCCATTCAAAATGGCTGCTGTTACTAAAAATAGATATTTCTTTTGCTCAGAAATGAGTTGAAATGATCTTTGGGTGGCCCACTTTCAAAATTATGTGTAACACCCCCATTTTCTATCAACTTTATATGTCAAATTGAAAACCAGGTGAGCGATTACAGGCTCATGGGAGCCTCTAATTGGTTTAAAAAATACCAATTTTGAGAATTGTGTCTTGTTTACACGATAACTGCAGTAAACATGGATGCGTGTGGCTTGTAATTATCATTATCTTGGATGGGTTCTTACATGGAAATATTTGAAGCAAGGGTTTTGGGAGGGCAATCTTAGTTTTTGGTTGAAAAATCACAGATTTTGAGAATTGTGTCTTGTTTACGTGTTAACTTATGTGATCTAAATAAAGTATGTTATACATTAAGACTGCTTTCTATAAATATATAAAACTAATTATTATGCAAGTGCGGGGTGGATACGTCGCGCATTTATGCTCTAGGCGGTTCTTTTATTTTGTTGTTAATCACGTTCCGTAGACTGCTTGATAAAGGAATTAGGTACATGTTGTATTGACAATTCACTTGACAACATTACATATAACAAGACGACCCTTACATAAGAGGAAATGCTGGACAGCCAAGGGTATGTTTTTTTTTCCTTTGGAATTTCAACCAAAGATAAAGAACTGGATCTGTCGTCACTCTACTGAATTCCTAAATTATACAAATGTCCTCCTTACAAACAACGTTATATAGTTGGGTCTGCCAAAGGCACCACGAAATATCTTTCACAATTATTAGCATAAATGTATATACCATCAGTGGTCAAAAGCGGGATTCAAAGGCACAGTTGATTATTATACTGTGATTCTAGCTATTTTAGGGGTGGTGTGAATCAGATTTGGATTCTGAAGAACTCTAAAGATCTGTTAGAGTATAGAGTACATGTATATACAATCCAGGTCCTTCTCTTCCTGCAATAGCATTAACATATTTGACTTCTCTATCTTCTACACAACTATTCTCCACTCAAAGCTGATAAAGACATTAAAGGAGTTGTGCTTCATAAAAAAGAATGGCCATCGTAGACACAAATACCTTTTCCTAGGAAGGTGCAAAACGTATTTTGTAAAACAAACAAAAACAACAACAACAAAAGAACACACTTATTCTACCAAAAAATTCAACAACAAAAAAACACTCTGATTCTACCAAAAAATTCTCTGAAACTGATATCATCAAAATGCTTGAGTTTTTGATTGACAACTAATTTGTTATATTTGTTGGAGGTGTTTTTAACAGACAGTCTGCATACCTATGAACCGACGTCTTCCTTTATTCGTACGAGGCAGAGTTCATACAAGTGCTTCTCAAGAAAAATGAAAATAAGCTGGCCCGATCCTTTAATTTCACGTTCCTCTATATAGACGATGACCTTTCACTAAATAATTCTATCCTTGGTGATTTCGTTGATCGCATCTATCCCATTTAGCTTGAAATACAGGATACCGCAGATACAGATAGAGCTGCTTCATATCTGGACATACACCTCGAAATTGAAATGAGGGGCTACTAAGAACGAAACTCTACAACAAAAGAGATGATTTCAATTTTCACATTCTTAGCTTTCTATTTATATGTACCAACATTCCATTCCAGCAGCGGCTGCATATGGAATATATATCTCTCTCAGTTCATCCTATATTCCAGAGCTTGTGATTCCTATCGGGACTTCCTTGATAGAGGGTTGCTGCTAACAAGGAAGCTACTGAACCAATAGTTCCCATTGGTTAAGTTTAAGTGATCCCTTCTGAACCAATAGTTCCCATTGGTTAAGTTTAAGTGATCCGTTCTGAACCAATAGTTCCCATTGGTTAAGTTTAAGTGATCCCTTCTGAACCAATAATTCCCATTGGTTAAGTTTAAGTGATCCCTTCTGAACCAATAATTCTCATTTGCTAAGTTTAAGTGATCCCTTCTGAACCAATAGTTCCCATTGGCTAAGTTTAAGTCATCCCTTCTGAACCAATAGTTCCCATTGGCTAAGTTTAAGTCATCCCTTCTGAACCAATAGTTCCCATTGGCTAAATTTAAGTCATCCCTTCTTAACCAATAGTTCTCATTGGCTAAGTTTAAGAGATCACTTCTGAACCAATAGTTCCCATTGGCTAAGTTTAAGTGATCCCTTCTGAACCAATAGTTCTCATTGGCTAAGTTTAAGTCATCCCATCTGAACAAATAGTTCTCATTGGCTAAGTTTAAGTGATCCCTTCTGAACCAATAGTTCCCATTGGCTAAGTTTAAGCGATCCCTTCTGAACCAATAGTTCTCATGGGCTAAGTTTAAGTGATCTCTTCTGAACCAATAGTTCTCATTGGCTAAGTTTAAGTGATCCCTTCTGAACCAATAGTTCTCATTGACTACGTTTAAGTGATCCCTACTGAACCAATAGTTCCCATTGCCTAAGTTTAAGTGATCCCTTCGAAAGTTTTACTGTCATCACCATGATTTATCACCGGGTTTGTAACTAGAGTAACACGACGGGTGCAATTAGTGGATCAGGAACTGCTCATCTTCCTGGAGCATCCCTGGTTTTCAGTGGAGTTCGTGGTGTTCGATCTTTAGTTTTTTGTGTGTGTTTTGTAGAATACTGTTTGTTCTTTTTCTTTCACCATTGTGTTGCCCATCCTTCCATTTACGGATTCTAATTACACCTTTGGTATCTACAAACTCTGCTTCGGATATATCAGATACGATTTAGAATGGGGAATATCCAAGGAATATTCCGACCAAGCTTGGCTGAGTAGATTCAGAAAATAAATTGTTTATTGATTATTTGCATATAATATAAGAAAGCCTTATTTCCGTAATTGGACCCGGAATGACAGACTTATGCCATAATAAGCTTAAAACAGTAAAATAGAATGGTGTTCGTATAACCAAAGAATGTATCACTAACCTGGTTATCATTAATATTTTTATAGTTTCAAAGAACTAGTGGCTCCCAGGAGCCTGTAATCGCTCACCTGGTTTTCAATTTTACATCTAAAGTTAATAGAAAATGGGGGTGTTACACATAATTTTGAAAGTGGGCCACCCAAATATCATTTCAACTCAAATTTCTGAGCAAAAGATTTAGATGTGATTTTTATCTCATAATATTCCTAAATGGAATAAACTGGCTGAAAAAATTTCACAGAAAAACCCAGAATATATGTTAAACTACTCATTGCCATGTAGCTGCAGTTAAAATATGAGCTCATTTTGATTTATACTCAAGCAGCAATGGACAATTGAAGAAATTTCTATTTTTAGTAACAGCAGCCACCTTGAATGGAGGGCGGGGCTGTCGGACACACTTTTGAAAGGGACCCACCCTGCCAGGTTTGGTTTAATTTGGTTCAGCGGTTTTAGAGGAGACGATTTAAATGTGATCTTTAATCAAAATATGCCTAATTTGCATAATCGGTATAAATCGGCTGAAAGAAATATTTCGCAGAAAAACCCGGAATATATGTTAAATTACTCCTTGCCATGTAGCTGCAGTTAAAATTTGAACTCATTTTGACTTATACTAAAGCAGCAATGGACAAATAAAATTTCATTCCCCCTTTTTTCTATTTCAAAATATGCCTAATTTGCATAATCGGTATAAATCGGCTGACAGAAAAAATTGGAGTATATGTTAAACTACTCCTTCCCATGTAGCTGCAGTTAAAATTTGAGCTCATTTTGACTTATACTAAAGCAGCAATAAACAATTGAAGAAATTTCTATTTTTAGTAACAGCAGCCATCTTGAATGGAGGGCGGGGCTGTCGGACACAATTTTGAAAGGGACCATCCCTGCCAGGTTTGGTTTAATTTGGTTCAGCGGTTTCAGAGGAAAAAAATTTAATGTGATCTTTTATCAAAATATGCCTAATCGGTATAAATCGGCTGAAAGAAAAATGTTGAGTATATGTTAAACTACTCATTGCCATGTGGCTACAGTAAAAATTTGAGCTCATTTTGACTTATACTAAAGCAGCAATGGACAATTGAAGAAATTTCTATTTTTAGTAACAGCAGCCATCTTGAATGGAGGGCGGGGCTGTCGGACACAATTTTGAAAGGGACCCTCCCTACCAGGTTTGGTTTAATTTGGTTCAGCGGTTTCAGAGAAGATTTAAATGTGATCTTTTATCAAATTATGCCAAATTTGAATAATCGGTATTAATCGGCTGACAGAAAATTTTCACAGAAAAGCCCGGAATATATGTTAAACTACTCATTACCATGTGGCTGCAGTTAAAATTTGAGCTCATTTTGACTTATACTAAAGCAGCAATGGACAATTGAAGAAATTTCTATTCTTAGTAACAGCAGCCATCTTGAATGCAGGGCGGGGCCGTCGGACACAATTTTTAAAGGGACCATCCCTGCCAGGTTTGGTTTAATTTGGTTCAGCGGTTTCAGAGGAGAAGATTTAAATGTGATCTTTTATTAAAATATGCCTTATTTGCATAATTGGTATAAATCGGCTGAAATAAAAATTTCACAGAAAAACCCGGAATATATGTTAAACTACTCTCTGCCATGTAACTGCAGTTAAAATTTGAGCTCATTTTGACATATACTAAAACAGCAATGGACAATTAAAATTGCATCCCCCTTTTTTCTATTTTTAGCTTGGCGGCCATCATGGTTGGAAGTCGCGATCATCGGACAAAATTTTGGAAGGGGGCCATCCAAGGACCATTCCACCAAAGTTTGGTTGCAATTGACCCAGTGGTTTCTGAGGAGAAGATCAAAATGTGAAAGTATGCGACGTACGACGGACGCCAAGTGATGGCAAAAGCTCACATGGCCTTTGGCCAGGTGAGCTGAAAAGCTTCCATTCATTTTCCCACATGGTCTTATGCTAAAACAACCATGTAGTGCGGAGGCGGCCATATTGGATTTCCGTTCCACGCAAACTGCTTCGGTGGTGCAATTGTTAGCCTGCCTCAAGTGCAGTAGATCGTGGGTACGAGCACCGATCTGGTCAAACAAAAGAGTATAAGATTGGTATGTGTTGCTAATTAAGCACTCAGCATTACAATGGCCATTCATGTATAGTTTTGGTTCAATTAAGTTTGTCAGTTTGAACCCCGTTCACAGTGATGTGTACTCGATACAACATTATGTGATAAAGTTTGTCAGTGACTTTCGACAGGTCGGTGGTTTTCTCCTGGTACTCTGGTTTCCTCTACCAATAAAACTTACCGCTGCGATATAACTGGAATATTGTTGAAAGTGGCTTTAAACACAATGAACCAACTAGAGGGTCAGTGGGCTGAGCCTGTGTCGTTCACCTTTCCACAGGTGCTAAAACGAAGTCCTGTGGTGGCGGCCATCTTGGATTTCTGATCTACATAAAAATAGGCGTCAGAGAAAACCGAAGAATAAAATGCTTTTGAAAGCAATACGCAATGGCCATTCATGCACAGTTTGAGTCCAATCATGTTTTTTTTTTAAAACTGTCATAGTGACCATCTATGTTTATTGATCGCCACTAAAACCCACATCTATCATAAAACAATCTAACACACATTTCTACAATGTCATAATCAAATCAGCCCAGTGGCCTATGAATTGAGGGTTTTTTTAAATACCACCAATCGGAGCACATTATTGATCACGACAGCCATTTTGAATTTCCAATCAGCACTAAAAATTCAAACTTTGTACAGTACTGCCTAATCAACATTCATACCAAGTGTGGTTCCAATGTGCCATGTAGTTTCGAAGAAGAATATTAACGTGAAATTTTACAAAACAGCGACAACTGACACAATTTGATGACAATAGCTCAAGCAACGGGTCAGGCGAGGTAAAATAATTTGATGGAAGAAGACATGTTCTTCCAATGCATCAAAGTTTCTTTTTGACATGTGAGCCAATCAGAATCATATTTTAGTTTTGATTTGCATCAAACCAAACATTTGAAAAGTGAAAATGCAAATATAATTTGGTTCAATCTGTATCAGTGATTTCGATTTGAAAATCAATTTGTGAAAATGCCATATACATGACAAAGAGAGGTAAATGTGAGCAACAACTTCCATGACTCTTTAATATTAGGTTAGCTCAAGTGCTGACGACCATGATGAACAGATGGACGGGTGATTAGGAAAATTACTACCGTTTTTCTCTAGGTGTGTACAAATTGTAAAAATTTAGCACGTGTTGTTCCTGAAGGATCGGGTTTACTTAACAACCACCATTATAAATTTATACACACAAGATCATAAAGGGATTAGGTGGTTAGGGTTATGGTGTTTAACACCACTTTCAATAATATTTCAGCTATATTGTGGTGGTCAGTTTTATCGATGGAGGAACCTGGAGTGCCCGGATAAAACCATCTGATATGTCGCAAGTCACTGACAAACTTTATCACAGAAAGTTGTATCGAAGAAACCGGCGTATCGATAAACCACATACCTGTCTCTAAAACTTGATAACATAAACATGACAAAGTAATATCGAGTACACCTCGCCGTAAGTGGGAATCAAACTCACAACTTTAGCGGTGATAGGCACTGATTTAATATCAAGCTATCATAGTGATCTCAGTCATGATATATAATGTCTTGTAAAATGTAATTTCCCTCATTTTATTTATAAGAAAAAATATGAGGTTAAGTTGTTAAGGATGAACATTATATGGAACATCAAGTATTTTATGTCGAAGTGTACTCGAAACAGCATTATGTGATAAAGTTTGTCAGCGACTTGTGGTAGGTTGGTGGTTTTCTCTGGAAACTCCGGTTTCCACCACCAAATTGCAATAAAACTGATCGCCATGATATAACTGAAATATATTTTTATTTTAATTTAATTTTACATGATATGTCTGTTATGTATTGGACTAATAATAAATGTGTATTTGATATGCAGTAAATAGAGACATTGTACATGTTATACTTTATATTTAATTCTTATGTATTAAATATTATAAAAAAATAAAAACATGTTATGCATTGTCCAAATATTGTAAGTTATTCAAATTTTATAAATGGTCAAACTGTTGTAAATACAATGTAGTCCAAATGTTGTAAATAATTCCAATGTGTTAGGTAATTCAAATGTTGTAAATAGTTCAAATATGGAAAATGTTGCAAATTGTCCAAATGTTCATATATATTGCTCCAAATATTGTTAATAGTCCATGTAAATCAGCGGAATGTTGTAAATGGCCCAAATGTTTTGATAAAATGTAACAAACTATAGTTTACCACACATTGGAACAAATTCAAAATCAAGTATCAAAATCCTAGAAAGAGGCAGAATCGATACCCTTTGCGGATAAATACACAAATACATGACCGCTCACTTTCCTGGCTTGGTACAGGAACATCAATGTAAATGAGCAAAATGTCACAATCTTCACCACAAAATATACAAC
>MJUT01009152.1:530545-548720 GCA_002080005.1 Gigantidas platifrons | reverse complement strand
ATAGCTGTTAACAATTCACTAGGTTCATACAGCTTTAACCTAGTATACCTAGTTGATAATCACTATATAGCTGTTAACAATTCACTAGGTTCATACAGCTTTAACCTAGTATACCTAGTTGATAATCACTAAATAGCTGTTAACAATTCACTAGGTTCATACAGCTTTAACCTAGTATCCCTAGTTGATAATCACTAAATAGCTGTTAACAATTCACTAGGTTCATACAGCTTTAACCTAGTATACCTAGTTGATAATCACCATATAGCAAGGGATTTACTATTTAGTGAAACTTATTTCAAAATAAATATTGTTAGTACACATTTTAAAGATATACAGAATATATTGTAATTATGACATTTAATACACATACACAAAATGTATATTACTGCAATATAAATGATGATGTTTTAATTATTGATTATGTATTGTATCTAAGATACTACAACCTTCTATTTAACCAGCTATGGGACATTTGATTGCAGATATACCTTTACAGATACTTGTAATATACTTTACGGTTCTTGAAACAGCACATGGAAATGAAAATGTATTAGATATTTGCTGGAGCAGTTCCAACAAAAGATCAAAAGGCTGAAATAATGGCTAATGTTTTA
Organism: Gigantidas platifrons; assembly: GCA_002080005.1. Lineage (NCBI taxonomy): Eukaryota > Metazoa > Mollusca > Bivalvia > Mytilida > Modiolidae > Gigantidas > Gigantidas platifrons. The sequence goes on along the minus strand of MJUT01009152.1, from coordinate 548,103 downwards.
TTAAATGAATGGTTGTATATGTATGGAGTACCTGAACGTTACACTCCGAACAAGGTCGGAATTTCGAATCCGATTTTATTCGTCAACTTTGTAAACTTTACCAAATAGCTAGATCACGGACCACTCCATATCATCCTGAAGGCAACGCTCAGTCCGAACGTTTTAACAGAACACTACACAATCTTTTAAAAGCTCTTCCGCCAAATAGGAATAAAAAAATGGCCAAAGTATCTACCAGAACTCATGTTTTCATACAACGTGTCACAGAACTCTACCACCGGCTACAGTCGGTATTATTTGTTGTTTGGTACAAATCTAACATTACCAGTTGACGTGTTGTTTGGAGAAAATCAGTCGGGTGATTCGGATGGACCTTTGGAGAAATGGATTGATGCACATTAGGAACATTTGCGATATGCTTATGACAACGCTGGGGAGCGAACTCATGCTCATGTTGAATACCGTAAAACTGTGCATTATCACAAACGATTAAATCCAGAGCTATGTGTTGGTGATAAAGTATACTGTAGAAACCGTGGTGTTCGTGGACTCTATAATTTACCGTGTACTACGTCTGTCAGACAACACAGTTGTAGAACCTGATGATGGTGCTGGTGTGCCTAGAACTTTGAACCGTCAACATGTGATCAAATGTAATGTTCCACAATGTAAAGATCGGAACTCTGACTCTGACTCTAGTGACTTGCATATACCCAACAAACTATACCATCATCATCTTCAGAATTGAACGATCAAGTACTTTAAGAAAAAGTAATTTCACCATGGCAGGTGTTTTCATTGTTTTTCAAGTGAATGAAGCGAGTGAGTGAGTGCTTTCTGTTTAATAATGTTTATTGTGTTGATAACTGATAATTGAATTAACAGGAGAAGTAGTGACGTCACTAGCCATGTCAATATGGCAGCTGCGTTGCCGGCAAGAAACTTATAATGTTTTAATTTACAGTTTACTGCGATTTTCTTTAAAATCAGAAAATATAGTTTATTGCTTTTTTTTTTACCGTTATGGAATATCTGTGTCACAAATGACCACGGATATGTTTCACTTGTCATAAACACTTCCCGGTCCTTTCTTCATTCATGACTTATCACCGGGTTTGTAACTAGATTAACACGACGGGTGTCACTAGTGGAACAGGAACTGCTTACCCTTCCGGAGCACCAGAGTTCACCCACAGTTTTTAGTGTGTTCGTGTTACTCGATCGTTAGTTTTATGTGTATGTTTTGTAGATCGTTGTTTGACCTTTTGTACTTTTTCTTTTGGCCATTGTGTTGTCTGTTCTTTTCTTCGATATGCGGATTCTGATTGCCCCTTTCAGGGACGCATCCAGGATTTCAAGTTAGGGGGGCGCACTTAAAAAAATCGCGCCGAGCGGAGGGAGACGCGAAAATTTTTGGGGTATTTCGTGTGAAAAATCACGATTTTAGGCCAAAAAAAATCATATTTTTTTCCAATTTTAGGGGGGGGGCGCCGGGTGCGCCCCTCCCCCCCGGATCCGCCCCTGCCTTTGGTATATTCAAACTCTTCCTAAATAAGTAATTACCTTTTTTTATAACAGTACATTATAATAGGGGTCACCCTTTATGTAATGAGAACACTGATATTGTACATTTGTTTTAACCAAACAAATTGTCCTAAATAATACCAGTGATATTTGATGTATTTGTCTGTTGTGGCTCTTTGTTATAGGTCTATGTATTTACTATCAATAAAGATTAGTTACTGATCAAATTACAGAATTTTAGAATAACAAGAGTTATCTCTCTTCCGCTGACGTACCGTACAGAAATTATGACAAAACATGAATGTCAACAATAGTTTATATAGTTGTACCGTTTAATATGTCTATTGATCATCCACGTTCCAATTCGAAGTTGTTTTGAAAATCAAGGTTAAACAGTGATATGGTCAACAATTCCACCAATATTAAGAAAAACGAACGTTACCTCAAATCAATACCATGATAATATGACGTTTGAAATAAAGGTCCTTGCCTTGGTTGTTTTGATTCACAACAATATATTTACACATAGAAATGAGAGCTACAAATAACCTTTTTTATCTAGGATATAATTAAAACGATTTCCACCATGAACATGCATACACATTCGGAAGCCTGCAAGGACACTTGTCCTACTGTAAGATAAATAATGTTGTTTTGAAACATCACAACGAATATGTCTAATAGGTCAATGAGTCTGAAGATACTACACGGCTTGTTAAAAAAAACAATGAAAGCAATATTCCTAGGAATTACTCACCCTTCCTGTTCCCACCGTTTTTTTGGGGGGTTTATTTTTGGTATGATATTTTTGTTATTTTTGTTTTTGTTTTTTGTTTGTTTTTTTGGTGGGGTCCAAGTGTTTCGTTTGTTTTTGTTTTCTGATAAGTATTTATTCTTTGTCCACCGTCGTTCTGTGTATTGATCTCAATGTTGCCCGAGTCTCTGGATTGTCCTTTCGGTTCTCTAATGTTTATTCATATTGTCAAGTGCCAACTCTTTTATGTAAAACTGTCTTTAAATGGAACTACTACTTTTATTAAGCATCATTTTCTCCTAAATTTCAAAGTCGCATGAAATTATCACCATGCACTACAATTGTCAAAAGTTAAGTTCAATCAGTATTTGGCTTTTGACGTCCACCGGGGTTTAAACAGCTTTTGACGTCCACCGGGGTTTAAACAGCTTTTGACGTCCACCGGAGTTTAAACAGCTTTTGACGTCCACCGGAGTTTAAACAGCTTTTGACGTTCACCGGGGTTTTGGAGACCATCAGAGAGGAAGCGGTAGATAATACTTCGATTTAAACAGCTTTCGGAAACCATTAATAGATGCAGATAAAAATCATGTTTTTAAAAAAAATTTGGAGATAATTGGGGAGGGGGTAGTAAACAAGGCTGCTTAGACTTAAACAATTGTGTAATGATAAAATTTAAACAGTTTTAGAGGATAACTGGAAGTTTTAGATAAAAGAACCAGATCACAGACCTGTGTTCAGAGAGAAGCTGTTTATTTCACTAGGAGTGGAGAAATGGGTCCGTAAAACTAGCTTAACTCCGCCACTTTTAATTGAAGGGTCTGTGCCAAGCCATGAAAGTGAGCAGTCATGTATATGTGTGTAAGAGGGTATCGATTTTATCTCTTTTTCTCTGATTTTGCGCTTAGACTTTGGAACTGTTCCGTCAGCTTGATAATTTCTTATTTCCATTTTTATTCGTGAAAAGTAAATGGAAAATACTTTTGGCCATTGTGGTGTCTGTTCTTCTTACGGATTCTGATTACCTCCCTTTGGTATCTTCAAACTCTTCTTCTATATCAAAAATAAGCCCATATTATTAGTACAAACTATATTATTTATGTAGAGTATGTAGTCTGTTTCACGTCACTCACTCTGGCACATCTAATTATATACAGGTTTTTTTTCTACAATTCGAATATTATTTTTATTTTTAGACTCATCATGACGGCTGGCACACTGACAGATTTATATTTATATATTGTAACGTTACGTGATGTTCAAGACTGAGACAGATGCGGTAACAATTTCTCCAGGCATTATACAAACAGCTGATGCATGTGTATATACAATCAAATTGTGTTTTACTATTAATTACTGTATATACTCTGTGTGTCATTATTCTGTTGCAATAAAAATTACCACATTGTCGGAACAGTTCCAAAATATAATAGAAAAATCATAGAAATAATAGCTACAGGTACAGGGGCGGATCCAGGGGGGTGGCGCACCCGGCGCGCGCCTCCCGTAAAATTGGAAAAAAATTGATTTTTTTTGCGTAAAATCGTGATTTTTCACAAGAAAAACTCCCAAAATTTTCGCGCTTCGCTCCGCTCGGCGCCATTATTTTAAGTGCGCCCCCCTAACTTGAAATCCTGGATCCGCCCCTGAGGTATGCAATAATCTTGACTGTGTTGATAAAAACATAAATACTATAGTTTAGTGATAAATTAGTGGTTGTTTATATTGGAACACATGTGCCATAGGTATGCAGAAATCTAGGTTGATTTAATTGAAACATAAATGATATAGGGATTAGGGAGTTACGAATTTACCTACGTAAATGTACCTGTTCTACGACTTTTCTATTGGACCACAACTCTAAGAAATGTATAGGACTGCTCCGATAGTGTGGTATTTTATATTTTTGTTTTTCATTTTATAGGTATACAGTAGTATTGTTTGCTTTCATTACAACATATGGGGCCCGGGTGGCTCAAGGAGTTAGATCGTTGTAGGGCCCGGGTGGCTCAATGAGTTAGGTCGCTGGATCTAACAACTCATATAAGCCTATCACCAATACGGCGTGGGTTCGCGCCCGACTTTGTAAATTACAAAAAAGGGTGCACTCGACTCGCAGCCGCAAGTGATAAAGCTTACCAGTTGCTTGCCCATGGTCGGTGGTTCTCTCCGGGTACTCCGGCTTCCTCCACCACTAAAACTGGTCGCCATGATATAGCTGAAATATTGCTGAAAGTGGCGTTAAACACCAAAAATTCAAATTCAAATTCAAATTCATTACAACATACAATAAAATACAATAAGCTGTATTTACAGTCGGAAAGAATCAAACAATTAAGTGCTATATTGGTATTCAGTAATCTTGGGTTGTTTCTATCAAAATATATCGTCATGATAAATGCTGGATCCTATTCCCCTAGGCCCTTTGATTGTCTTAGATCCCAAAGATATTTATATTATTTGACTTTCTAATCTTTCGCTTTTGAGCATGCGTAGTGAAGGTTATTCCAGAAACGCGTCGTGTTCGCTAAATTAGATATCTACGTTTTTATTACTCAGGAATTTATAACTTACCCATTTATGATTGATGTTCAAAGATTGACAATCACATCGGAAGTGTAATGGTTAGCATGCTCGCCTCGAGTGTGGTAGGTCGTGGGTTCGAGCCCCGATAGAGTCGAATCTAAGACTACTTTTAAACTGTTTGTTGTTGCTTTTCCGCGAAGCACGCAGCATTAAGGAGAAAGGGCAAAGACTGGGTGGCTCGGTATCAGCATAATGTGTCCGGATGGAGCAAACTGTCTATCTGTGGATTGTTGTGTCATCAGCTAGCACTATAAAAATCCAACCAAGCGTATTGATCTAGTACAAATCGGGCCTCATCATCATCTCATTGAAAATTAACTTGTTCTGTCCATGATATAGCTGCAAAAATTGCTGAATTGGCGTTAAACATCAATCACTCATTCAAAGTTGGAATTTATTCTTCACATTAGATATCAGATTAGAACGTCCAGCCTCATTATAACGTAGACAAGTATTTACAAGAGTATTAGTTGTGTATATGTACTACATGTGTCAATTAGTGGGGATCTTATGAAAAGAAAGTTTAAACAGTGATGGTAAACAATTCCACCAATATCAACAAAAGGAACAATCACCTCTCATCTTGACTTATCGAACACTAAAAAGAACCACGGCATATGAAGTTGGAAATCCAAGTTCTGACTTGGGACAGGCAGGCAAATGTGGCGAAGTTAAACCAGTTAATGGGATCTCAATCCTTTGCCTTGTTAACTGGATGTCCAACTGCAATATATATTTAAACAAACGATAACAAACCTAAACAGACTCGCTTGTACCACTCCAACAAAACAGATACTATCACAAAAACAAATGACAGTATAAACATGAACAGTACAATAGCAGAGTTAATGTTCATCGAATGACAGTATAAACATGAACAGTACAATAGCAGAGTTAATGTTCGTGTTACTCGATGTTTAGTTTTATGTGTTTGATTTGTAAATCGTTGGTTGTCCTTTTGTACTTTTTTTGGCCATTGTGTTGTCTGTTCTTCTTCTATTTACGGATTCTGATTACCGCTTTAGTATCTTCAAACTCTTCTTATTGAATGCTCGTGGTTAACAGACTACTGACAAGAAAGGTAGAATATGTTGGTTAAAGATCATTGTTGTCTAGAGAATTGATAGCTTTTTCCAGAATTAGGCTAACACAGTAAATGAAGTACGGTATGCCGTATATCTCGTACCACACATAAATCATGAAGCATCCATAACGATTGTATTACTATTAATGTAATATATATAAATACGTATCAGAGATCAAGTTAAAAAAGAATGTTTACATTAACGCTCTTAAAAATGAATACATATCGGTTAAGTGTTTTCTAAATTTAGAGTCAAAGCTGGAATATAAAAACGGATTTGCAACATTATTAAGTAGATAAAGTCTTAATCCTATTAAATACACGACATGCTGTGTCTTTGACATATTCCGTTCATACGACTCGTCAACACTATACACTACTAGTATCACAACATAGGGAAGAAAACTGACTATGAACAAAAGTGTGATGGTAAAAAGCACTTTAGTGATGCGTTTTTCTCGGTCATTTATACTCTTTTCTGTCTTACAGATTAATGGATTTGAACCGGCCTCCCGTCCTGTGATGTTCCGGAATGCTTTCTGCAATCCTTTCATGTTACACACATGTATATTTCTTTCTCTTTTTCTTTTTAATGTTAATAATGACTTTTTTGATGGATGTGATGGTGATTTATTCGTCGTCACAGCAACGTTTGTTTGTTCCGATTTTGATATCTTTGTCGTATTTCCATTATGCGTTTCACTAATTATATCATCGATTTTCGGTGATACTCCATTATCGCTACTTATTTTTAATCGGAAGGAATCGCGAGCAAGACATACATCCTCGAGCGTCTCCTCTTCAATAACTTCAAGTTTGATAGGTTCTTTTAATTTATACTTTTCTCTTAGATTTTTCGACATTTTCGTAGCGTGTCTCCATAAATATTTACCCACAATTCCATAAAGAACAACAAGTGCAACCATGCATGCAATTACTATCAATAAAGTTGATCCATAGAAAATATATCCAATAATAGATCCATTCAGATGGTCACCCCACGTGCATTCCGTTCCGGTCATATCGAATCCTGGAATTTGTATTGATTTTTTACCGTAAATATACAAAGCCGGAAGTGTAGCACCGGAGGCACATGCCACAACACCAATCAGCGCATACAGTGATTCCTTTTCATTGAGTTGTTTCCCTTGGGGTCTACAAATTCGTCGATATCGTTCCGATGCTATAACAACAAGCATTAATCCAGTAGTGATTGCGAGCGTAAAATTCACAAAACGGAACGCTTTGCACGCAATTTCATCTTGGAACATATAGGGATTTAACTCGTCTGATATTTCGAAAGGCATAGAAATAACACAACTTACCATATCTATTACAGCTAATGATAGGACGAAGATCCGATAAGTCGAAGTCGTAAAAAATCGATAATAGATGTAAAGTACATGTATATTTCCAATAATTCCCAGTAAAATGAGAACAGATATAAATATAATCACAGGTAATCGATTTAAAGCTTCCTCAGAATTTAATTCTAACAGAGTTTTAGAATTTGTCCAATTAGAATCCAGTAATTCTGTTGTGTTATTCATTTCATTCGTAAGAGTTTAAATGTCTATATTCCCGTGTTTTATAGCTAATGACATGCACCATAAACATAAACGTTGTATTGACGTTGCTGCACTATATTGAACAATCTTAACAAACAAGCATGCTGTATCTTCTCTATGATAGTAACATCAATGACATCTGTTACGTAATATGACAAATTATACAACCGATTCAAGCCAATCAGATGTGGGTTTTTTCTCGTTTTTTTTTTTTTTTTTCTTTCGTTCTTTTATAAATGAATCCTGGATGTTTATTCAGCTGTGTTTCAACACAATGACAAATAGCTACTGTATATCCTATATTAATGCGTTCCTCGAAGTTTGTTCAGGTCTACAGCAACACAATAACAAATATATATTTTTAATTCGTTCAGATGCACATAAGAATCAATAAGTAAGTGTATATTTACTTATTTTGCCTGCTAGTTTATATCATGTACTTTTATATAATATTTATTAGTGACACACCGTCATTTGTACGCCTCTTTACTTACGTTGAATATACAGTTCATGACATTTGTCACTTCCAGAATTTCTCCTAAAAAGTACATGTAATACGTTCAACCGGAATTATATATAAACACAAAAATGCACCAATATATTTCTATATAAATAAAAGAAACTACGTTAATATAAACCTACCGATACGTGAATTAACATCCATTGAATTAATTAACATCCAATTCATTAATTATTCGTGAATTAACATCCAATTAATTAATTATTCGTAAATTAACACCCAATTGATTAATTATTCGTGAATTAACATCCAATTAATTAATTAATTATTCGTGAATTAACACTCAATTAATTAATTATTCGTGAATTAACATCCATTGACTTAATTAACATCCATTTAATTGATTAGCATCCTTTTGAAACACAGATCGACATTTTTATTTCATTTCATATCAAAACTACCATCTGAACGTATGCTGTTATATCTCCACTACTCCAATTAAGAAATAAAACCTCTCTGAAAATTAGCACTCACAGACAACGAGTGTATATAAGATATGTCTATTTCTGACTAAAATCGTAGTTTTAATTTATTTATTGTATCTTTATAGATCCAGGCTAAAGCTGTTACATTTTATTTATATCCAGTTTTTTTTTTAATCAGCACTCGCATACAACGAATGTATATATATTATGTCTAGTTCAGACAACAATCATTTAAATCATTTATTATATTTTAATAGATACAGGCTGAAGCTGTAACATTTTATGTATGTCCACAGTTTTAACGTTTTATCTGTGTTTTTGTTGATTCAGGCTAAAACTGTAACATTGTAATTACATCGACAGTTTTAACATTATAGATGTGTTTATTTTGATCACGTCGGTATTTCCTTCACGCTGTGTTTTACTCTTTGCAACATTCCATAGCGTACACAATATTTTGTACTGCACCAATTGTTTTTTCTAAGTAAACATAATTTACGTTTCGCCGAATTTATTATTAGTTGTGTATTCGTACTGAAATTCATACATTTTGATTCCATCACGTGTACACAAACATTGAATATAGATTAATTAATTATCCACAGTAACAGTCAATTCACAAAATTCAAGCTGAAATTCATGCATTTTGATTCCATCATGTGTACACAAACACTGAATTACAGTTAATTAATTATCCACATCAACAATCAATACACAAAATGCCATAGAAAAATATTAAAGATGTTGAATTCCTCCGTGTATATATCACACGGTTTACTAGATAAATATATATTCTATATATACCTGTTACTTGTTTATTAATTCATACGCTGTAGACAAACATTGATATAAGATTCCACCATTCTTAATGGAACATCAATGGTTAGTGTTTCATATAGCATAAATACATATCTGATTTGTAGCATACAAAGCGACATTTTCACCGTAACAGACGCTGCTAACTCATTTCAATAAACATAACCGAGGTTTCATGTCGGCAGCTGAAATGAAACTTAATCTGAAACATTGAATTAGAAAAGATAAATTCATTGATAGACGATTGCTTGCTAAGAAGGAAGTTACTAAATCAATGGTTAATTTGAAGTCATCGTTTTAAAGGTTTTACAGTTGCCATATGATTGGTGTCACCGTTATGGAATATCTATTTCACGAATCACAATCCAGTCGTTTTACCGGGGTATCACCGGGTATGTAACAAGAGTAACATGACGTGTGTCATTAGTGAAGCAGGAACTGTGACCCTTCCGGAGTACTTGAATTCACTCCTGGTTTTTAGTGAATTTGGTTTTGCTCGATCTTCAGTTTCCTTTGTAGTGTTTTGTAAATCATTGTCCTTTTGTTTTTTTTATTTTCGGGTGTCCATGGTGTTGACCTTCGATTTGGAGAATTCTGATTATTGGCGAATTCTGATTATTCCTTTAGTATCTTCCAACCTTTATTAAATAAATACTTTTATCTTAATTAATGAAACGTTATTTAAAGCATGTGATTTGTCATATATTAATACATGTCAATAATTGTGCTGCAATTTTTTTTAGAGTTCAGTGATGTCGTCGTGATCTCGATCTTATAGTCCTTGGACTGTAATATAGGGACCGCCCATGTAGCGTTTTTTTCCCGGCTACAGAAATTGTCATTTTCAGACGAAACAAAATAAAATTATTTTCTTACATGAAAAATCTTATTTTCTTCAAATTGCTTCAAATTTCTTCTTGAAAAATGCAGCGTCAGATTATTTATTTCTTTTGCATTTTTTGGGTCAAAATATTGTATCGATAAAACTTGACGACAGTAAAGCATATTGCCCTCCCCCTAAAAGATTAAATAGTCGTACCCTTACCTTTATACAAGTAATGTACATCGCCACTAGAATTCAGCAATGTCAGTTCTACTCAAGTTAACGTCATGAAATCATTAATACAGCTCCAAGTGAGTCACCGAGTTACGACAAGACGTTGTAGCAGGTTACGACAGGTTGTTGTAGCAGGTTACGACAGGTTGTTGTAGCAGGTTACGACAGGTTGTTGTAGCAGGTTACGACAGGTTGTTGGAATGATTGATTGATTGATGCTTAACGTCCAACAAGCAATGTTTCAGCTATATTCATGTCGTTGGATCTTCTCCTTGTATTCTGGTTGTCACCATCAATGAAATTGTCCCCCATGACGCTTACGTAATCGTGATATGGTATAGCGTCCGGAACACCTCGTGCCCGTTTCCCTTGATGACGTCTAACGCCGCTCCGGGGTCTTATCTCGTATTTATCTGGCTTTCCAATGTGTCGATTTTGAGCCGATGAAGGTTATTCCAGAAACGCCTCGTGCGCACTAAATTTGATGTCTAAGTGTTTTATTATTTCGATCTAAACTGTCCCTGTGTCAGATGATATATATTTATAAGTAATTAACTGTACTTAATTTATATTATTTCAGCATGATAATAACAACAGCTGTATTTACCTGTTTGTGTTGTTTGGTATGAACGTGATAATTGGTTTACCGATATTATAAAGGTCAGTTTTAACTGTTAAACTCGACATTGTCTCGTGCAGTATGGCGTTGTTTTTGCTTTTTGTTTTCGTGTTATTTTGTTTTGTTTTCCTACCATTTTACGTTTGTATGTGTTTTTTTTTTATAATTTTTCCTTGTTTCTTCTCACCTGTCTGAACAACACGTTTTTTCATTGGCTAACGTTTAACGTCAAATCTACAAATGACATGCCGTGTAACTCATGGTGTGAATGAACCGCCATATTGAATTCTTGAAATCAAACATATCAATGAAAACAATATGATACCTTTGAAATAATTTCTTGTTAGATTTTACAAGGATTATCAGGTCCATATCAGATGAGCTCGAAGAGCGAATCTGATATTGACCTGATAATCCTTGTCGAGCGAAAAAAAATACTAATAATTTTTTTATCGGTAATTTCACAATGTTAACACAGCTTTGGGATTTTTTTTTTGTGTTTTGACCTTTTTTTTAATACTAATAATTTTTTTATCAGTAATTTCACAATTTTAACACAGCTTTGTGATTTTTTTGTTGTGTATTGACCTTTTTTAAGGTTTAGTGACGTCACTTTAGACCACGCATGACAAATTACCAACAGCTGATAATTTCTTGTATCACGAGTCGGTGGTCAACTGAACGTTGTTACTAAATTTATCGGGTAGTAAAGATCAAAGAAAACTGTAGCAAATTACCGATAAATATATATATACTGGCATATAATGGCATCCAGCATTTACCTTCTACACTAAAAAGTTTCATAAGACGTCACGATTTTCTACGACGTTTATTGAAAAAGTCATCGACAATATTTCGGGCCATTTTAGACAATTTCTTAAGCTCAATTGAAATAAGTTTTGCATTTTTTCTATAAGAAATGTATTAACAGAATAATAGTACTTACTTGAACGAAATTTAGTATTAGTTGATTAATGCCCAGCGACAAATGTTTCATGTACATTTGTTGTAGGGGGTGTTGAGCTCCACTTTCAACAATATGTCAGTTATATTGTGGTGGTCAGAGAAAACCACCGACCTGCCGCAAGTCACTGACAAACTTTATCACATAATGTTGTATCGAGTATACCCCCACCATAAACGGAATTTGAACTCACAACTTTAGCTGTGATAGGCACTGATTGCAGAGTAATAGTTATCAATCCAACTACCATCAGATGATGGCGACCACGACGACCCCACATGCAACACTGATTACTGGGAGGGTGACATCATGTTCTACAAGATGAGATTTGTGTTAAACCATACATACATGGATTTACTATTTCATACTCAATCTCGACAGTGGAACCTTAGATGTATTGACTCCTGTTAAATGATGAGAAAAACCGTTTAAGACAATTACCTTGGGGGTGTATTCATTGTGCCGAGCAAATGCATTGTTCCTGAACACCAACTCAATCTGGAAATAACCATTATCGTATTGCATTTATGGGCTAAAGAGTTGAAGGAATGCGTTAATTCCCATGCAGGTTGTGTTATCTTTATAAGCAATGAAATAAACTGATCTGGTATATAGTTCATATTAAAACAATAAAAAAAACAGGTTATTATATGTCCTGCACTCCGGTCTGGGTAAATATATATATATATTTATTATGAAACTACCCCTTTACATCGGGGGCGCCAACCGCCGGGGTGTCGGTGGCGCGTCTAACTACAGTTATTAAAATGTACATTTATTATGATTAAAGTACATGCAACAAAAATATGATAAGACATCTGACATATATACACATACGTTAAAAACTGTCCATAAACTCTCCATAAAAAATCATTTATAATTATACTTAGAATATTATAAGATAAATATTTTAAACAGTAACACTCAATACTTCACTACGTAATCTAAAACATGTTTCAATATACATTTTACCGATAAAATCATAAAATATTCCAATATCATTATTAAAAGCATATCCAATATCACCAACAATAAACTGTAATTTGGCACTAGGTGACAGTTCCATAAAGTCTACACCAATATAATATTCCCTAGACTGTTTAGAAACAATATTAAAATATTCATCACGAACACTAGACAGGACAGGGCAATTTAGCAAAAAATGTTCGAGATCTTCATCTTCACCGTTATTGCATAAAAGGCATTTACTGTGTGCACTTAGGTGCATCCTGAACAGATATTTTTGAAGGGGTATGGTTTTGGTTCTTGACAGTAGTTTCAGACGGGAGGCATAAAAATCCTTATGGTTATTTAAGTAGTTTTGTTTACCTAAACTAACAAAACACTGTTGGTAGAAATCAAGGCTACTTTTAGAGGAGACTTCCATTAGTAACTTGTCTCTGGCCTGAGATCCATATAACTTGTTAAAATCCTTAATGTTTATACCAAAATTTACGTCAGGCTGGTTTATTAAACTAGAAACATGTTCCTTGTAATTCCAAAAGCTGTCACCTTTTCTAACCATTTCATTAAATACGGATTTGCATAGTCTATTATCGGGAAGTTCTAAGAGCCTTTTATAATATAAGTACATCTTTATAAGCAATACAATATACTAGTCTGGTATATAATTAAGATAAAAACAAAAACAAAAACAAACAAAAAATAAAAGAAGGTCAATATGTTCCGATCAATGTATTTACTTTGCTTGATTTCTTCGACAATTTGCTTCATTTCTCGCTATTAATGTCTGTTTCATATGATCTTGTCTTAATGCAATTTAACAACCGTTTAATGAGCTCGTATTCATGGTGTATAATTGAGGTCTAATTACCATGAATAAAACAAATTAAGAAGAGTTTGAATGGACCAAAGAGGTAATCAGAATCCGTAAATCTATAAAGGACAGACAACACAATAGCTAAAAGGAAAAAAGACAAAAGAACAATTAATGAACTACAAAATACTACAAAAATACAAAGAAAACTATAAATCGAGTAACAGGAACCCCACGAAAAACCCGGGGTGAACTTGGGTGCTCCGGAAGGGTAAGCAGTTCCTGCTTCACTCAACTGTGGCATATCAGCCATCCGAAATTATCGAGTTTATTTCTTCACTGCACAGTTAAAAGTTTACTTTTTCATTTCACGTCGACTGGAAAAAACGCGGGTGTTTTTCACAACAAACACAGAATCGTCAAATTACCATGACAACATCATCTTTTGTCGTAAGCATTGTTGATAAACTGTGAAATCATGCTGTGAAAGTATTAATTAATTACAGGTACATAGATAAAACAACAATATCAGACATCATATATAACACCTTTTATTGTTGTGTGACGTCAGCAGAAGCACACCAAGGTAAAAGCGAGGTCTACTGATTATAAACAAGTATTACTGTTTATCTGATATAAGGCTTAAGCCAATAAAAATGGCCGAACATTTTATTAGAGTGTCTGTACCAAGCCATGGACTGGCAAATTTGCTTCTTTCTGCGATTCATTTTAATTGGATTTTGGAACTGTTCCGACAGTGTGGTATTTTATGTTAGATTTTGGAACTGTTCCGACAGTGTGGTATTTTATGTTAGATTTTGGAACTGTTCCGACAGTGTGGTATTTTGTGTTTTTCATTTTATTATCAAAGGGCATGAGGTATCTATAGTCCTTCAATTTGAATCGGATAGTCATGAGGTTTGGACATCCCTCCTTTTTGATTGTAATTTCGCGATGTACATTCTGAAGAGAAAGCTAACAGAAATACATACATACACAAAACTTGTTATGATTATGATAAACGGAACATATCCGTTGTTAAGTTTGATACAGATGCTCATATTATTTATTTTTTTTTGTCTAAGCTCAAATTTTGTCTATGGTGGAATCTTAGAAACCATGTGTTGATCGTAAGCTTTTTCGAACGTAAACTAAATAAAACATATGATATCATCTTTACTTAATTCCTACGAAAAAAAAGTCATAAAAATGCAAAAGCACCTGAAAATGGAATATATATCTCTCAATTGATACGATATTCCATATCTTCTGGTTCCTATCAGGATTTCCTTGATAGAGGGCAGGGAAGATAATGCACCAAGGATTCCTCTTGATTAAGTTAACGTCATCACTTCGAAAGTTTTACGATCGCCACCATGACTTGGTTGACCGTTATGGAATATTTGTATCACAAATGACCACGGATATGTTTCACCTGTCGTAAACACTTCCAGGTCCTTTCCTCGTTCATGACTTAACACCTGGTTCGTAAATAGATTAACACGACGGGTGCCACTAGTGGAGCAGGTACTGCTTACCCTTCTGGGGCACCTGCGTTCACACCCGGCCACACCCGGCTTTTAGCTGGGTTTGTGTTACTCGATCTTTAGTATTATGTGTATGTTTTGTAGATCGTTGCTTGTCCTTTTGTACTTTTTCTTTTGGCCATTGTGTTGTCTGTTCTTTTCTTCGATATATGAATTATGATTTCCCCTTTAGTATCTTCAAATTCTTTTTTTCTACAATAGTACCTATTTGTAAAGTTTGAATACATACGTTTGTATGCTATCTTCAAATTTTTAAGTTGATTTTAGAATGCATCTTAGTCGAACAAATCTCATAAATTCGTGCGTTCGAGCCACGTTCATGGCAAGGTGTACTTGATACAACATTATGTGATAAACTTTGTCAGTGACCTGCGACAGGGCGGTGGTTTTCTCCGGGTACTTCGGTTTCCTTCCGCAATAAAACTGACCACAACTATATAACTGAAACGTTGTTGAAACTGTTGTTTTAAGACCATAAACCAAGCCATCAATTTATACGATACATGGTTCACCAAAAATATTCATTCAAGTCAATGTGTGGCCTAATCCAAAAGATGTGGATTCAATTGAATAGAACATAATAAACTTGTAGCATTAAGTCTGTTGTCCTGGCCAACGCATCTATTAAGCGCAAAATGCAATTAATTTCTAATATATAAATTGAAGTCTTTGTAATTAACTTTGCATTCATCAATAATTGAATTTGTTGTAATGGTCGCAACATGCGTTGTTAATGTCTTTGATGTAAGGTCAGTGGACCGTGAAGTTAATTATCATCCAGGGTATAGAAACGTTTTAACAGCACGCTCAATGTCAGTTGAAATAAAGATTATTTGCTATCTAGATTAAATATCTGTAAAATATATTTTATATGCAATTAATATCACAATATTATATAATCCACGTCAATATTAAAGCTAAATTGTTACTGGTTCATTTCTGTATTTCTGTGTCAAACTTATTCTGGGGTGATGGATCGCATTGAAGAGTAGGAAACAACTCAAATGCCCTGGTCTACGGCCAACAACTCTAGTAAACAAAGACTACCATACTGTCTGAACAAAAAAACTGATTGAAAATCGTAGGCACAGAGGTGAAATCAATACAACTAATTCACATATCAGCACACTTTTCTGGATGGGTACAGTCACTTCAATACAAAGTGGCTGGGTTAAATTACTTGTATGGCCCTCTTATAGTTCTAATAGTTTTTGATGGTGTTCTCTTGAAGTTCGCGCTTATACTGTTACCGTTTTTTTACCATCGCGCAATATGAATCGGGTACCAGAAAAAAATGTCCTGATCAGAAACCGTACATAACAAAACAATATCCGGTCAATGCAAATTGACTTCTGAAATAGAATCAGCACGTGATAGCTTTGATATTACAGCTATTGCTAGAATTGTTTGTCAGAGTATTGATTATAAGGGTAGTTGAAATTAGATCTACCTCAACTATCAGTGCCAATCATTGTTGAGGTTTTGTGTTCGATTCTCACCTATGGTGAGGTGTACTCGATACAACATATGTACTGAATCTGAAAATAGACGTCATTCTCAAGGCGTCGCTTGCCATTGTCATCATGCGATTTTCTTTAAATGAGGCACCTTTGGGGTTATTTAAATTTATTTCCGAGTATTTGCCTTATTTTGAAAAAATAAATATATTTTTCAATATCATAACAAAAAAAGTTTAAATTAATTTATAAGGATTGATCGAAATTATTTGTTCGGTTCATTCGAAACGATCTCAATCAGGTTGTACATACCCTTGCCTAGCCCACTACGCGAGTTACACGGTGTGTACAACCTGATTGAGGTTATTTCTTCGTGAACCGAACAAACATTGCGATCAATCCTTAAATAATTCCTGAGTGATTTCATGTATTTTTACAGGACTGTGTTGCAAGAACAGTTTGAAGATACCAAATGGGCAATCAGAATCCGTACATCGAAAAAGAACAGACAACACAATGGCCAAAAGAAAAAGAACAAAAGTACAAACATCGATCTACAAAACATACACATAAAACTAAAGATTGAGTAATATGAACCCCGATGAAAACCGGAGGTGAACACAGGTGCTCCGGAAGGGTAAGTAATGGTGCCCGTCGTGTTCCTAAATATGTAATTATTACGAAAACTAAGGTTCTCCTCCCTCCAGCATAGGTGACATCAGTCCTGTTTAGGTTCTACTGCCTCCAGCATAGGTGACATCAGTCCTGTTAAGGTTCTCCTCCCTCCAGCATAGGTGACATCAGTCCTGTTTAGGTTCTCCTCCCTCCAGCATAGGTGACATCAGTCCTGTTTAGGTTCT
>MJUT01009152.1:492130-507052 GCA_002080005.1 Gigantidas platifrons | reverse complement strand
GGGGTACGTCATGGTTTTAGTATTCATTTACATATACTGGTATCTAACACTATTTCCATATCAGATGATAACGTGTCGTTTAACAGTGACACGTACAGTGTCATATCTGAAGTAGGTACTGTCTACCCTTCCGGAGCACCCACGGTTTTTAGTGGGGTCCATGTTGCTCGATCTATTGTTTTCTGAGTAATGTTTGTGTAGATCGTTGTTTGTCTTTTGGATCTTTTTCTTTTGACCATTGTATTGTCTGTCCTTCGACGATTTACGGCTTCCTATTTCTTCTTTGATAACGTTTCTTCATAATTGATATCAAAAGATGATACACAAATACCTTTTCATTGCCACTACAGGTACATATCCATGTACATATTATAATGGAACAGGAACTGCCCACCCTTCCGGAGCACCTGAGTTCACCCCGGTTTTCAGTGAGGTTCGTGTTACTCGATCTTTAATTTTCAGTGTATTGCTTTGTAGATCGTTGTTCGTCCTTTTGTACTTTTTAATTTGGCCATTGTGTTGTCTGTTCTTTTTTGATTTACAGATTCTGATTACCTCCCTTTGATATTTTCAAACTCGTCTAATAACATGTATATATATTGACAGACATGCTTGAAGGTTTAATTAGTGTGTGTTAACACCTGTGTTTGTGAATGCATGTCAGAAAGTTTGGGATTGTCTACAAGATATATATACAAATACCATCCTTTTGATTAGAATAAACTCAAACATCGGCAGGATGGGCATGATTTTTAGAATTATGTGTGTGTCAGTAGTATCACGTGTTTACATTTCTGTAATACAGAATCAACACTTTATTGTAAACGTCGTGGAAAACAATTGTTATTTTTTTTTATCGACATCTAGTTCTTAAATAATGTAATTATCATTAAGGTTGAGGTTCTCCCCCTTCAGACATAGATGTTCTTAGACTATTTTGGCTATCCGGTTTAGGCGCTTTGATTTTTCTGCTCCCTAAAACTTTTTAATTTTTATTTTTTTATTACACGATTAATGACTTGAAATAATTGACCATTGTTGTCTTTATTACCTGTGTTTCGGTCATCTTCACTTATAGTTATCTCTTGTCCTGTTACAATTGGAGCTGTACTGGACATGATTTCATTAGTGTCGTTACTTTGTGAACGTAAATCTATTAATTACTTGGCTGTAATAATCAATAAATAACTTATTAAGATATAGTAATTGTAATGACTTTGTCCCTTGTGGGTCCTCTATTGGACAATACAATTCTTATTCTTATTCTTATAATAAAATTGAAAACAAAAGAACGGTCGGAAAAGTTCAAATATCCAATCGAAAAGTCGATACCTCTAACACATAAATAGATGGTCGCTGTAATAAATCAAATATTTTTAAATTATCACGTCTTGTCTGTGTTTATTGATATGGAAGAAATATTTGACTGCAGAAGAAGATAAAAGATGACACATCTCTTCCGTCTTAAAGACAAAAATATGACAAATAACAAATTATTATCTCTTCAGTCACGTTATCGTTTCAGTGAGGGCGTAAGAAGTCACGCTTTGTTTACACGAGAAAAGTGAAATTCAAGATAATACAATCTATGATTATTGTGTTATTATGCATTTAATTCCTAATAAAAGACAAAAACAGCGATAAGTGTCCCCTCAATCATGTAATTATTGTAAAAACAAGATTCACTTCCCTCAGGCATTAGTTATATAAGAAGAGTTTGAAGATACCAAAAGGGCAATCAGAAACCGTATATCGAAGAAGAACAGACAACACAATGGCCAAGACAAAAAGTACAAAAGGACAAACAACGATCGACAAAACATACATATAAAACTGAAGATCGAGTAACACGAACCCCACTAAAAACCGGGGGTGAACTCAGATGAAAACAGGGCACGACCATGATCGTTGCTTTGAGTTAACGAACTTTCTCAGGGTTGAAGATTATCAGTTACAAATGAATAAAGAAAAAAGCTACTTTTCTATTTTGACATTTGCTTGCAGAGAATTTTGCCTATTTTTTAAATTTTATGAACTGGGACAAAAAAATTGTGACCACGACACTTGGAACACATTCATGGTGGTTTATGAAGCATATAGTCAGTAATGTTTACCCAAGTCATGATGACGATCGTAAAACTTACGTAGAAAAAAGTAAAAGGACTTAAGAACCCTTGATATCACAATGCTGTCCATGAAATAAGATATCTTGCATCTGTTCATCGGCTTTGTAACTGGAGTAACACGACGGGTGTCATATGTAGATCAGGAACTGCTAACACTTCTGGAGCACCTGAGTGCACCCCCAGGCTTAGTAGGGTTCGTGTTGCCTGAGTGCACCCCAGGCTTAGTAGGGTTCGTGTTGCTTGATCTTTAGTTTTCTATGTGATGTTTTATAGATCGTTGTTTGTCCTTTTGTTCTTTTTCTTTTGGGCCATTGTGTTGTCTTTCCTTCTTCGATTGACGGCTTCTGATTTCTGGTATCTTCAAACTTTTCTTGATTCAGTACCATCCATAGTATTGATGTAATCCTTAAAGGAAGGGTACGTTCTGGAATATCTATCAACTTAGAGGTATATACTTCAGTAAACACACTCTTACCTCTTTATCATGATATGATTAGTAGATCATAATATACCTCATCTTGTAGGGCCCGGGTGGCTCAATGAGTTAGGTAGTTGTAGGGCCCGGGTGGCTCAATGAGTTAGGTAGTTTTAGGGCCCGGGTGGCTCAATGAGTTAGGTAGTTGTAGGGCCCGGGTGGCTCAATGAGTTAGCTAGTTATAGGACCCGGGTGGCTCAATGAGTTAGGTAGTTGTAGGACCAGGGTGGCTCAGTGAGTTAGGTAGTTGGATTAACTAACAACTCATATAAACCTATCACCAATACAGCTTGGGTTAGCGCTCGGCTTTGTAAATTACAAAAAAGGGTGCACTTGACTCGCAGCCGCAAGTGATAAAGCTTACCACTTGCTTGCCCATGGTCGGTGGTTCTCTTCGGGTACTCCCTCCGGCTTCTTCAACAGTTAAATCTGGTCGCCATGATATAGCTAAAATATTGCTGATAGGGGTGTTAAAACACCAACAATCAATCAATCATACCTCATAAGTGTATATCTAGATCATTAACTATGTAGTGCATGACTAATTAATGAGGCTCCGAGACGAAATACAGAGATACAAGCACGATTTGCCACTGATGTACGGTATAAAAGTTTTTTCTTTTCAATGTTTAAACTAACGTTTCACAGAACAAAAACCTATCATCGCAGACAAAACGCGCTTAAACAGTTAAATTCAAAATGCGGGGTTTTCATTAGAATATTTTCGCTTTGATTTGAAATTTTATTGCTTTCCCAGATTAACTGGAAGGGTTAATTGTTTCCGGTAACGTTATAAAATAACGGAATGTCTGCATTGATATTGTCTCAACTCATTGGTCACAATTTTACATAGCCACATTGTACGTAACCAGAAATAATCAATGGTCTATATACCAACCATTATGTCACAACATAACTCGCTTTACGTCGATAAAAATTGACATAAAAACGAAATAAACAGGTCATATATGAAATTGTTTACTTCTAGAGTTTTATTTATTAGGAAGGGTAAACCTAAGAGAAAATCGAAGGGGCAGTCGAAAATGGGCAACCCAGACAACCGGGCAACAATGGACACAAAATCTAGAACGAAGACAAACAAAACAGACAATACAATACAGACAACTAAGAAGATCAGCAAACCCGACCCACAAAGATAATCGATATGGAACACGTGTGTTCCCGAGGGATAAGTAGTTCCTGTTATGTTATAAGACACACACTGTGTTACTCATGCTTAAGTCATGAGGGCATTTGCCTATATAAAGGTACAATGTATATGCAAACGTGTCTCTGGAATGGGTCGACTTTTTCAGCTTTCAGATATATAATAGGGTCGTAAATTGTCCAATCCAATATATCAATGGGCGTGGATTTCCAAGATATGATATATCATTAAGTCATATTTCTACAAACCAAACAGCTGCTTTATTGCCAAGGCAATGTTTTATGAGTTCTGTGTTGTGATGTCCATTACGATTTCCGAAGAAAAACAATGTTTGGTTCGTCTTTACCTGCAGTTGTTTGTAGGAGGAACCATGTTTTTTTTCATTTACGTTATTTGTCTTTGTTTGAATATAGTGGTGTCTAACGCATATTGTGTTGTGTTTTTGTTTTGTTTTTCTTTGTCACGTGTACCTTATGTTACCATATCTCTGGTTTGTCCATTTATGATTGCCCCTTCGGTATCCTCTAACGTTTATTTGTCTTATGTTCCTTATGTTGCCAGTTTCTCTGGATTGTCCATGTTTGATAGCCTCTTCGGTATTCTCTAACGTTTATTTTCGATAACTATGTTATAATTTAACATGATTATCAGATCATAACGTGTGAAGTTTATCTTTATGTATATATTTTGAATTTTAGTCTACTATCATAGTAACCAAATACTGAAAATGTATGAATGGGAATAGTTTTGGTTCTTCGAATATATGAATGGATATAGCTTTCATGTAAAGGGAGTATATGAATGGACACCACCTTTTACCTTAATGAACCCCCTCTGATAACAACTCTAGTAAATGTGTATGTGACAGAGGAAAGAAATATCTTGACGAACACAGAGTAGTCATGACTGAAGCAAACATAGTGACGATCCGGATACAGAATAAAACAAACGATTGATTGGTTATTGCTTACGGTCACGTGATCAATCTAATATGTCTATTGGGGAAGAAATGTTTGCATATACCAAATGGGTGATCAGAATCAATAAAACAATCGACAGACAATGCGAAAATACAATGGCAGGCAGAACAATGACAAAAGAACAACTACACCGAAATATATAAGAATGAGCAACAGGAACACCATTAAAAACCGGGGATGAACGAAACTTTCCAACAAAGGAAATGGCTTCAGTTTTCCCATTGTGAACTTTCCATTTATATGTAGGAAGATCCCAGCAACATCTGTATATTGTGGTTCCTATATGTTTTGCTCTTGATAGATGGTTGCTGCAAATAAGGAAGCTACTAAGCCAAGGGTTCTTAGTGGTTAAAGAGTTTTAGAGTCGTCACTATAACCTAGTTAACCGTTACGGAGCACCTGTGCCACACATAACAACGGGTATGCTCCGTTTGTTGTAATCAGAATCCGGTCATTTCCTCATTCATGACTTTATCACCCGTTTTATAACAGAAGTAACACGACGGGTGCCACAAGTGGAGCACGAACTGCTTACCCTTTCGGAATACTTGAGTTCTCCCTAGATTTCAGTGGAGTTCGTGTTGTTCGATCTTTAGTTGTCTGTGTAGTGTTTTGTAGATCGTTGTTTATATGTACTTTTGTTATTTTTCGTTTGAAAGCGGGAGGTTTGGCGCCTTAAAGTCTGATTCAACTCACCATTTCTTTGGAAATGCCTGTACCAAGTCAGGGTCATTACAGTTTTCACAATTTTCCGGTTGTTGACCGATTTTGTCTGTTTATATACTTATGAGTTTTGACTTTCCCTTTGGAAGATTGTTCGGAGTTTGGTAATTTTGTTATTACCCTTATTGGTCAATCCGAATATATAGTATATGGACATATAACAATCGTGTTGTAAGCAGCTTGAATCAGTCAAATGACGAGAGAACATATTAGGACATTAGGTCAATGTGACATATCAATGTCAAACAAATACACAAACTTTTATATCAATATCATTTCTTGTTTCGTTATTTCTGTTGTTTAGTTAATTTAAATGTATTGGTTGTATTGTTAATATTTAACACTTCTGGTGCGCAATAAATTGTATATACCGGAACCTTGTTTCTGTGTTTACAGAGCCTGTTCCCCACCCAAAGCATTTGGGTCAATTGTCAAAGTCTGACAATTTTATTGTATAATCCTCTTCTATTTATAGCTTCTGATTACCTTATTTGGTATCTTCATACTGTTCTCAAGGAAACTGTCGCCGCTACAAGTTGGTTTTTTACGTAAAGCAATGTGATTCTGCAAACAGAGGGAATTCACTTACAAATTTACAATCCGTCCTTGTGACGTCTCCTCTTTCGGAGGTATTGCTCTGTGCCAGTTGCGGAGAAACTATTATATATTTCTATACACCAGAGCTCATAACATCATATCTTTCCTCATATTTTACAGATAACTTCAATCTTGCAATGTTTATTTTCCCCCTTGAGAATATTATATTTGTAACATAATAAATATGATATAATCATGCAATTATTGCACTTCAATGTGGTCGATATTACATGTTGATGCACATAGAAAACTACTATCGTATGTCAATGTAAGGGTCCCTATTGCATTTCAGGATAGGGCAATATTATTATCATATGTTTGATTAAAAAAAAAACAATCAACAAAGTGTATTTTATTGATACATTTTGATAGCATATCGTTTAATTGCATTTGTCGATTGTCTATTCTCTGGCAAAAACAAAATAATTAAATGTCTATAAAAGCAGCATGGGAGGTAATTGCATGAAGTATTTTTCTGCTAACACAAATATATTTATTTGTTTGTTTGTTTGTTCGTTCTTTTGACCTTTTTCTTTAGGTCATTGTATTGTCTATCCTTCTTCGAGTTACATAAAGTATTTTACTTCTAACCCATATCTTTATTTTAAAAACATTAAATACTCGAGGGAACAAGTCCTTGTGTTATCATTTGTATGATATTCAACCCCTTATGAAAAGAACGTCTAAGTTGCTCGTGTGGTGTATAATATTGGGTAGATATGCCGTTTCACTCGGGCACATTATCTCGATTCCGGCACTACCAGTCTCTTCTCTTGCTCCTTAATGCTGCGTGCTTATCAAAGAAGAGCCAGATAGCAATTTTATTCTTTTTGGTTTGACCGAACCCACGATCTATCGCACTCGAGGCTACCATGGTAACCATTATAACATCGATGTGGTTAGAACATGAAAATATACTACATGCTTAAAAGAAAATAAGAAGAAATCACATGCATCATGTCACAGTAATCAAATAGGACGTGTAATGGTTTGCTTGTTCCAGTGAGCTAGAACTAAAAAAATCAAACTCAGTATGTTGGTCTAGGACAAGGCGGACATCATCAATATCTCATTTAATCATATAACTTTTTTTTCTCGCCATATAGCTGACAAAATGCTCATTTTTGGCGTTAAGTCAAAAATCACTGACTCACACACTCATGTCATGCATACAAATGAAAAGCCAATTAAAGGAATATAATAGTCAGTGATCTACAAAGCACTACACAGAAAACTAACTATTTTTTAAGGTTTAATTTTTTTAATTTTTGGTGTTTAACGCCACTTTCAGCAATATTTCAGCTATATCATTGCGACCAGTTTTAGTGATGGAGGAATCCGGAGTACCCGGAGAGAACCACTTACCCTGGGCAAGCAAACGGTAAACTTTATCACTCGCGGCTGCGAGTCGAGTGCACCTTTTTCGTAGTTTACAAAGCCGGGCGCGAACCCACGCCGTATTGGTGATAGGCTTGTTTGGGTTGCTACATCCAACGACATAACTCATTGAGCCACCCGGGCCCCAAACACTAACGATAAAGTAATACGATCCCCACAATAAAACAATGATGAACTCATGTTCTTCGGACGGGTAAAAAGATCCTGTTCCACTATTGGCACTCGTCGTTTTACTGCTCAATGACACAAACACATATGGAAATAAAAATTGAAGACAATAATTATAACTATAAGCATAGCCCTTCATAAAATAAATAATCAGGTATTGAAAACTATTTTACTACATGCTTTACGTCCAATTAAATATAGAGCATCTGATTTTAATTAATTGTCTGATATTTAAATGACCATCTATATTCTTTTTGTTCAGAATTCCAGGATGGCCACCTCCACTGCATATGATCCTTTGGAAAAAATATTTAAAGATTATTCTGCTATGAAACCACTAAACCAGTTGTAAGCAAACATGGCAAGAATGTTCATTGGGTGACCCGTTATTAAATGCTCGGTTTCTTTTATGTCGATTGGAAATCCAAGATGGCTGCTGTTTCTCCTTAGAGCTGCATGTTTAGGGGGAAAAAACAACAAATACCAGATTAATGTGTCCTTTTAAGTTGATCCTGGTTTTTGGATGTGTTATACCTTATGAAAATATAATATGAAAAACAAACAAGAGGTCTACCTTATACAGTCTATAATCATAGTCGATATCGGTTAACTCTTCTCAAGTATTTTACGATGTTTGACTTTTCCATTAGGTCTTTCATTGGTTTGATGATGGATGTTAAAACTAATCTACAGACCATGGACAAAAGTATTCGCACGCTTCCAATTTACCCTATATAGTTCATATAATACTACAGTTTTTCAAAATATTATCTTGAAATCAATTCATGTCCGAGTTTAATCATTATTTTATCAACGAAAGCAGAAACATATGTATTTTATAGTAATAATTTTGAAATTACGTTTTGAAGCATATTTTTTCAAACCGCCATGATTTAAACACAGACTTAAATAATTTGTCTACAAAGGTACTATCAAAGCATTGTATTTCGAAAGAAATTAATTCAGTTGTGTGTTTAGCTTGTATATTCTCAAAATGTTTATCATAGAAAATTATTTTGAAATTATACAGTAAAACTACATAAAATCTGTTTTTATTGATATAAAAAGTATCGAAATCGGGTGTGAATTGACTTCAGGATAAGCTTTTGAAAAATGGTTGTTTTATATGAAACATATAGGGAAAATTGGAAGCGTGCGAATACTTTTGTCCATGGTCTGTAAGTGGAAATTATTGACGCTGATTTCATGAGATGAACAAGTTTACAAAATACATATATATTAAATCTATGGAGGCTCTGTAGATTACCTGAGAGAAAAGATGATCTCAAGGATAAGCTTTATCAATCTGATTACCAACTACCACTCCACGCAAATCAGCTCAAAATGTGAAAATGCTTACAAACGTTGCTAACGAAGACGGACACAATGTAATGACAGCACCACTCCTGACACTTTAAACTGACATAATGTCAAATGGATGCATTCGGGAGTATCAATCCATGTTGTGTGGTAACATAAAGTTAAAAAAAAAAAAACTCTAGCATAAACAATGTTAAAACAATAACTGCGCCATTATCAATTGAAAAGTTGTTTATCTCCCCTTTATGTGAATTTTATGTGAAATATCTTATCATGTCTGTTTATATAGGAACATTAATTATCATCGAGGGAAAACAAACGATTTAAAGCCCCAGTTTTCTGTCCTGAACAACCACTTTACTTAAGAATTGAATGCATTCTTTTGAAATTTCATTGTGATATGAAAGCTTTGACCGAACTACATTTTCAATGAAGCGCAGTAGCGCTTCATGTTGAAAATGTAGTTCGATCAACGCTTTCATACCCCAATGAAACTTCAAAAGAATGCATTCAATTCTTATAATTATATTTAAATCACACCAAAATTTAATATAGTTGAAATTTTCGTTGTGAATTGTATTTGTGTTAGATTATCTGCTGTTGGAAATTACTACGCCATTGATTGTTTACATCTGACGTCGTCATGGAGGCACGTGCAAGTTCGGGTTTGAGTTTCATTTGGATGTGAAACATCTCTTCTATAATCATGTGACCACTTCATAACCAATCATATTGTAACATTTCAATGAAAAACAGAAGTAACGTAATTATTACAAGATATAAACCATGTTTTAATGGCTTTTATGAGATAAGAAACTGACAGCCACTGCAACATTAACTTCACTTTCTACTGGGTTAGCTGATTTTAAACATACATTTTTTAAATACTTTCACCACATATCTCAAATTAATTACATCAATTACTAAGAGTGCATACTAAGATCTATAAACAGTAATTTATTTTTTTTAAATTGTCTAATTACGTTTGTATGTAAGACCATAGAGCTTTTCAACATCATTCCTGTTATCTCTTTTTACAACATAGAAGTGTGATCAAATATATAATTTGGATGTTTTTTGTCTTCAAACCGCTTGCATAAATCTAGATAAAAATCTAAAGATGACACATTGCAACTGGGGCCTTAAAGTGAAATGTTCATGACAAACTAAACAAAAGAACATCTGTTGTATCGCTATTAATTATGTTCTCTCCTTGTATTCTACTTCCTGTTTTAATAACTAGGTTGTATTATTTGTATGCATACCGTCCCAGCATTTACCTCATGGTTTACCACTGCATTTGACTTCTCTGGTATGAGATAAAAATGGACGAAAGAACCCTCGTGTATACAATCCCAGCATTTACCTCATGAATTACCACTGCATTTGACTTCTCTGGTAAGAGATAAAAATGGACGAAAGAACCCTCGTGTATACAATCCCATCATTTACCTCATGGTTTACCACTGCATTTGACTTCTCTGGTATGAGATAAAAATGGAAGAAAGAACCCTCGTATAGCAGCAATAAAATTAAAAACAAAATAAAAAATCACACTGTCGGAACAGTTCCAAAATCACACTGTCGGAACAGTTCCAAAATCACACTGTCGGAACAGTTCCAATATCACACTGTCGGAACAGTTCCAATATCACACTGTCGGAACAGTTCCAATGTCACACTGTCGGAACAGTTCCAATATCACACTGTCGGAACAGTTCCAATATCACACTGTCGGAACAGTTCCAATATCACATTGTCGGAACAGTTCCAATATCCAATAGAAAAATAGTAGAAAGAGGTCAACTCGATACCTCTAACACACAAATGCATGGCCGCTGATGTTTCTGACTTGGCACTGGCACTTCATTAAAATGTTGTATGAGATATGATTATCAATGTGATTATTGGTGTTGAACGTCACTTCTAAGAAAATTAACTTGTTCCCATCCTGGATATAGCTGAAATACTGTCCACTTGAGGTTAAACAGGAACATAAATTAATTAACAAGACCTCTCTAATATCTTGACGGTAAATGATATTGGCGAACGACACTACACTATTACCAGAAAACCACTGAATATACATGTACAACACAATCTTCATGTTTGTATTGGAAGATTTCTATTCTAAAACTGACCATCAAACCTTCACTGAATTTTGTTCTGATTATTTGTCTCTTTTTATTACTATACAAACTTTCTAAACAGGACCCCGTGTTACCAGCATTTGTGTTTGGAATAACCAGTGTTCAGTTTATACAGCAGAGTTTGAAGATACCAAAGGGGCATGAACTACATACCTTTCCGGAGCACCTGAGTTCATCACCGGTTTTTAGTTGGATTCGTGTTACTCGATTTTTTTAAATTTTATGTGTAATGTTTTGTAGATCGTCATTTGTCCTTTTGACCATTGTGTTGTATGTCCTACGATTTACAGATTCCGATTGCCCCTTTGGTATCTTCAAATCGTACCACATACAACACAATGGTCAACAGAAAAAGTACAAAAGGACAAACAAAACATTACACATAAAATAAAAACTCGGGTAACACTAATCCCACTAAAAACCGGTGATGAACTCAGGTGCTCCGGAAAGGTATGTAGTTCATGTTCCACTAATTTCCTATATTTGGACTTTATGTAAAGTTTGATTTATACAGGATATTGTTTTATGCAGAGTTTAGCTTAAACAGGTTTCATCGTATAATTATTGATCTCTAAATCCTCCATTTAATTTTTAGTATTTACTACTTAATTTGTCTTTAAGTTAATCTTACAAAAGAAAAACTAATATTTCAAATGCCATATACAGGTAATAATTTAGTTTCCATGGTTATTTTCGCACATACGTTAATATTTACAAATCAAATTAAAATATCAATATTTATTCTTCTGGTGTTAATTGGATGCTGATATTGCTTTAATATAATAACAAAGCAAAGACGGATCAAGTTCCGTGTTATATACAATAAGACAGCGTTTAGATTAATTAATAATTGATCGCTATATGCTATTGATGATTAACGCCATTTTTAACAATAGTTGTGTTGTTTCGCGGTGGTCAGTACTATGACCGTGGTAGGGGTACTGTTATGTGTATTGTGGTGGTCAGTACTATGACCGTGGTAGGGGTACTGTTATGTGTATTGGGGTGGTGAGTTCTATCACCAGGTGAGGGGGGTTACTTCGAATTCATATTCAGGTATATGTTGACTTATCCAGCATTCTAACATACGATTGGATCATTTTATTGTTGTTCTACATTTCACAGTCTCCTAGAGGTCATCAAACTATTAACATAAGTCGTATCCTAAAATGAGTATGAAACAGCTCCTAGTCTGCAGTTGAGCTGCACTCTTTAGTGGCGGATCCAGGGGGGGGGCGCACCCGGCGCCCCCCCTTTAAAATTGGAAAAAATATGATTTTTTTGCGTAAAATCGTGATTTTTCACACGAAATACCCCAAATTTTCGCGCCTCGCTTCGCTCAGCGCGATTATTTTAAGTGCGCCCCGCCTAACTTGAAATCCTGGAACCACCCCTGCTCTTTACTTCTGTCAATACACTCTAAGTTTGGGCTATGTTTGACAAGGATCATGGACACATGTGAACTTAGAACATAGAACGAATCTCTGACAAGTGTGGATACATATGTATACACATACTACATGTGACGACGTTTATATATCATAACTGTTGTAACTGTTTGCTTGATGGTGTTTAACCCCACTTTCAACAATATTTCAGTTATATCGTGGCAGTCAGTTTTATTAGTGGAGGAAAACGGAGTACCCGGAGAAAACCACTGACCTGTCGTAAGTCACTGACAAACTTTATTATATAATGTTGTATCGAGTACACCTCGCCTGCGCAGGGGTTCGAACTCTCAACTTTAGTGGTGATAGGCACCGCTTGCATAGGTAGTTGTAAATCCAACTGCCATAAGATCACCACGACCACGACGGCCTCCCCGTTGTCGCTGAAAATTCACGCACATAACATATTTATATATTGCGTTCATCGGGCGTGTACTTTTGTTCTTCTCACAAATATTATTGTAGTAAGGGACCGACCATTTAACTTGCAAGGGGGGCGGGGTTATGGGTTTTTTCGGACAACGCGAAAGTTAGAATATTAATTTTTTTTGTCGCGCAAATCGCGAATTTTTTTTCCAGAATTTAACATTAGGTTATATGGCAAAAACTCTGAATCAGATTATTTTTTCCCTCCACCAAAATCAGAATATTTTTTTCAGCAACATTGGGAATCAGAATATTTTTTTAGGAAAACTACCAGAAACCCCCCCTCCCTTTTCAAGTTAAATGGTCGTTTCCTAAGAGCTTTCTGTGATCCTATACTTCAACACATTAAATAAAAACGATAAACCGACTCGACATGCCCCAAAAAATGATTAGCGGAGAAGGAACAAATACCAGTTTTATAGTCCTTGGCTTGACCTGAACGGAGTTCGAACCCACGATCTACCACAATCGAGGCGAGCACGCTAACCATTACACCACCGATGCGGTCTGATGTGTTCATCCAATCCGTTAATTGAAGTTATACCAAAGGGGTAATCAGAAGTCATGAATCGAAGAAAGACATACACGATAAAATTCAAAATAAAAACGACAAAAGCACAAACAATGATTAACATAACAATACATAGCTGAGCATTTATCATTATTTGAATTTTGTTCTAACTGTTAGGATTTTCACCTAATTAAGATAACAAAGGTCAAGTGTCAAGATCACTCATGACCTTGACCTTTGATATTGGGACCACTTTCCATGTCGTATTGTCCAGACTGACTAAAAAATCGAAAAGATACAGGAACGGGCGCTACGTTTTGTTTATGAAGATTACTCCAGTTCATATGATACATTATTAGAAAAGTCAAAATTAACTCCCTGAGAGTAAGAAGGTTAAGATGCATTGCAGTTGAAACTTTTAAAATAATTAACAAAAACAGTCCTAATTACCTTCATGATCTTGTCAACGTTAAAATTCAAAATTATAGCTTTAGGTCTCAAGGTACCGCTTCTATCCCTAGGGTTAGAACAACCAGGTACGGGCTGCATTCATTTCGATACAGCGCTGCACAGCTCTGGAACGAACTTCCAAACCATTTTCGACAAGAGTCGTCGCTACAACAATTTAAAAACGCGATTCAAACTTGGAATCCGAGCGGAGATGCGTGCCAGTGCTGTGCATGCCGGTAGTTCAGCTACTTTAATTTTTAATTTTTATTATATAATCAATTTAAACGTTTTTTTTATCCATCACGTACTGAACTGTCAACTAAAGTTTGATGGTATTCTTATGGGCGCACATACGGAGATCCGAACAGCAATCCAGAGTGGCACTTGCCGCATGGAACACTTTTCTGGTCTCCGTGTGGTAACCCCATTATGTATTTTCTTTGTCATTTTATAATATGTCTTATGTTTAACAATGCCAATTTGCAAATGTCTGCATGATTTATTTTAATTTTAATGCTATAGTGCAGCTTTGTCTGCTTAGATCTCGAAGGTCAGAACATAGCGAGGCATTGCCACCTATGTTCTGGTTTTTGACATCACGTCTTCCTACAATTTGCATGATGTCTGCTTTGTGTGTATGTCTCAATATGGTTGTATGCTTTCATGTTTTAACTGTATGCTATGTAATGTGTGCATGTCATGTATGTCTGTTATATTTTATATGTCGGGTATTCGATTTTAAAAGCTCCTAAGAGCTTGTGTTGTAGTGTTTATTATGCATCGACTTTAAATAAAACTTTGCTTTGTTTTGACTATAACATATGTATATCCTAGGTCTCTTATGTCTCAAGGTGACGGTAACGTAAACACATCAGTCTGGTAGTGGGATCCCGAAATGACTTTTCTGACTGATGCTGGGTTTATATGAAATATCTCGTGCCATATGTGGTGAAACAAAATATATTCAAAGTGGCGGAAGTTA
>MJUT01009152.1:462859-485410 GCA_002080005.1 Gigantidas platifrons | reverse complement strand
TTTTCCGTGTAGTTTTTTGTTGCCCATAATTTGTCTTTTTGTGTCCTTTAGTTTCGCCATTGCATTGTCTGTCTGTGTGAATTACGGCTTCTGATTACCTCTTTGGTATCGTCAAACTTCAGTGTACTTAATTATCGTACAAAATATATACATTTCATATTTTATTATAAATATTGAGGAAATATTTACGAAATTTTAAATCGAATGATATATACAATAAAGAATTTGCGACATTATTCATCAAGTATAGCCTCAGACCCATAAGATAAACAACATAGGCCGTTGGTGAAAGTTTCTCTTCATAAGTCGCATCAACACTGTAAACTATCAAGATAATAATGTATGGCAGAAAACTAAATATAAACAACAACGTTATCGTAAATAGTACCTTTGTGATCCTTTGTTCTCTATCGCTAATGAAGGTTTTTGTTTTCCGCATAATTGTGCCTCCGCGGCGAGATATAGTTTTTATTTCTGGTACCGTGTTCGGATCAGTAATTACATTTTCGTCTGTACACGAGATTCCTTTGCCACAATGAAGTTTATCTAGTGCGGGTTCTTTTGCCTCCTTATTTTGACCCTTTTCCGTTGATGGTTCTTTCCATTGAATGTTGCCTGTTAACGTATTTCTTGTTCTATTTTCAGTGATTGTTGTATTATTGTGATTATTGTGTGATTTGCCATTTTTAGCATCGTTATGGAAGTTCATATTTCCAGGATTAATAGCAAGATGGCCGTTTAATTCATTTTTATCAACAGATAAAATTGCAGTTATAATAGCCTTATTGACACTGGCTTCGTTCGATGATCGACGGAATTTACTTTCAATCGACTTTTCGGCGATAAAATTTATCTGCTCTGTTCGATCATCAATTATTTCATATTGAGTAGGACGACCGTCAAGTGGATTGCTTTGTATTGATGCGCGGTCTGTTACATTCGTTTTTCTGTCATTTAACGCCTTGCTATCCGCGTAACGAATATTGCGACTTTTCCTGCGGGATCCTAGAATGGAACGGCTTCGCCTCCTTGTAGACTTTTTTCTGTGGTTTTTAATTCGGATTGTTGACTGTACTTTAATGGTGTGAGTTCTCAAATGAGCTCCAACTAGAGAGTACAAAATCACCAAGAGAACCATGCATACAATTATAACAAGTAAACCCCACGCATAATAAATATATCCGATTGCTTCCCCTTCTACACTGTCCGACCATGTACATTCGGAACCTTTGATTGTCTCACCCGGAATATCTATAGTTTTCCGTCCGTATACGTAAAGCGCCGGAAGTGAAGCACATATCGCGAAGCAAACAACACCAATTAGCCAATATCGTGATTGTTTTTCAGTCATCTGATTTCCGTATGGTTTGCAGATTCTTCGGTACCTCTCTGACGCTATCACAACTAGCATAAGAGACGTTGCCATTGCTAAACATGTGTTCAAAAATCTGAATATTTTACAAGCAATCTCTGCCTTAAAAATATATGGATTTAATTCATCTGCAATTTCAAACGGCATAGAAACGCAACAACTAATAATATCTATGGCCGCTAACGACAACACAAAAATTCTGTAAGTCGAAACGTTGAACTTTCTGTAGTAAATATACAAGACGTGTAAGTTTCCAAAAACACCTATAATCATTAGAATCAGAATAAAAATAACAACTGGGAGCCGGCGAATCGCTTCTTCATCATTCAACCGTATCAAAGTCTCACTAATGTTTATAGCTCCTGCTCCCACCTTGTGACTAACATTCGAGTTGTTCACTGCCATATCTAATACCACCTCCTGAATTCAAACAAAAACAACTCAAACAGACCGTGATATCCTCTTCCAACTGTCTTTTTCTAGAAACACGTGTAGTTAATTTCAAATACAAATCATAATATATCAGATAGATACGCTAGATTATCATAAGATCCTCCAAATTTAACAATTTTTATCTGTGACTACGAAAGATCATTTCCAAAAATTGAAAAATCAGAAAAAAAAGCTCTTTGTAAAGTTGTAAATGTACGTCAATATGTATCCTGAGTTTATCATCTACAAACATGTACTTCTCTTGTTTATCGCCAAAGTTCTCATGGTCAAGTTAATTATCACTTTCTTATGAATAATCCCATTGTGATGAATTTCCGTTCTTAAGACATTCGGAAGTAATCGGAAGTTGATTTAACAGAAAATAGATCACCACTTCACTCTGATCACAATAATACGCACGTTTTTGTTATTTTTGATATCTTTATCAACTATTTATCATTCATCAAAATTAAAATTTAACCTTTAGTATTAAAATGGTTGCTTTTTAAAAATACATCAGACTTTGACTGCTGTTACACAAGATTTCAATTACAAAAACACAATTGAACGACGCATATCCCTTTCTTCTTGCATGTGATTTAGATCCTTATGTTTTATTGTCCCAATACAAAGATATCATAAATAACTGGGCTTTCCGTTCGTTTGATTTTGAGCGTACCTGATGATGGTTATTTCAGAATGCGTTATGTGCACTCAATTAAATATCTACAGGTTTTTTGTTTATTATAGATTAGGCAGCAAGTATATGTACGTGCATGTTGATGGTATTTCAGTTTATTCAGAGATAATAAATACCTTGGATTTCGTTAAAAAAAATGATTTGGAAGTAACAATCACAAGTTGGAAGTAACAATAGCCATTCGAAAGTAACAATAGCCATTCGAAAGTAACAATGGCCATTCGAAAGTAACAATGGCCATTCGAAAGTAACTATTACCATTCGAAAGTAACAATAGCCATTCGAAAGTAATAATAGCCATTCGAAAGTAACAATGGCCATTCGAAAGTAACTATTACCATTCGAAAGTAATAATAGCCATTCGAAAGTAACAATGGCCATTCGAAAGTAACTATTACCATTCGAAAGTAACAATAGCCATTCGAAAGTAACAATAGCCATTCGAAAGTAACTATTGCCATTCGAAAGTAACAATAGCCATTCGAAAATAACAATAGCCATTCGAAAGTAACTATTGCCATTCGAAAGTAACAATAGCCATTCGAAAGTAACAATAGCCATTCGAAAGTAACAATAGCCATTCGAAAGTAACAACAACCATTCGAAAGTAACAATATATAATAGCCATTCGAAAGTAACAATTGCCATTCAGAAATAATAAGTCAGAAGTAACAATAAAGATATGTAAATAACAATTCTAATATGACGCCGTGTTATCGTCAGTTTATATAATACTCAACAACAACACTTTTAGCGGAAACGCGGTAATGTTGTCAATTCGGCTATTCCGTTTACCCTCCCGCGAAATGGTGTACGTTATACTGGCCTACATTTACCGTAGAAAATTAAAATTCCGCGAAATGTTGTTGACAATTTTGGCACGTAAACAACATGACGTCATATGAAGACTTCCAGTTCAGAACATAGAGATCCTGACGTTTTTTGGCTTCGTGTACGCCTCCTTCTCGAAGTGGGATTTGTAGTATTTTCCCTTTCTTTTGAATTGATATTCATGAATGACAACATTTAGTAATCTCAAATGACAGAAATCGTATCTTTGTGTTCGGGAGGGTAACGGAACAGCCAAATACATTGCTGTGTGTATAGGCGGTGTTTTGCAAGTACATTACCGTATTTGACCCATTAGAATCGAAATAATCCATGGCAGTCATTGTGTTATATTCATTTAACCATGGGCTGGGCCTTTATAATCGTTAATTTAACTTCTCGCTATCGCTCGGGGTTAAATTCGATTATAAAGGCCCAGCCCATAGTTAAATAAATATAACACAATGGCTGCCATGGATTATTTAAGAAATAATCCATGGTAGCCATTGTGTTATAATCCATGGCAGCCATTGTGTTATATTCATTTAATTATGGGCTGGGCCTTTATAATCAAATTTAATCCAGAGTGACAGCGAGGGGTTAAATTAACGATTATAAAGGCCCAGCCCATGGTTAAATGAATATAACACAATGGTTGCCATGGATTATTTCGATTCTAATAGGACAAATACGGTAATTTACTTGCAAAACGCCACCTATACACACAGCAATGTTTTTGGCTGTTCCGTTACCATCACGAACACAAAGATACGATTTCTGTCATTTGAGATTACTAAATGTAGTCATTGATGAACATCAATTCAAAAGAAAGGGAAAATACTACAAATCCCACTTCGACAAGGAGGCGTACACGAAGCCAAAAACGCCAGGATCTCTATGTTCTAAACTGGAAGTCTTCATATGACGTCACGTTGTTTACGTGCCAAAATTGTCAACAACATATCGCGGAATTTTAATTTTCTACGGTAAATGTAGGTCAGTATAACGTACACCATTTCGCGGGAGGGTACACGGAATAGCCGAATTGACAACATTACCGCGTTTGCGCTAAAAGTGTTGTTGTTGAGTATTATATAAACTGACGATAACACGGCGTCATATTAGAATTCTTAATTGAAATCAAAAAGAAAATTACCACTTTCATCTTCAATTTATTTTGTATTTAAGGTTAACATATTTATTTTCAGTAAAAAACAAACATTGCCATTTTGTTTTTATCCTTTATTCTACGCCCTTGGTTCATTCGCTGTCGTGTCCGTTCGAACTGTGCTTAGATATATTTATAAGACCATACAGTAGGTGAGTAATTGTGGTTTAACACTACACGAGAAATAGTTCATCTATATCATGACGAAAACACGTGATGAGATGACGATGTTCGAGTTATAATAATCAACAGGCTGAGTGTGATTTTAATAGTGCTAGCTCACTGAAGCAATGGTTGGATCTACAACTACCTTTGCAGTGACTATCATCATGATCACTAAAGTTGTGAGTTTGAATCCCACTCATAACGAGTTGTACTTGATACAATATTATGTTATAAAGTTTTCAGTGACTTGCGACAGGTCGGTGGTTTTCTCCACCAATAAAACTGAAATATTGTTGAAAGTGGCGTTTAACACCATATGTTAATACTTATGCATGTTGTTTAGGCCAAATGGGCAAATATTCTGCCATATTTTGGCGATAGCATTCGATGAGATAGATAATATCTGCTTTGTGCGAAGACAAAAACGCTTGATTGACTTTCTATAGTGCTATCTCACTTATATAACATTCTACGGGTAGATGTGTCTCTCCACTTGAACACGTTACCCAAATTCCAAGCCAACCAGTCTTTGTTCTTACTTCTTAAAACTATGTGCTTAGATGAGTAGCAGCAAATAACAATTCTACAGTATTTGGTTAGACCCGACCAGGACTTGAACCCTCTACAGCTAACTACCACACTTGAGGAGAGTATGCAGGAACCATCACACAATGGATCCGGTCTGATCTAATAAACACTTCAGACAGTACTTTATAAGTTTATTACACTTCATATGTAATACAATACCAATAACAATTTAATCATTCCTCATCATTTTTACACATTTGATTTAAAAATCAAAAAATTATATTAAAAATTGACAAAAATGAATTATTTTTTTATGTAGTTAATGTAACTATATAAACAGCATTGTAATATGATGTACAATTTTCCTCATTTGTACACAAATGAAAAAAAAAAGATGATTCTATTTTTTTAATAACTACATGTAGATGAAAATGGGGATCGCGGTGCGTCATTTATACATCATATTTAATTTAAAAATTGATTACTCTCCCTTTATGAAATAAAATATTTTAATACATTTTACATGAAACAACAAATTCTTTCACCAAGACTTACTGTCATAATATGCCCGATTACGAATTTTGCACACATACCTCAAAATTGTCCAATCAGAACAAAGTATTTATTTGAATTTGATACAGTGTTCTGATTGGCTGTTATTTTTAGTACCAGTGCAAACTCGTGCTCACACCATTTTATGGTTGTAGTCATGGTGATATAAAATTGTTTATCATCTACTGATACATACTAGCCAATTAGACGTGCTCAAACATTTTATGGTTGTAAATCCTAGTGATATAAAATTGTTTTATCATCTACTGATACATACTATATATAGTTAGCCAATTAGAACTTAAACTTCTGTTAATATTATGAATCATGACACAGACAATGATTATTTGTTCTAGTAAATTTCTATTTCTAATACAAATCCTGTTTCGGCATTTGCATGATTAATAAGATATATTAATTGTTGAAATGAAATTTACAGTTTCTAAATAATATATTAATTAATAAAACTAAGGTTCTCCCCCACTAGGCCTATGTGATCTCAGCTGATTTTGGCTATCATAACAATTTCTAAAATCTATTTGAAGAAGAAATAAAACTAAGGTTCTCCTCCACCAGAAATAAAAACAAGATGTTGCACGCTATGTCGTGCTAAGAATACCCCCACTCGTTCATTTGTAAGTCGCACGGTAAACAGGAAGTAGATGTGCGGTAAACCTGGAAAGGGGAGACACGGTACAAGTCACCATGCCAAAGCCATATATCAAATATAAAATCATTTCTTCCAGTAGAAGCTGAGATATCTGTTACGAAAGTGTGAACGGACGGACGGACGGACAAGGTGATTGCAATATAGCCCCCTCTCTACGAGTGGGGATATAATAAGCAAGTTTAACAATGAGCAGTCCCCAAACATGCTGCCTTTATATATCTAATAAGATTTTGAAGTAGAACCCATCCCATTTTAGACCTCTAAAAATAGACCTTTATAATTAGGAGCCTTAACACACAAACAAATATATTTCAAGACTAACTAGAGATCCAGGCCTAATACATGTTAAAATAAAACAGAAGTTCATCTGACTTGTGGTTTTCTGTGAAAGGCTAATAACATTCTATTTTCTATTAATACATGGTATTTAATACTATAGTGAAACCTGCCTATGCAGTCACCTCTATTAAGCAGTCATCTGCATTAAAAGGTCACCTTTTCCCCACCCTGTCACAGAAAATTACATATGAATTGAGCCTCTTTTAAGAGGTCACCTGTCATAAAGGACCACTTTCCTTTGGCCCAAAAGTGACCTCTTAATACAGGTTTGACTGTATAATATATTGTATAATCTATTCAGTACACCTTTATCTTTTTCATATTATTAAACAGACATAAAATTATAAACAAAATTGAAACAATGTAAAATAAGAGAGTATGGTATAAGGGAAGTAACTCAACTTGCTTATATAACTACAAGTCAATTTGACATGGCTTACAATATTTCTTTTGGAACAAATATATAAAAAAACAATATTTGTATTCCTTAAATGACCCATGTTATGCATTAAGCCAAGTTTTGGTGCACAGAAAAATAAAAATCCACAATAACTTTCAATAATATTGAAATAATTTTTTCTATAATATTGAAATATTTTTAATATTATTGAAATACTTTCTAATAATATTGAACTAATTTTTAATAATTTTGAAATAATTTTAATTAACAATCAAATTGCAACAATTTTACATGAAAGAATAATTCAACAATGAAAATTATGGGCAAGAACAAGCTAATCATTCAAATTAGGCTAGTTTCTACATTTTTTATATCACTGACATCACTTAAAAAAAAAAGAGACAGTTAATTTACATTCAAATCCTTTCTTACTAATCGAGTATTATTTCTTGTAAAGTTGATCATTCATTGGTTCAAAATGTTCTGTTTTTGTGGAAAAATTCAAATTTTATTATCACATTTAATAACATTTGCTAAAAGTAAATTACAATATATAAACCTTACATCAATATTTTCTCAGTTTTATTTTTAGCAAATTTTATGTCCCCGCCGATCGGCATCGGGTTAGGGTTATCGTGTTAAACACCACTTTCAACAATATTTCAGCCATATCGATTTGAATTGATTTGATTTTTGGTGTATTAACGCCACTTTCAACAATATTTCAGCTATATCGTGGCGGTCAGTTTTATTAGTGCAGGAAACTGGAGTACCAGGAGAAAACTACCGCTAGGCATCGAAGGCATTAGATTTTATACATGTCTGTATGTACATCCAAAATATGGTTTTCTGCTCAATAATTGAAAGTTCCCCTTAAATAAATCATATGAATTTGTACAGAAGGTCAAGAAGGCCAAGGTAAACAATGTTCTGTTCATGATTTATACCCCCTTGTTTATCAGGAACCTCCCTGTCATATTGACGCATTCTTCCATTTTTTCTTCAAGTATAATGCTGTACAAATATAAATCTGATAAAATATATATATTTTTTTAATAAACTTTATTTTTGTTTTCTTTAATTAGATCATATTGTCAACATGTTATATATCTTTTTATTTAAAGCTTTGTGTGTTTACCCATTTCATAAATAATTGTTTTATTAGTTACATTACGTTACTGTTAGGTTTGAGATATGGTGTTTGATGCCACTTTCAACAATATTTCAGTGATATCGTGGTTTTGTGATAATGTTACTGTTATTATGATATCTACTGACAACAGATTTGTGCTCTCTGGTGATACGTAAGAATCGCCAAAAAGATATAAAAAAAATTGGCAAAGTGTTAAGGATCCCAGAAAAACAGATATTTTCACAAGTAGATTACTAATTGACGTCGGCAAAAATGTATATGCAATTACGCTATTCATATTCTAACGAAACAACTAAAACTGGTTTAATTCCAAATCACCGGAAATGTTGTCGACAGTAGCTGTGCAAGACATTGGACAAGCACTATCAGTAAAGCCACATTTTCACTTTGAATTGGCCAAGTGATATTGTCAGTATCAACAGACTTACTCTGATATGGGTAAATATAGGTCAGCATGACGTCACATTAGGACGTTTAATGCTGATAAAAACAATAAGATAAGTTTTAAAGACCTGGCGACCGTTTCACTAAAGATCGCAAGTCTTAAACGTAGACGTAAGTGTACTAAGAGTTACGACCGTTTCACTAACAATTAGGATTTACGACTTACGATAAAAAGTGATCGCAAAGTTAAAAGTGGTGGTAGATACACGTAAGTCGTAAATCCTAATTATAAGTGAAACGGTCGTAACTCTTAATACACTTACGTCTACGTTTAAGACATACGACCATTAGTGAAACGGTCGCCTGGACACACATTATCAACGTTTTTTTTAATCTTGCCGAGAGA
Organism: Gigantidas platifrons; assembly: GCA_002080005.1. Classification (NCBI taxonomy): domain Eukaryota; kingdom Metazoa; phylum Mollusca; class Bivalvia; order Mytilida; family Modiolidae; genus Gigantidas; species Gigantidas platifrons. The sequence continues at coordinate 476,313 of MJUT01009152.1, read as the reverse complement.
TATTTTCAATATCAATGGACTGACCAAGATGCTGAATATTATCAGGCAGTGTGACATCAAACATATCATGGCATTACCAATAAATCCAATAATTTCAATTTTGAACGTCTCTACATACATTATCACTAGAATCACAGCTCATCCTTTGGACTCGATATGATACTAGTGATAACGTCTATCTCGACCTTCAAAGATGACGTTATTCTATATGTATTTCACACAATCAAATTTTTAGAGAGTATGGTGTTTAATGCCACTTATACAAATAGAACGTGATAATAACAAACATGTTCTTTGTGTTTATTTACAAAATGAAAATTTGATCATTAAAAATATATATTTATTAACAGTACTATACACTGTGTACAAAAAAACTTAACAAACATTGCACTTCTGTCTTACAAATAAAAAAATGACAAATAATTACATAATTTATATATCTTGACAATTAATTACAATTTATCACATTTTTACACTCATTGCCTTACTTTTTTTCAGCCAAGTTTAGAAAAAAAAAACTTCTATTAATATCAAACAAATTTTTTCATAATTTTGACTTGTCGGAATCCAGTGTTACAAATCCTGGCTTCGGGCAAGTGGGTTAGCGCGATGACTGCTTTTATATATATATATGCAGGCCTTTCAATAAGGGGCAGTACCAGGTACTTTTACCCACTTAAAATGGTAATTGGTAGGTCTTAATTTCAAGAGTGGTTTCTTTTGGCCATTGTGTTGTCTGTTCTTCCAAAATACGGGTTCCGATTACCCCTTTGGGATCTTCAAACTCTTCTTGCACAAGATATTCATGCAAAATGTTCAAATTTTAAGAAAAAGTACCACCTGTAAATAGTGAAGTACTGGTACACTTGAACAATATTGAAAGCCCTGTATATTTATATAATCTAATAGCAGCAACATTTCTTTAAACTCTTTAATCTATAAATTATTACAAGTCTCAATTTCTCTGTCTTGACTTGTTCTTGCTGCTAAATCATAATTCAATAATAATAATATTAATAATAATAATGACCATTATGGTATGGATAAGTTATGATATATTTTGGCTTTTTGGATGTATCACTGGTTTTGTGTCGGTCAAAATTTATAGTCCGTAACAATAATGGAAGTATACTCGCCCATCAATCTTTTAACCCCTCTGTTACCCCTACCCCCCCTCTTTCTAAAATTTTAATGAACTTTTTTTTGATAACGTTAATTAAATTCAAATGTAAAAAAAAAAAAAAATGAAGAAAAGATGTTTTTAATGTTTTTGATTTCTTTAATACCAAACTTTCCCTGCTGCAGCAGCTCATATGAATGCTCCCTGTAGCTAGTAAATGAATGCTCCCTGTAGCTAGTAAATGAATGCTTCCTGCAGCTCATAAATGAATGCTCCCTACAGCTTATGAATAATCTCCTACCTGTATCACACAATAAACAAAGCAGTAGGTTAACTTTGTTATATACTTTCTGTAAAAATAATCATGAAAGTTAATTATTTGTTTTGTTTTTCTATATTTAATTCTTCATTCTCCCCTATCATGTTAATATCAGCTTAAATATATTTTCAAAATTGCATAAAAAAATGGCTATTTTTGAATTTTACACCTAGATAAATTTGTTTAAATTAACAAGATTTTTTCTTATTAAAATAAATGCTAAGAAAAAAAACATAGTGTCATAAAGTCTTAAAAAAACTGAGGAGGTGATTGATAATGTCAAATCAACAGACATCAGCAACATTGAGAACACTGGACTTTAATAAATAGGCTGATCAGACTTATTGTTCTTAATATATAGTAGTGGGTATAGCACAGAAAGTTGTGATATCATAGAACCTCCGATATCATAGCTCAGAAAATTGTGATATCGTAGAATCTCAGATATCATAGCGTATAACTAGCCATCAACATTGTCCTTAATATATAGTAGTTGGTATAGCACAGGAATTTGTGATATTGTAGAACCTCCGATATCATAGAATATAACTAGCCACCGACATAATGTCCTTAATATATAGTACCGGTAGTTGGTATAGCACAGAAAGTTGTGATATCGTAGAACCTCTGATATCATAGAATATAACTAGCCACCGACATAATGTCCTTAATATATAGTACCGGTAGTTGGTATAGCCCAGAAAGTTGTGATATCATTGAACCTCTGTTATTGTTATAACTAACCACTGACATTGTTCTAATTAATGCATGGTGATAATCTATAGTATATTATAATGTTTAGTCCATTAAGCTGTTGGTTCTCTCATGTTTATCTACAGGAGGGGGTTGGTCTGGCATTGTGGGCCTTGTACCTGCTGTCAAATATCCAGCCACACCTGGACCAGTTGGACCTGAAAAATAATAAAGTATTTTGTTAATTACAGGTAGTTTATTCATTTAAATCCATAAAAAAATGTTTGTTGTTTCCAAAATGACACACAAATTGAAAATAAAACAGCCCCAGAAAACTGGAGATGTAGCCAGGATGCATGTAGATTTTTAATTGCATTACCATTGGAGAGCAAATTATGAAGAGGCCTAGGCAAGGGTTGGGTTCCCAGTAACCCATTTTTCCCTGCCATGTACACATTTGTGCTTGTCTCATGCTAAGAACAGGATTTATAATGTCATGGTCTTTTTTGTGGTCAATGATTTTTTGATAGAGGTGGTCGTTTGTCTTGTTGATATTCATGGAATTGTTGACCATCACTATTCACCCTTTCATTTCATAACCATTTGAGGGGGGGGGGGGACCATACCCGCCCTTATTTCTCCACTAAGCTAACAGAAAGGAGATAAACAGTCAGTCTGATAGAAAGCTTAAACATGACACTAAAATGCTATTATGTAGATGCTAATAAAAATGTTACAAGCATTTAATACTTTTACGATATACATTTATTAAAAGCTAAAATATGATGCTGTATTTTTTTTATTCAACAGAAAATAGATATAAGAAATAAGTCTTAAAAGAAAATCATGCAGTAGATACACAGTAAAACATGTCTAAACTGGACCCTGAATAAACTGAACTTTAAATCAGGTCACAACTTAGAAAATTTGTTAACTTAATCTGTTCAAACCAAATACCTGTCTATTCCAAACACAAAAGTAGGTCACAAGCAGGTTCAGTTTAGACAGGTTTCACTGTAGTGAAAAGTTTAATATTGAAAAATGCAAAAAAGAATGGATTGTACTGGTTAATAAAAGTTATATGAAAATATGCACTAGAGCTATGATGAATAGATGGAATTAAACCAGTTTGTAAGGGGGAGATAATTAATCCAATCATTAAATGCATGGGACAGCAGTTATGAAAGTCGAGACAGACATTATTGCTAATATCTCAGTGAGTCCGATATGAAAAACAGGGATGCTAGTGATAATGTTTGATGTTTTTATCAGTCTTTGACTTAGTTTTTTTTCCCTACTTGCCAAATTTAGAAAAAGTTTTTATTTATTCAAACAAATTCTTGCATAATTTTTACTAGTCCGAATCCAGTTTTACTTGTATCGGGCTTCCGGCAGGTGGGTTGGTGTGAAGACTGTTATCGGTAACGTCATAACATATTTGATGTCACACTGACAGATAATATTCAGTATCATGGTCAGTCAGTTGATACTGAAAATATCTCTAAGTGAGATCAAAGAATGAAAAAGAGTATATAATACGGATAAAAGAAATATAACTAGAGTTAACACAATAAAACTGTACCATTCTCTGATTAGTTTATGCATGCATTTCATAACATAGAAACGATATGACACGGTTCCACCAATATGAAAACTTTGGTCCCTTAGATAATGATATGACAAGGTTCGACCAAAATGAAAACTCTGGTCCCTTAGATAATGATATGACAAGGTTCGACCAAAATGAAAACTCTGGTCCCTTAGATAATGATATGACATGGTTCGACCAAAATGAAAACTCTGGTCCCTTAGATAATGATATGACATGGTTTGACCAAAATGAAAACTCTGGTCAAAATCTAAACTTGTAGTAATAACAACAGACCTTTATAAATTGTGAAAATCAGTGATTCATCAATAAACACAACTCTGTGATCAAGTGATCAACAATCATATGTGATTATGTGAATTGTCTTTGTGTTTGTGTTTTAATGAAGACTGTAATAAGAATTCTGTACTCATGCAACACACTTTAAATTGTTAATTAGAGAGAGATCCATGCTATTTATTAGCTTGTCAAAATACACCATGCTATGGTATAAACAGAAGAAGAAACATCCATTATCTGCATTCACTGCATCATAATTCCATTTAATATACATGTGACAATTTTCTGCAATTTCATTGGAAAGTAACATCCAATCAAAAAATTTCGAATTTTTCCTTTGCACCAATTACAAAATTGTAAATTTTATTCTATCATAATTCATCTATAAACAAATATTTATATTGTTTTAGTATTACAGAATTTTATTTTCTGAAAGTTTTTGACAGCATAAACTGTTTTACACTCATAAATCTCAAACCTATACCCATTTATGAGTTACGCCTAAGAGTTCATACAAATGTCAAACCAACAAACAGCTCTGCTAAATGACTTATAATTATAAGTCTAAATATTTTTTTTAAGCTAATCATTATTTTTGTAACTACGTGAACACACACTTGTAATCATCATGCTGTACTATCCTATGATCACATGACAGAACAACCTTTAATTTATATAATCAGAGACGAAAGTGCTCACTGATGAAAAAATAGCATCCCCCTCTCCCCCACCTTACACAATGCTGCTAAAACTTCAGTTTTTATTCATTTGGACCTTAATTGACAAATTTTATGTCAAAATATTTTGCTAAAAAAGTGGAAAATCAGAAGAAAGCATTCATCTCTGTATGATCATGTGATATAAAAACCTTATCATTCGAATGATCATGTGACACCAGAACCCATCATTCCATAGTTAGTAGATAAAAGTTCAATCTGATAAAAATCACTTCTCTCACTTGCTGACCTCTACTGATATGTGACATCATTGGAGATCTAAGGAAAGAAACCCCATTATCGATCACATGCAAGTGATCCTATGAACCTTCAAATGAAAATGGTGATTGCGAGATTATGAAAGTGCTACTAAACTGCATTCCTTACTGTATTCAATCCGATTGGCCAGAAAAGGTTATTATCGTAACTATCAAATCATCATATATTCATGACATTAAGGTCACTGATGTGACCTGTTATGGGGGTTCCTCAGATCTCCTACATCGCCATATATCTGTAAGAGGGTGCGAGTCAGAGATCTGATTTTAATCAGATTGATAAAAGTCTGGCAATAGTATACATATTAAGCACACACACAAACACATACATGTACACATGTGTAAATTTTACCTGAACTGCTGTCTATTAAAGAAACAAACAGTAATTCTATGTATATCTTATATCATATATCAAATATAAAGTGAAACCTGTCTAAATAGATTGATTTGATTTGATTTTTGGTGTTTAATGCCACTTTCAACGATATTTCAGCTATATCATGGTGACCAGTTTTAGTGGTGGAGGAAGCCGGAGTACCCGGAGAGAACCACCGACCATGGGCAAGCAACTGGTAAACTTTATCACTTGCGGCTGCGAGTCGAGTGCACCTTTTTTTGTAATTTACAAAGCCGGGTGCGAACCCACGCCGTATTGGTGATAGGCTTGTATGAGTTGTTAGATCCAGTGACCTAACTCATTGAGCCACCCGGGCTCCTGTCTAAATAGAACCCTGAATAAACCAGAATCCTGTCTAAACCAACTTCGTAATAAACCAGAAACCTGTCTAAATAGAACCCTGAATAAACCAGAATCCTGTCTACACCAAACCCATAATAAACCAGTAACCTGTCTAAATAGAACCCTGAATAAACCATAATCCTATCTACACCAAACCTGTAATAAACCAGAATCCTGTATAAACTGAACCCTGAATAAACCAGAATCCTGTCTACACCAAACCCGTAATAAACCAGAATCCTGTATAAACTGAACCCTGAATAAACCAGAATCCTATCTACACCAAACCCGTAATAAACCAGAATCCTGTATAAACTGAACCCTGAATAAACCAGAATCCTGTCTACACCAAACCCGTAATAAACCAGAAACCTGTCAAACAGAACCCTGAATAAACCAGAATCCTGTCTACACCAAACCCGTAATAAACCAGAAACCTGTCTAAACAGAACCCTGAATAAACCGGAATCCTGTCTACACCAAACCCATAATAAACCAGAATCCTGTATAAACTGAATCATGAATAAACCAGAATCCTGTCTACACCAAACCCGTAATAAACCAGAATCCTGTCTACACCAAACCCGTAATAAACCAGAATCCTGTCTACACCAAACCCGTAATAAACCAGAAACCTGTCTAAACAGAACCCTGAATAAACCAGAAACCTGTATAAACTGAACTTTAAATACAGTTCCAATGTTTGAAATATCTGTTAATTTAACCTGTATAAACCGAAGACCTCTCTATCAAAAGTTGGTCCCAAGGAAGTTCAGTTTAGAAAGGATTCACTGTAGAAATTTTACCAAATTACAAAGATAAACTACAACCTTAAAGTAACCAAAATTTTTGTATCAGGAATTAAAACAAAAGTGTTTGTTTCGCTTTGTTTTTAGTGTTGCTCAATGTTCTTGTTTTCTGTTTAGTGTATTGTATATCATTGTTTGACCTTTGGCCATTATATTGTCTAAATAGCTGCTTCTAGTTATCCCTTTGGTACCTTCAACTTTGTACAAGATAGCATTCAAGTGGTCTGTAACAAATCTACATTAGGTGACCATAATTTTGCTTCAGCAATGTTAGATTGATTACCCAACCATATTTACCTGTTAACTATAAACCAGATATAGGCAAACATGAGAAAGTAACTATGTTTTAGACTGGTTCCCCACCAATATTTACCTGTTAAGTAACCAGCTATAGGTGAACATGAGAAAGTAACTATGTTTTAGACTGGTTCCCCACCAATATTTACCTGTTAAGTAACCAGCTATAGGTGAACATGAGAAAGTAACTATGTTTTAGACTGGTTCCCCACCAATATTTACCTGTTAAGTAACCAGCTATAGGTGAACATGAGAAAGTAACTATGTTTTAGACTGGTTCCCCACCAATATTTACCTGTTAAGTAACCAGCTATAGGTGTATCTGATATAAACAAATCATGTTTCTGGTCTTTGTATTCTCTCCATACAGTTGATTTCTCTAAGATACCAGTTATCTATAAAATAAACCAGTTTCTTTATAAATGTGCAGACAAAAATGCAACAAAAAATGTCAAACATAACAGGATATAAAAGAACACTGTCATTAGCCAGTACAGAAGTCCCCCTCTTATAAGGCCATGCCTCATGCAATGAAAAAGTGACCTTATAAGACAGTATGTGAAACTAAATTTTGTGATATCATAGATCAATCTCTATTATCCATAGACCTCACTGTACACTGTATACAAAATTTTGAAAATTTGACATAGACCAGCTTGATTTTACATAGACATTGTCTGCAAGTCTACAGCTAACTTCACACAATGTAAGAGGGCTTCCTCTTTTGGGGGTGACAATATAGTTGTATATTACTATCTAATCAGAGGGGTAGCCTTTGCTGGGAGTGGCCTTATAAGAGAGGGAACTAGTGTATAACAATCAGGAGATACAATTATTAACAGGAGAGGAACTCAAGATATGGTTCTGAATAGTTATATTTAAATAAAAAGTAATGGTGGCCATCTTGAATGTGAAGCAATTAATAATTTACTTGTTCTCCATACAATTTCTGTGCTTTGACTATTTGAGTTTAGGTAGCTGAAGGATTATCTATAGCCTCTAATAATTTTAACAGGAACGGAACTTAATCTGTCATGGTGGTCATCTTGAATGTGAAACAATTAATAAATTAGCTGTTCTCCATACAACAGACTCCTCTGCGTTGCTTTCAGTGCTTTGACTATTTGAGCTTTGGTAGCTGAAGGATTATCTATAGCCTCTAATCCTGCCTTTAATAATTTTAACAGGAACGGAAATTAATCTGTCATGGTGGCCATCTTGAATGTGAAACAATTAATAAATTACCTGTTCTCCATACAACAGACTCCTCTGCATTGCTTTCAGTGTTTTGACTATTTGAGCTTTGGTAGCTGAAGGATTATCTATAGCCTCTAATCCTGCCTCTAATAATTTTAATAGGAACGGAACTAAATCTGTCTTCAATGCCTAAATATTAAGAAACTCAAAGTTATCCAAGTGTATAACCAAAGTCTATGAATACGTCCTATGGGTTTATAAATGTTACTTTTAATAATATTTCAGTTATATAATGGCGGTCAGTTTTATTGCTGGAAGAAATCGGGAGTACTCTGAGAAAATGACGGACCTGTCACAAGTTAATGACATATTATTACATAAAATTGTATCAAGTACATATGACCACTGCTGATAGCATAAGTCAATGTAAATCTAACTACCACATGATCGTGGTCATGACAGTACTTGTGCTGACATAACAAAATATGCATCTGCCAGTTCTACAGTTCTAACATGGTGTTTCTGTTAGAAAACACTGTGCAGAAAAAATCAGTGAATTACTGTGTTGTTTTTTTCAGCCATGACACTTACAATTAATACTCTATGGATGTATTTTAATACAATATACAGGATTATTTGTTGATGTTTCACCCACATTCACAATGGAACAGGGGCCCGGGGTGGCTCAATGAGTTAGGTCGTTGGATCTAACAACTCGGCCTATCACCAATACAGCGTGTGTGGGTTCGCGCCCGGCTTTGTAAATTGCAAAAGAGGGTGCACTCGACTGCAGCTGCAAATGATAAAGTTTACCAGCTGCTTGCCCATGGTCGTTGGTTCTCTCCAGGTACTCCGGCTTCCTCCACCACTAAAACTGGTTGCCATGATATAGCTGAGATATTATTGAAAATGGCGTTAAAACACCATATATCAAATCAAAACCAAATCACAATGGAACACTGTGATAAGACTGAACAATCACCAGTCAAGACGATCTTCAACAGAAACACACTGTTAGTACGGTACTTAAGATATTTAGCTGTAACTGTGGGTTGGTTGTCTTAGTTTAAATAAGAGGCTTGTGATGTAAAATCAATCTACTATAGTTAACATTGAAAAACCTGTGGAAGAAAAATTGACATGGACCCAAAAAAAAAACTACAATTATTTTTTTTATAAAGAAAACTTAAAATACCTGTGACACAAGCTCCTCCTCTCCTTTATCAAACATTTTACCAAGAGCTTCGGCAGCTAGAGCGATGGAATCTCTTCTGGCTTTCATACCAACTTTAATTGCACCAATGCATTCTATCTGAGCCATACTTCTTATACATAACTACAATAATTACAATTGTTTCATATGTTTAATGCCTAGTGACACATAATTTGATTACAATTTTTTAATGACTATTGATAAATGATTGTATTTCAATTTTTAATGCCTAGTGACACATGATTTTATTAAAAAAAAAGTAATGCCTTTTGACACATGATTTATTTCAAATGTTTAATGCCTTTTGACATGATTTTATTTCAAATGTTTAATGCCTTTTGACACATGATTTTATTTCAAATTTCTAATGCCTTTTGACACATGAATTATTTCAAATTCTTAATGTTGTTTGATACATGAATTATTTCAAATTTGTAATGCTGTTTGACACACAAATTATTTCAAATTCTTAATGCAGTTTGAGAGACAAATTATTTCAAATTTCTAATGCTGTTTGACACACAAATGATTTCAAATTCTTAATGTAGTTTGACACATGAACTATTTCAAATTTCTAATGCTGTTTGACACACAAATTATTTCAAATTTCTAATGTAGTTTGACACATCATTTTATTTCAAATTTGAACAACTCTGTAAACTTACTTCATTGTGGGCCAGTTGATGTGCTACTTGTATAGCAGACTTCGGCACAGCGTTATTCTGATGAGACATAGAACAACTCTGTATACTTACTTCATAATTGACCTAGTTGATGTGTTACTTGTATGGCAGACTTTGGTACTGCGTTATTACGATGAGACATGGCTTGGAACACCTCTGTATACTTACTTCATTGTGGGCCAGTTGATGTGCTACTTGTATAGCAGACTTTGGTACTGCGTTATTACGATGAGACATGGCTTGGAACACTTTAGGAATGTAACCTAACTGAGGAAGTTGATCTAACAGGGAAGACTGTGATGTAAACAAATAAACAATGGCAGTTGTCACGGTTTCTAGTACTTCACCCTGTAAACAAATAAAAATATTTACAATGGCCGTCGTCATGGTAATTAATAAATGTATTTACAAAGAAACAACATACAATGGCAATTGTCACAGTTTCTAGTACTTCTCCCTGGAAACAAATTAAACAGTTATATAATGGCTGTTGTCATGGCTACTAACAGACAAACATATCAAAATACAATGAATGTTTGCACGGTTTCTAATGCATTTCCTTAAAAACAAGAAAATAGATATACAAAGGCTGTTAGAAACAAGTACACAAAGATAGATGTTGAGGCATATCAATACTGTAAAACATGTATATTAAGGGCAGTCAATAGATTATGAGCAGGTACTCTTTATATATAGACATTAAAATTACACACATTAATCTGTGAAAATGGAAAATAAAACTGCTCTTTTAGGAAGATTTTGCTGTACTTAGAAACAAACAAACAAACAGACATAAAAAATATAGTAGTTATAAGTATTGTGGCAGTCACATTAACTGTAGACAGTAATACCCTCTTCTAAGGCTCCTCTCATTAAAGGCCACCCCCTCTTAACAGACCAGATTTTAGATGCACTAAGGTAGTATAATACTAGTTAATTGTACCCCTCAATAGAGGCCATCCCACATATAAGGTCACTTTTTCGTTGTAGATTGGGTGGCCTTAAAAGAGGGAGAATAAGATGAACTGTGAGCTAATGCTCATTTATGATACTCCAGCATATACCGGTATGTTCAATGTATATAAAAACCAACTAAGTCGGCAAACAGGAAGTAGGAATCTGATGGGTCCAAAAACGCTTCCCACAATATGGCATACCTATATGAAGCTTGTGACCAAATATCAGATTTCTGCCATCAATAGTTGCGACGAAAAATATCTTGGGTCGGACAGAGGTAAAACAGTATATCCCCCCTCTGGTGGAGCAGGGGTATAATTATTGTATCAAAAGAAAACCAGAGTACCTACAGGAAACAAGAGCACCCAGAGGAAACCAGAATACCTACAGGAAACAAGAGCACCCAGAGAAAACCAGAGGAACCTAGAGAAAATCACTGATCTACCATACACCAAACAAACTAAAATTCAAGTTATCCAGTAACATGACTTCATTCTACACAAGTCTGCAAAACTGAGAATGTCTTACATTCCAATGTAGTTGTTTAATATTCCTGGTTTGTGATTGGACAATGCTGTAATTTTCATGGTATCAATTCCATGGTTGAAATAGCATGAGATATTTTTAAAATTTGAGTTGATTACCGCTTACTTCATTTTGTCAATAATAATGTGGCAATACACAGCTATGCACATGATTACATTAGAATGGAGATAACTGTATTGTACTTGAAAATTTCATGGCATCAATTGGAGATTTGATGGTGGCAAATTGAGTTTACTGCGACACGATAGCGGTCCCAGTAAACAGATATTTGCAACCATTAAATCAGCAATTGATGCCGTGAAATTTTCAAATACAATTCAGCTATCTCCTAATTCTACAAAACTGAGAATATTCTTACCTCAGCATTTTGAATTTTTACGAGTTCTACCCACTTTTCCATCAATTCTGTCAAAAATTCTTTAGGTTTCCGTAACACCCATCCAGGATTAGCTATAAATAATCTAAGGAAGACACCACCAATAGTTAACTCCCCTTGTACATCTGTGTAAACTACAGCGAAATCTTCTCTTAAACTCCACCGTGTGTCAGGGTTTTCTCGCTGAGCTTTATAATGACTGAAGATAAAAAATTAATAATCAGTATTATAACATTAGAAACAACAAAATTAAAATGATTGACGAAAGCGAGTCACAGCCACGATCATATACTCCTATCAATAATTTATGTGTTGCACCTTGAAACATTTCTGTTCCACGACAAAATTACATTGTAATCAATTATAAATTTGCATCATGCGGTCACCTCTGTTAAGCAGTCACATGTATTAAAAGATCACATTTTTCTTGTCCTGTGATAGAAAATTTCATATGAATTTACCCTGTATTAAGAGGTCACCTGTCTTCGAAGGCCACTTTTTCTTTGCCCCAAATGTGACCTCTTAATACAGGTTTGTCTGTATTATATTTCTAATCATCCTTTTACAGCATGAGTTAACAGAATGGAAAATACCACATGTTGAAATGGGAATGCACTTTTTCTGATTTAAGTAGATATTTTTTCTTTCAGTAAGGCCATACAAAGTTAATTTCATGGTTCTCAGGCCCACCCGCATGTGGAAATTCGTCGCCGCATTGCCGATTTTTTTTGCAAAAATAGTACAAAATTTTTTTTTTTAATGCGGTAGCGCTGTCCGTACAGAAAAAACAACTGCATCCGTTTTTCTCTTATATCGCGTGGTCGGTGAAACGCTTTAAAACGCATCATGCTTAAATGAGATTTAAAGCATCGTTATGACAATGTATAAATAAAAAACGTGTTTCCGTTTGACATTTAGACAAAATGTCAATAGTTTCTGTGCAAATTAGGCACAAATGTTTGCCAGTTTTACCAGGAAACATAATAGGGGGCTTCTCCGAAGCTTGTACCTTATTGGAATTGCTTACGGAGATAAAAAATGGTACATTGGGACCAGCGGATTGGACGTCTCCATAAAAATTAACCACTTGTGATGTTTCTGCCACCATCGGAAGAAATAAAATTGAAATTTTCAATAAAGTAATGAAAAGATTTATACATTGCCATATTTTTCACAAAAAAAAAGAAGAATAAATGCCTCCCTCATCACTTTTTACAGCAGTAAAAGGATAAAAAAAAAATGCCGCCCTCCATCATCAATTTTGACAAAAAAGTGCCTGAGAACCAAGTAATTAACTTTGCATGGCCTAATCACCAGCAAGACTTTTACCGAACTTGACTATGAATAACAAAGCACGTGTCTTATAAGAAACAGGAGCTGCTTTCCCTTCACAAGCACCTGTGTTCACCCTAATTCTGGTCAGTGTTGCTCATCTTTTTTTATTTTAAGTTTAGTATTTTTGGTTTGTTTTGTCTTTGTTCTATGTTTTGTGCGCCCAATGTTGCCTGTCTATCATTGACTGCCTCTTCAATTTTCCTGTCTATCATTGACTGCCTCTTCGGTTTTCCTGTCTATCATTGACTGCCTCTTCGGTTTTCCTGTCTATCATTGAATGCCTCTTCG